>JAHFWF010000043.1:600000-1000000 GCA_022545495.1 Chrysanthemum lavandulifolium | reverse complement strand
TAATGTAAAATGACCAAAAAATCCTTTTTAAAAAATACGGTTGCCCACCACTTTTTCGTTAGCCAAAAAACAATACCTTACACATACGGGACACGTGTCAAAATTTCCATGAGTTGCCCAATAGCAGCGGTTGCTCTTGGTCCATTTTCAAATTATAAATAAAAGTGGTCCAGAAAGTGATATGCATCAGGGCACGCTGTCTATTTGCGTCATTTTCCCTTATTTTTTTCATATTTCAAAAATCATTATATTGTTTATTGTTGGACAATGATAGAATGCTCTAACATTTTTTTTTCTTAAGCATTATCCATACTTGGATTTAGAGTTACCAAGAAGATCATAAAGAATTTATCTAAATATTTCTTTTCGCAAAAAGAATGTTTAGTATTCTTACAACATAAATCTGGAGATTCCAAGAAGATCACAAAACATCTAAATACTTCTTTTCTTAAAAAGAATATTTAGCAAAGGTATGATCTTTACTTACTTACCTTTATTGTTATTATTAAAATCTTAGTTGCATGATTTATTAGTAATTGTTCTACTAGTTATTCATATTATAGTCATCATCTAAATAGTATTCTTCGACTTATTTGTATAAACTACATTACCAACTTGTAATAATGATATCTTGGTTATTCGATAACCTCAATCATTATTCATCACAAAGGATTTATTGACACTTCATCTATGTCAATAAATATCCAGGTGAAACTTCTTATATTATGATAAAATGGGATTTTATTATAATGTTTGAAAAGCTTCCCAAGAATTATGACTAATTCTTAAAAAGGGAACCTCGTCTAATAGGAATAGTACTTAATCTTCAAAACCTCAAACCACAAGTTTGAGAGCCTTAACATCAAAACACTAGGCTTTTTAGAACTCCCAAACCAAAGTTATCAAGGAATGTTTGAGCTGATTTTTGCTGTCAAGCCAGATCCCAAATGAGAGGGATCCGCGGGATCCGTGCAACAGAAGACAGTATAAGCTAAAAAATGATCACTGTGGATGTTCCACAATCATACTCACCTCAAAGACTCACGAACAAGAACTCGTCTTGCTCATAGGAGCAAATTGATCATTCTTCTCAAGCTTAACAATCACTTGTGTAAGTATAATCTTCACTACATTGTTAATTTAATTCCTTTGATCGTAGCTTTTGTTAATTTAATTCCTTTGATCATAGCTTTTGCATTAGACCCTTCTCCACAATCCTTTGATCATAGCTTTTGCAATAAGGTTATGGTACCATTAACCGAGGGTAGAACAACAAGGTTTATGGTGGAAGACAAGAGGCCACACCCACCCACGGATTCCTCGGACGAAAGGGGGAGGCAAGGAGAAGGTGAAGGGAGTAGTAGCAACCCACTCAAAAATATCGATCTTGACCCCTTGGACTACATTAACCAATTTCCAAACATCCCTAATGAATCACCCGAATGGCAACAAACCAAGGGAATCTTCAAATGCTTCGCCAATTTCTTGAGGAAGAAGAAGTGAAGATAGTTTAATAAAGAGTGGAGGACGGGTGAAGAAGTGAAGGAGGAGAAGAAAGGTAAGGTCTTAGGACTCAAATGTATGATGAACAATTTCAAACAATGGTTTATAAACACTTTAAACTATGCTCGTAGTATGTAGGTATTGCCATATCTTGGTACTAAACAATCCTAACTTAGGTATTTGGAAAATGAGATTTTACGACCTCTTAAGTGGTCGTCGTCACTCATTCTAGGAATTTTAGCTCTTCCTACTTTGATATTAGTTGTGTTCTTGGATTTAGTACCCATATAAACAACTAGGAGAAGCATTTACTATAAAGTGCAAAGTTGCACATTTCAAAGCTCTCGATCTGCAGCTTGGCGGATCCCGCTTTTGAACTAGCGGATCCTCCCATAAGGGAACCGGGGATCCGTGGCATCTGATATGCAATACAGAGTTGGCTACATCAAAATTGTCTACTAGATCACCTCAAACAAGTCAAACATAAGATACTAGAGCCAACTAAGTCTTGCTCAAATAGATGAAAACCTCACTCTCATCCATGGCTTATCTAGGATATAATTTCGAAATATTTTTGATTTATCAACTAGTCAATACTCACCATAATTCCGCTCCAACACTCACACATTATCTATCACGTTTGATAGCACTTAGTTTGGTCTATCCTTCAATTTTAGAAAATTGATCTCAATCATTTTTACTCAAAATTAGGCTCAAAATTAGTTTTCATTTCTTTTTATTTTTAAAGATTTTAGTAAATTCCTCTTAGGACATCATCTGACTTCTAGGACTTGTTATCACCATTTCTCCACATCAAATGAAATGGAATCCTTGTCAAACATATAGTTAGACTACCCAAGGTTAATTTTCTTGGCCAAAACCATCATTAAGCACCATTACTTGTTATGGTTGAGGATTTAAGATATCCAACAACTAAAGACTTCAAAATTAAGTCAAAACCTCGAAATCCATTAATAATAAACCTTACAAGAGCATAATGATTTCACCTAAACCATGTCTGATAGCCGGATCCCTGGTCTTTAACCAGCGGATCCTCACGAGAGGGATCCGCGGTATCCGTGATGCGTAAAGCATAAATCGACTTCCATATTCAAATTCAAGTAACCTTTTGGTTCTCTAACCACTTTTAGCATACATTAATTATCCTCCTAGAGCTGATCAAAACCTCAAGAGCATGCTTAGTCTTATAAGTGGCCAAGAATTTAATTTCCTAATTCAAATTATCCTTTATAAACCAAACAACCTTAGGTTTAAGGCACCATCCTCAATTACCTTTCAAAAATCAGCAATTAGAAGCTCACATTAGCATCATCATCACCATGACTAAGGCTCTTAGCAACAAATCCTCAACCTTAGGATCATCTAAAAGAAAGGGTCAAATGATCCATGAAAGCTCTTCCACCGAAACATCCCCCATTAGAGATAATGATACTAGAACCTCATCCATCAAACTCATCCAACAAAGGCTAAGAGAACCGCAAGGATTAGCATCAAACCTTTCGATCTAGAAAAAGGATCATCTAGTTCAAAACCAAACTTGACTAGTTCTAGCAAGCCATCACAACCCTCATTCATTAAGCATGGACTACACTCTTTGAATGAGCCTCTCCCTCACCCAAACATCTACTCATTGGATCATTCACCACCAAGAACCTCCCATTCACCAACCTTTTCATTGAATAGGGAACCACCTACAACACCAACTAGCCCATCATGGGAGACAAAGAACAACCTTGATCATATGGAAGAAGTTCCATTACCACCCTCATTTTTAGAACCCCTTCCTACCTCTCAAAATGAAGACCCGCAAACACACATTGAGCCTCCTCAAAATATCCATTTCCCTCCGGGTTCAAACCAAGACAATAATTGTCCAAATTGTCTAAACACTTAAGGACTTGTTCAAGAAGCACGAAATGAGATACATTTCATGTTTAATCATCTTCTTGCAAAGTTGGATCAAATCAACAAGTCCACTCATCCCTAGACTCAAGCACATTGTAGCATTTTAAGTCTAGTAACTAGTTAGTATTTAGTGGTACTTGTATGTCCTAGTTCATTTAGTTTTAGAGATTTGTTTGATTATCTCTTGTTTTATTGAATGAACATTTATATGCCATGATTATCTTGTGCGTTGTGCTCTTTATTACACACATATATTATCTCCTCACTAGCATTGTTTGACACATCTTCACTGCTGAAGAAACTGTCACCAGATAGCCGGATCCCTCCAAAATGCCTAGACGGATCCCTTCAAGAAGGGAACCGCGGGATCCGTGGATCAGAAGCACAAACTTCTACTAACTTGAGTTTATTTGCAGGAAATTATGCACTATACTCTTGTTCTCAAACCTTTACTTTGCAGATTTTCAAAATACACATGAAGATTTTGACACCATAAAGCTAGGGGGAGCTTTGTGTCAAACGAAATTGCAAAAACATTTGCAACTTAATCCGATTTTGGACTATACTTCATGACACCCCATTGCAACTTTGCAATCTTCAAGGGGGAGCAAGTTTTCGTCACTTAGATGAACCATTTGCAAACATAAATTGCAAACACATTAGTTTATTTACATTATGTACTTGACGCCCTCTCAAAGGGATGGACTCGTCAAGGGGGAGTTAAGACGAGTACCATTCCCGTCACTTGCTCTCTTCACATTTTTTTACATACTTTTTCTTATAAAAAATTTGTGTTAGTTTCTTTTAACACTTTTTGTTTCGACAAAAAGGGGGAGAAGAAAGTAAAAATTACAAATTCAAACTTTTACGAATTTTAGCTTTTCCTTAAAATAATTTTATGTTTTGTCATCAACAAAATGGGGGAGATTGTTAATACAAATAAGCCGTAAAACGTTTATTTATATTTTACGATCTTCTAATGTTTTGTCGATAACAAACGTAAAATCATTTTAACGAAACAAATAGAATACGTAAATAGTTTGAGTTAATAGTTTCCTAACACACTTACGTTTTCACATAAAACACTAAAACATGTATACATGATTTTATGATTTAGATACATATGTACAACAACTAGTGTTTACATAGTGGGTTAGCATATACTTAAACTAAGTATACCAAAATGGGTTAAAACAAGTATATACTAAAATGGGTAAAAACAAGTATTTACTAAATGGGTAAAAACTAGCAAATGGTATTGACCCATAACCCATGGTTTTATATATACCACTTAACCAAGTTCATTGTATCCTTAAGATACATTGTATCTAGAAAGAAAACCATGGATCAACCCATAACCCATGACCCATGACCCATAACCAAAATTACCCATGGGCAAAGAGGAGCGTTCCACGGATCCACGGATTTGTGCTAGCCGGATCCTTGTGGTAGGGATCCGTGGGATCCGGGAACAAGAGAGAATTTTCTCTATAAATAGAGAGCCATTTCTTCCTTTCTATTCACCACTTTACACATATACTTCCCAAGTATTATAACCCTCTAACCTCGGATCCAAGTGATCTATGTAGTTTGTCTTTTGTTTTGTGTGATCTTCTAGGTTCCTCTTAAAGGCGAGATCACCACTTGAAGACGTGCAAGCTCAAGTCCATGAGTTGCCATGCTTCGTCATCATCAAGACAACTAAGGTTCTCTTGTTGATAGTTCTTACTTTCTCCATAGATGTTGGGTTGAAGGCATTAGTGAAGAATGCCGAAAGTGTCAAGATGAAAGCATCAGTGAAAGGTGCTCATCATCCATGTCAAAGCATTAGTGAAGAATGCTAAAGGTGTCAAGACGAAGGCATTAGTGAAGGGTGCCAAGCGTTGTGTCTAAGGCATTAGTGAAGGATGCCGAAGAATCAAATCAAGTCGCATTTGGGAAGAATTCCTAGGTTGTATAATCGATGTGGTGCATCGTTATACATATAAGTATTTGTTTATTTCCAAGGATGGTGATATCCTTGATGGTATTGTAACAAGGAGTGGATCTCCTTGATATTAGGTGTTGTGTTGTGAAGGGTAGTAGTTCCTCCATAGTAATGGAACTAGGTGCTTAGCCTAGTACATAATAAAGGGTAGGCGACGTTGTGATAGGATTAGTTCTCCTTGGTGTGAAAGAACTCGGTGGTTAGCCTAGCAAGTATAAAGGGTAGGCGACGTTGTGTTAGGTGTGGTTAGCCTTGGTGTGAAAGAACTCGGTATTTAGCTTTGTACCGAAAAAGGTTAAGCGACGTTGTGAAGGCTTCTCCGCCATAAGGAGTTGGTGTAGTGCTTACGAACTCTCGAGTAGGTGACTCGGGAGTGGAGTAGGGCAAGGAAGGTGTCCTTGTAGCGAACCACTATAAATACTTGTGTCGTGGTGATGTGCTTCTTACTCTTTATCTTTCATTACACGTTTATATATCTATCTATCAACGCCCAACATAAACAACCAAATAGATTGACATAAGTCGATCTAAATATTTAAAAGGAAGTTTTAAATTGGTAAAACTATTCAACCACCCTTCTAGTTTTCCACAAAATCCCTACCTGATGATCAGTTAGTCAAAGAGTATAGCAATATTCTCTCAAGGCTAGAAAAGGATGATCTCAATCCGTATAACAGGGTGAAGCGCTCTCAATCTCTTCTGGAAGGTCCTGACTCTAAGAAACTAAAGACTACTGATGCTTCTGATAATGCTTCTATTCTTACTGAGGAGACACCAGTTGATATAGCTTCATCTATTCCCTCTGACAGTACTCCAAAGGTTTCTGGTGAGATTCCTGCATCAGTTTCTTCTGATTTTGTATCACCTAAAGAAGACAAGGGACTTTCTACTGATGAGACAGAGCATGTGTCTACTCCTACCTTTCCACAAAATCCACAAGTTGCCTCACCTGAAAAGGAATCAGTTGTTACCCCTGGAATTAAACATGATGATGCTACTTCTTCTCCTTCTTCCATTTCTGGAAGAAGACAGAAGAGTCTAGCAAGAAAGAAGGGGAGTTCCTTTGATCTTCAGGCCCCTGAGCATTCTTTTCTAAAGGAATTTGAGGAGGATGATTTTGATGAGGAGCTGGTAGTTTGGTCTATGTTGATAAGATGGGAACTCACACCTACTGGTCTTGGTGGTTTGGGTGATTGTAACTCTGTCTATCGCAAGGATGGCTCTGTTAGGCATTTTACTTTTCTTTCTGAGATCCTTAATTTTCTGGATAGACAAGATCTTATTGCACTTTATAGCATGGTGTCAAAACACTTTGAATATCATCCTGAAACAGGTGATGGTTTATTGTTGTTGGGTGATCTTCAAGTGTTGTTTGATTCCAAATATCAAGATGGTGCAGGGTTTCGGATTTGGGAAGGTCAGAATTAGTGGAAGGTTTTTAGTTGGACATTTTATCCATTGGCCAGTGTTCATGTGGTGCAGACTTGGTATGGGTTCTATGTATATATGTTTTTAGATCAAGACTACCCTTTGTCTGTACCTTTGCTTGAGCAGATGTTGAAAAAGAAGTTGGCTTTCTCTACTGCTCCTGTTGGGAATGATATGATTAATGCAGAGCAGTTAGTCAAAAGGATGAAGGATAAACTCATTGTTGCTTCTATTGATCCTTCCAATTGAAGTCTGGTATGTTGTTATATATTTTCTTTCTTTCTTATTTTTTTTCTTTTGTGTTTAAAAAAAAAAAAAAAAACAAAAAAAAAACAAAACTTGTATATATTGTATGTTTACTAACTTTCATCTTTGAGGATCCTGTTGTACATTTGGGTTTCCTATATGGTTTTAACTCACCATGTCTTGAGGGACAAAGGGTTAACTTGCTATGAGGGTACGACTCTAGTGAATATTCTCAAATCCGTTGATAGTTGCTAATTTACTCAAAATCAGAGGGTTTATCAATGTACCCTGGTCTCACACACCAAACATTGGCTACTCCATGAGCAAACGGCTCTGGTAAAGAGATCTCAAATCCGTTGGATGGTTGACAACTTTCCAATAAGTTTTATGGTGCTCAACTCACCATGTCCTCATAGATGAAGAGTTGGCTAGCCCACAAGTTCATGGCTTGTGGTAAAGGCAGTGAAACACCATGACTAGTCCTGAGTTAATGGCTCCAGGTAAAGACAAGTCAAATCTGTTGATGGCTGTGATGGTTTGCCAAAAACCATTAGGGTTCTCCAACACACCATTGATTCACGTTCTAAGTGTTGGACTGGTTCCTAGTTCACCAGGGTGATGCCATGATTCCACTCAAGAACTAGCTAGCCCAAGAGTGAGTAGCTACTTGGTAAAGGCTTCTCAAATCTACTCTGGTTACTGATGCTGATGGTTCCTGATGCTGCTGGTCTAGAGGTTGTTGATGGGATCCTGGTCTTCATTGTTGTTTTTGGTGGTTCTAGGTGTTCTATTGATTACATCTATGGTTTCAGTTGCTTGTTCTACTCAATCCTCTTGCATGTTAAAGATCTATCTAGAAACTTGAAGTTAACATAGTCAAATTCAAGTTTAGGGGAGGATTGTTAGGAATTATGTAACAGTGGGTTCCTGCTGATAAAGGATCCTGCTGATAGAGTTATAGTTTCTGCTGATTGTGTGGTTCCTGCGGATAGTGCAGTTCCCACGGATAGTTGTTTTGTTTCTGCGGATATGTAGTTTCCGTATTATTATCTATTTAGCTACGATATGCATAAGTTAAATTTGGAATAGATAGTGCATATCTTTTACGTGATTAGCAAGCTGCAAGATTAGGGTTTCTTGTACTATAAAAGAAACCAACGGCTAGGGTTTGATGCACGTTTTCAATAACATTGTTAGTAATTTATTATAGATCCATAGAGGATCAAGTAATTGGTGTTTATTGTCTTCTTGAGTATTTTATTTATTTTCCGCGTGAATACAATTCTAGTAAAGGTTCTCCATAGTTTTCTTGTGATTACACAGGTTAACTATACTCTCTCTAAGGCTCATAAGATCTATCTGGGACTGATCCCAACAGATTCATAGACATATGAAGTCTCAAAGATGGATGTATGGCACCACTTTTGAGTATCAACATAAACTTGATATGGTGTTGTTCATCCATCTTTGATCCTTCATTCCTGTTTGTTATAATAGAATAACAGTAACCAAACTAAAAACACAAATCCAAGTTCAACAGATCCAAGAATCATAGACATATGAAGTCTCAAAGATGGATGACCAGACACCACTTTTGAGTATCAAAATTAACTTGATATGGTGTTGTTCATCCATCTTTGATCCTTCATTCCTGTTTGTGATGATAGAATAACAGTATCCAACTCAAAACACATATCCAAGTTCAACAGATCCAAGATTCATAGACGTATGAAGTCTCAAGGATGGGTGAACCGACACCATTTCTGAGTATCAACATAAGCTTGATATGGTGTTGTTCATCCATCTTTGATCCTTCATTAGTGTTGGTGATAATAGAATAACAGTATCCAACTCAAAATACAGATGTATGAAGTCTCTATAAAAACAATACAATAAAAACACAATTTAACCCATACACTAACATCACATGATTTCATACATAACGCAAATGGATATATTTCCAAATGCATAAAATTTTGTAATCTACAAAGTTCAGAAACATACATTGTTTAAACACATCAAATAATGTTTAGGGGAATACATATTCGATGGATAACATTGGCTTTCATATGCTTAACCAACATTTTTTGTGGTGAAGAAAGCTTTCTTTGCTCTAATCTTGGTCTTAGTCCAAAATTGTTTTGAGACCCACCGTAACCAAAGATCAACTTGACTTCCAGTTGAGATGGACCACACTTGGTTGATCATTACCTTCAAAGTTGTTACTGTAACCTTTGCCTTCTTTGTCAGAACTTTTGGCGTTGATGAACCTGTTTTTGAGACCGATGTGTAGTGCCTTGACTTTCATTACACCTCCTCGCCCAAGACATGTTTTCTTGTGGTGTCCAAAGATTGCCACAAATACCACAAACCACACTCTTACTAGACTATGACAAGTTACCGGTTTTGTCACTATTATCATTTTCAAGAAAAGCCACGGTTCTTTTCTTTCGTGGCTACCTAATGGTTTATGATGTTTAGGTGGAAGAATGGTTGTAGGCACTTCGACTTATACCAATGCTCATAACCATTTATTGGCTGGATGTGGTGTTTGTAAGTTTCTTCCCAAGTCTTAAGCAAGTAACATGGATGAACCCATGATTCAACAGATCCTACTTGCATTCCATTGAACCTCATACACCGGTGGGTAGCAACAACATGTTTACATGGCATACCTGTAAGCTCCCATATTCTACATGTACAAGCCCTAGCTTCAACATTCACAATACACTTATCTCCCAATCCACTGACCTCATACTTTTCTCCTTCAACCCGTAAAATAGTATACTTATAAGCCTCTTTCTTGATTGCATCTAACATGAGTGTTGCCTTTGGAGTTAATGGTCCGGCAAACTTGTGAATCACATTCACAGCGTTCACTATTCTTTTCATACAGTACTCTCTAATGTATTCCAAAGCAGCAATGATGGGTTGGTGCCTACCTCCCACTAGTTTCCCATTGAACACCTCACATGTTATTAAGTAACACATCGAATGAGCCCTCCTACAACATGTTTGGTTAGGTACCGAAAATGTCGTAGAACAAAAGATGTACAGTAGACATAGATTTGGTTAGTACCGAAAATGCGACCTTGACCAATGGGTTGGTGGTATCTTACTTAACCAAGCATGGGCGGGTTCGCTAAACCTCTTGAATGCAAGCATGGGCGCCTCAAATTGTTGGACGGTCGTTGCTGCTGCACATCTCCATAAATGTTCCTTGTATGCTTTAGCATTCCATTGCAATTTCATATTATCATGGATGTGCTTCAAACAATATTTGTGTTCAGCACTAGGGAATACTTCTGCTAATGCTGGAATGATACCCAGCACAAATAAACATCAATTAGTTACTAATAAAACTTGAATTTAACAAAAATACAAGTGAATCTAATCAACTAAATGGTAACATCACCTTTTGCCTGTCGCTGATAAAAGTGTAGTTTGAGTTTGGTTGCAAGTCAAGATCATCTCTTAGACATTCAAGAAACCAAATCCATGATTCTTTGCTTTTATCTTCTTCAACCGCGTAAGCTAAAGGGTATATTCCATTGTTGTCGCCTATACCGATCACCGTAAGAAGTCGCCGTGAAAAGGACCCTCATAAAAGCACCATCTAACCCCAACAACTCTCTTTGACAAGCTTTGTATCCTTCCTTCAAAGCACCTAATCATACATACATTCTCTTGAAAACTATGGTTGGACTTGTTGCATCCGCTGCGGTTTGTACACTTATCCTAACTGTTGTATCCGGGTTAGTTTTCCGCAACTCTTCAACATAGTCTCTTAAAAGGGTGTATTGTCGCTATGATCACCCCTAATCTCATTTTCTGCGCTTGTTTTTTGCCCTTAATGCTTTTTGCATAGACACCTGAACTTCAAACTGTTTACTGAGCTAATCTTGAACAGCCTTGATTGGAATATCTGGATTGACTTGAACTAGGTCAACTATTTTCTTCGAAAGAAACTTGTAGTCACAAGCTTTAATCTCTCTTGATTGCAAACATTTGTGTTCATCCCTGAAAGTTCGAACAATCCATACATCTTTAGCTGTATTTTTGGCTACATACAATAACCATGGACAATCTAATGCTTGCTCCTTGCGTGTTCGCAAATATACATCCCTTCCAAGGCCTCTAGTTATCAAACCATTTTTTCTCTTTGGGACTTTTCCCAGCCCTGATCCTTCGGTTATTCCACAAACAGGTATTTTTCCCAGACACCTAACCCTAATTCTCTGTTTGTCATTCTTGATTAGTTGCAATTTCCTCCTAGTCTTTATTGAAAGCAGGTAGATCCTATCTTTCACTTCTTTTGCAGTTACTAAACTTTGACCACGTAAAAATATATTTCGTCCTCTGTTTGTCTTTCCTCACTTAACTTTTGTTTCTTGTATGCCCTCAATTTGTTCCTCCTAATAGCATACTCATCCTCATTCTCGTAACCACTTTCAAAATCATTATCATCTAATGATCCAACTCATTTTCTTTAAAAAATCATGTGGTAGTGGTCGGTGGTACCTATAGATGGTAACTCGTAGTCTCAATCACTTTGAACAGTTAACATCAAAATCGGGCTCTCAAAAGTATTAGCCTCATCGACAACTTTGTTTCCATCACCATTGTTCTCAATATCATCATCGCCACTTATATAAGTGTTTGTCTCACTCACATTGTCATCACTTAAAGCTTCATCGATTTCACTTACACCATGCATTTACCTTTTGGATATGATCAACGATGATACATGTTTCCTCCTCATGATGACCTAACTCTTGATCATTTTGACATACCTCTTGGACTATCTATTTGGATATGCTCAACATGTTTATCTATATCTTGGTTGACATCACCTACAACATCTTCATCGTGATGCACCTCTACAAATGTAAACAAGGGTTCTGCTTACGGCATCCGACTAGATTGTACCAAAGTATTGACTTCAAAGGTTGATGTGTAACCCGACATATATCCTCTACCACATTTATTAACAATGTTTTCTAAGAACAATTTGTTTGAGCAATATGGAACAATAGCAAGAGTCGCTTTTTCTTTGTTGCATCCACATCAAGAATAATCGTCCTAATTGACTTTGGTGACATTTGATCAACATCCAATGTTGTCTTACCATTTTCAACATAAACCTCTATCATCTTATGCTCATCAACAAGATTTTTCAATATTTCTAAATTAGCACTCTCACTTAAGCTATACAAACCATCATCTAAATTACTACCAGGCTTAACAAAGTAATAGTAATTTTTTGAACCAAACTCATAACCTAATTCATACATAAGAACATCAAACTCTTCAACTGACACACTATCAACATCAACCAAATCAACTAAAGTTTCCATACCTCCAACTTATATTCTATCAGGCCAGTATTTAAATACACCTTTGTGATGAACCCTCATGCTAAACATATTAGATCTACCACCTGAAAACATGTCAATATATGTTTAGGGCATTCTAAAAACTTAATTGGCAAACAATAAATACCCCAATTACAAATTCCAATGACTATAATAAAAAAAAAAAAAATAGTACCGTATTTCTTCTTAGCAGAGTCGTATAGGACGGTATCGTCAACTGGATAACCTGGATGTCTTCTTACTTTCCATAGAGTAAAGTTCATGTTTCGGTTTTATGATTGATAAACAGGGGTTTTGTGACATGCAATTAGGGTTTGTGAATTCTGGTAATTCTTGTAACGAAAGTTCTGGGACGAATAATAATACAGACTATGTGTTTATTGGGGCGGGAAGAGGGTTACATTACATGTGGCAATAATTAAGAAATTTTTAATTGAAATATGGAATTGACAAATGTGCCCTTGGACTAAAGACAAATCTAACGCCATCTGAAGTCCTTGACTAACGGAAATATGGTCAAAGGACCTGTAGCGAGTATAAAACTTGAAATAGGGACCTCCAACGATGAAAGGGACCAGGTTTGTCCCAACGCGAAGCGTTTTGCCAAGTTTAGGGACCAACCGTGTATTTTAGTCTAATTTTAAAATGCATGCAAAACTACAAAGTTCCAAAACTATTATTATATCGTAAAAGTGTTTCGAGAACCAATCTAAATAAATTTTGAATTAGTTTTTTTAAAAGCGGGTCAATTTTTTAAAGACAAATGATGCAAATATGCAAAGTGCTAATTCAATTATTAATATATTGTTATATTAATTATTCTACTTTTCATTGATAATTCTAAATGATTTCTTAAGTATGTAAGTTTTCTTTACATTATAAGCATTTTTTTTTTATCTATGTGGGACAAGTGTTATAAACAATATTAATGATACAAACATTTTCATAAATATATATACTTTACAAGATGTATACATTATGAGAAGCGTTATTTTACATACCAAACTTTTCTTACATACCAAGGGACTCATCTCCACCATCCATCTAAAAAGAAATCAATGGCTGAGATTAAAAACATTTTATTATTTCACATATTTTTTATAATTTAAATATCTCTTAAACCGTTAAGCAAAAATAATTACACCATCGCGACGAGCATTTATTTTCAAAAAGTTTTATTAAAATATGAAAAATTACTCCGTTGTAAAAAAATCTAAAAAGAAAAGAAAATAAAATAATAAAATAAAAAAGTTTAGTACAACTAAACACACTCTTAATAACTTGAATGAATAATAATAAAGTTTAATAACTTAGTAAACATTTTTATAAAATTTAACTAACACATCTTTTATATAATAAAAGAATTACATTATTTTGGAGTGTTTTTGGAAAACCCTTCTCATTGAAATAAAAATTGGGCCAATAGGAGAAATTTCAATTTCACACGTAAAGAAAATCACGTGATGTGATTGGTTAATAAAAGTCAAAATTAAATTGATTTTTGTCAAACTTTAATAAATTTGGTAGAGAAATTTGGTTGATAAAAAAAACACATAAAAATATATGTATCAAATTTGTGAAAACAAAAACTTAAAAAAAGATGAGGTAATTAATAAAACTTTAATGGTTGATTTTTTAAAAATTATATAGAGTTAAGTGTAATATTATAAACCTCCATGTTTTTTAATAACTTTGGATTATAAACAATTACCCCCTTATACTTTATACCATTTTAACTTTATATCTTAAAAAATACAATGTATATTTTGTTTTAAAATAACAACATATAAATTTACATAAGATTATAAGTATCAATTTTTTAATATATATCGTTCAATAAGAACTTATTTATTTCATTTTAAAATAACCTACGTGACACGAGTTTACATTTTAAATACTGGCTAAATTAATTGAAAACTAATATAACTATCAAATCAGAAGATAGCTTTACTTTAATATAAAAATAAATATCTGTGATCAGACTTATAACAACGATTCGTGTAATTTTATTTATTTATATAAAATATCTAAAAATATTTTATAAAACATCAACATAATATCAACGCCATTATAAAATAAGTATACTTAAACTTTATCAATACTCATTATGCTTTATTAAACTCAGATCCACATACAATATAATATCGATGAGTGAAATTTAAATAACAATATCAACATCTTTGATACACATAAAATTAAATTTTGGGTTACCTAATGAAATTTTTATACAGAACTTCACAAGTCTTAAACTTATAACTATATAATTATATGCAATTACCTTTAAAGACACAATATTCAATATTAATATAGAATAATTTTTTTTTGTCAAAACCTTATGCGTGCACAGATATTATAAGTAGTTTGTATATTAATCAAATTCCAAACAACTTCTAAGTTTGGTACGACACTTTTCAGTCATTAAAATAAAGGAATATAAAGGTACGATCCTGTGAAGATCGAAGAAGGGTCTAAAGTCTGTTAAAACAGAAGGGTTTCAAGTGATAATATTTTTGGATGTGTCGGTGTCGGTGACGGTGTGGCCAAAGCAAAGCCACCACATTTCTACTCCTACAGTTTGACAGCGCATGCCCATACCATGACAAAACACATGTTGCACCCAATCATCCTTCTTCCAAACTTTTTTCTACAAAAGTTGCTATCCTTTTTTAACATCTTTTTCACATTTTCATATTATGCATAGCACAAATAATTCTAGTAATGGCATGGTGTGGTAGTAGCATCTTCTCGCCCCACTTAGTATGAGAGTCTAACACGTGGTAAAAGATGAGTTACAACGGATTACATTTGGCCTAAACAGATTTGGAATTACATATGCATAGCTCTGTTTTGTCTTTTAAAAAAACTTGTATCTTAATTAGTTAATTACGTGCAGTGTTTGTTATCATTTTCATAGTCAACTACTGGCGCCAACTCATAATACATTTTGGCGCTCTCTACTGAGATTAGTGACGCTAACTTTTAAATAGATCTTATATTAAGTGTGAGTCTCGGCTTAAAGTCTTAAGAAAACAAACATCAGATCTCACCATGAACGGGGTTCATGATCAACCTCTGGCGTGAGGTAAGTAAGGGTTTAGAGATATAGTGAGTTAGAGAGAGAGTGTGAGATATGTTACTGTTTGATTAGTGGTGAAACCCTATTTATACTACCGACCTTTCGTGTTACCGTAGTCGGGGACATGAGAGTGACAACTTATGAGTGGGAAATGACGTAAGTTAACTCAGAGTTTGTCTCGTTGCCATGACAGTGATGCTTTTGGGCGGGAGTTTACCCCGCTTTCCTTTTTTAGAGATTGCAGGTTGCAGTTGAAAGGTTTTATGGATATTTAAATATATGTATGTCCGGATTCGAACTCGAGACTTCGGGATTGCACACATTACGTATGAGAGTTGATTTTAATAATTAATATATAAAATGTTATTATTAATTATTAGTCATGAAATAAAACATAATGATAGTTAATATTTAACGGGGTTTTGACTAACGGTCGTTAAATGTAAACTACGAGGACTAGAGATGAAATTAGTGGGCAAGAAAATTCTAGAACCCCTCTTGGGTTGGGTGGCCGGTCGTGGCTTCTCAAAAGCCCAATGGTGAGTTTTCTTGGTCACCAAGTTTGAGAATGTATATATCAATCCTCAGTATTCATTATTCTCCCAACGCCGGATCACCATAGACCTAATTTCTCTTCTCTCTCTCTTTCTTGTGTGGCGGTCGAACACCCCAAACTCAAAGGGTTTCGATTTGCTTAACTCAAGATTAAGTGTTTAGTTTTATTTGTGATTCAAGAAACTAGCTTTTCACATCAAATCGCTAATAAGACGCGTGTATAAGAACGAAGAACAAGCACGCTGAGCTTGTGTATTCCTTGGTGGTCGATTCTTTTGGGTCGAATTATATAAACCCTAAAGTTAGGGTTTTGGATTTTGTTCTTGTTCTAATCATCGTTTGATTCTCGAATTCTAAATGTACGCACTTTCTTGTTCTGTTAATTACTTACATATATTATTCCTATTTACTCACCGCACGCTTTGATGATGTTATTTGATTTTATATAATTGTTATGAGTATTAAATCACAACAAGGCATCACGAGTAATAATATGATGTAATTAATTACCAAACACGTAAAATTGAATCTTTATGATTATATGCATGTTTTTTATGGTTTCTAGGGTTTTGAATTTGAAACCCTAATTTTATTTATTATAGGTCGATTACCCTTATTTTATTTAATTAGGTTTTAATTTTGTAAAACTTGTAGAAACCCTAGGTAGCATGCTAATTTTATGTGGTTAATTAATGAATAATTGTTATGTGCCATGTAATATGCGTATCTTGGGTGATAATTGTTATGCGGGATCCATGGTGGAACATGCATGTTTTGCCATGGAGTATTGTTTATTATAAATTGTTTAGTTGATACACACATGTTCTATTTATTTGATAATTATTGAATTGGGAAAGACCTCAATTATAACTAATAAAAATTCGTTATGTGCTAATTGGTATATTATTGACTTTGGCTTACGCAATCGACTTGTCGATGTATGTGGCTCTTCTACCTTGTAGTTGAAAGCCCTAGTTAATATATGCATTATTTACGCCTAGAATTGTTTATTAGAGTTTATCGAAATAATTATGCATGTGGCTAATTGTTTTTACATATGTTAAATTGTTTAGTTATATGTTTATATTATTTGAGTGTGTTTAATTTTTATTAAAATGCTTTTTTGTTTATATATTGTTTGACATGTTAGTAAGCAAAAAGGGTTTTTATGAATAGAAAATTAAATGGACTAAATAATGGCGAAACTGATTTGTTATCTAAGTATTATTCTTGAACTTTTAATCGATTGATGCGATGTACTAAATGGTTAGAACGGCTCACCCACTAGAACAAACTATAAAGGGTTAATTAAGAAGTGCATACACATGACCGAATGGATGTCTAAGGTTATGCTTTAGCGCCACCCGGTCCTCTCCCCTATGAGTTCGATTGGAGCTACCTAGTATAACCATTCTATGTACGAAGCATCTTAGTGCATAGTTGTAAGTTTCTCAACGCATCGATTAAAACTTTGTAGAATTCAATCTTAGCAATTAAGATCTCATGTAAGTTTTTTCGAAAATGTTATGTTATAAAGTTGTATGCATGCTTCTTTATACATAAGTTTTGATTACACGTCAAAAATTGTACCCTTTAAATTTAAGTTTATGCCATCTAATGATATGAAACACTTGAAGTTGTAATTTAGTTATGTGAGACCTTGATCTAGATTACAATAACGAGGTGAATTATTTTGTTGTGTGAGACCTCGACAATGATTTGCGCTTCTAAATTAGACAACTTAATTAAGTTAGTTAGTGAGACCTATGACTTAAGGCATAAGATGGGATAAAACATGCTTACGTTTTGCATTAATTGTTTTGGCAAAAATTGTAAATCCCATAACTTTTGGAATTGAAAACTTGTTTGTCAATTATCGTTCTTCAACGATTACCTATTCTATACTTTCACCACTAGCAGATCAACTGATGTGGTGAAACTAAGATAATGAGGATCCAAAATTCAAGGAAAATACTATGGTTAATATGAATATTGACCAAAGGGTATTTTATTTTCTTGAATGTTTACTTATCAAAAGTACTAACTTTTGAACTTTTATTTCAGAGAAATGGCTCAAGTCGAATCTCTCGCACTAGCCTCGCTGCTCAAATCTATGTTTGATCGAGAGAATTATTTGTAGCGCAATTTCAATGATTGGTATCGAACTCGTAATTGTCTTGAGGGTTGCCAAAAGACTCAATTATTTGACTACGCCTTGTCCTCCGAACTGCAATGATGCTCTTCCGTTGAAGCACGAGCCGCATGGCAACTGAGTATGACAAGTATAATGAGGTCTCTGCATTATGCTCGGAGTATGAACTCAAACTTGCAAAAGCGGTTTGAGAATTACTTCCTAATCTCATGCTTGAAGAATTGCAAAGGTTGTTTGAAAAGCCCGTGATCAGAGTTGTATGATCCGATAGATGCTCTTCATAGTTGCAAGCAAGGAGAAGGGAAACCCGTAGCGCCAACGCCGGAAATGATGAGTTTCATGGACCACCGGGCGACTTAACTATGTCTACCCCAATGACATACAAATTGGCCTTATCAACGGATCCCTTAACAAGGAATTTGATGGTTTCATGCGAATTACAATATGCATTGCACGGGAAGACAACAATGAGGTACATGCAATGCTCATTGATTACGAAAAGGTTTGCCCAAGAAGGCCCCTACACCGCGGTTCGACCATCCGTAAGGGTAGGATTTCTAAGCCTAATAAGCCGCTAGCGAACAAGAAAGGAAAGGTAAGGTAAAGTCGATAAGGGAAAACAAGTTATAACTTGTCAACAAGAACCCAAGAAGTACCCTCCCAAAAGCGTGAGAATCAAGAAGGATATGGCTTGTCATCACCGCACCGAGGTAGGACACTGGAAGAGGAATTGTCCACTCTACCTTGATGAGTTGCGCAATAAGAGATTTAAAATACTGCACTGTGGCGATGCTTGTGTACTCTTTTGATGATAGAATTATTTGCTTTTCCTCATAAAATAAATTCACGGGTATATGATATCGATGTGGTATTCACATTTGTAATACACCGCAGGACTTAGAGGAGCAAGGAAGCTTGCCTATGGACGACAATACCGCACGCTGGTAATGGAGCACATGCAATCGTTGAAGCTATAGGCACATTTGATTTAGTTTTACCTTCGGGTTTAGTACCGTCATTAAACGATTGTCATTACGCACCTTCCATTGTTAGGGTGTCGTTTCGCTTTCCTTGTTAAAAGATATTGGTTTCATTCATACATTTACCGATTATGGAATTTCGATTTCTTTAAATGGTGTTTTTACTTTAATGTTATTCCAAAGAAATGGTGTGTTTGAAATTGATTTACATGATAATGTGATTGATAAAAATAATTACGCCTTTAGCATCAATAATAAAAGAATCAAAGGTGATTTGGATTCTTCATTTCTTTGGCATTGTAGACTTGCTCATATAGGCAAGAAACGCATGCAACAAATTTGCAACACGATGGGCTTTTGCAAGACATCAATGATGAATCATTTGATAAATGCGAATCTTGCATATCCGAGAAGATGACCAAGAAACCTTTTACAAATAGTTTAGAAAGGGCTTCGATCTTCTTGGTGTGATACATACCGACGTATGTGGACCACTAAGACATGTGTCAAGAAAGGGTGCTAGCTACTTCTTAACCTTTACCGATGATTTCATTGTTATGGTTATGTTTATTTACTTAAACATAAACATGAAGTCTTTGAAACATTTAAGGTTTTTAAAGTGAAGTAGAACCGCAACTAGGAAAGAAGATTAAAGCTCTTCGATCCGATAGAGGTGGTGAATATTTAAGCCAAGAGTTTAAAGATTATCTAGGCGAGTGTGGTATTGTCCAAGAACTCACATCTCCATATACTCCACAACAAAATGGTGTATCTGAGAGAAGGAATCGTACATTGTTAGACATGGTGCGATCAATGTTTAATCTTACAACTCTTCCCTTATCCTTTTGGGATTATGCTTTAGAAACTGCTGTTCGCATATTGAATATGGTTCCAACTAAGAAGGTTGATAAGACTCCTTATGAAGTGTGGTATGGAAAGCTCCCAAATTGTCTTACTTAAAGGTTTCGGGTTGTGAGGCGTTCATTAAACGCGACTCACCGATAAGTCGCAACCTAGATCATTAAGTGTATCTTTGTAGGATACCCAAAGGAAACTATGGGTTACTACTTTTACTTTCCACCGAAAACAAAGTAATTGTTGCTAGGTATGGAGACTTTCTTGAAAAGGATCTCATATCTCATGAATTCAATGGGAGAGTTTATGATCCGAATATGATCAAGAAGATACAACACCTTCGAAACACTAGCCAACCTCAAGTAGAACACGAAAGTCCGGGCGCTCCACCGGTTGAAGTAGTTCCCATTCGTGAGATCCGCAAGGGCTACGCGTGCACTGAAAGTGTCTATGTCTCAACGTAGAAGCCGAGGAAAATATGTTAGGGGATCTTGGTGAACTCGCTAACTATAAAGCTGCCATGATGAGTCCTGAAAAGAAAAAATGGCGAGTTGCAATGAATGAGGAAATGCAGTCCATGAAAGATAACGAATTTTGGATAGAGGTTGACTTACCTCCAAATGCTAAGGTAGTTGGAAGTAAGTGGCTCTTTAAGATAAAGACTGACATGGATGGCAATGCACACACCTATAAAGCTCGTCTTGTAGCCCAAGGGTATACTCAAACCTATGGGATAGACTACGAGGAAACATTTTCTCCTGTAGCAGACATTAGAGCTATTAGGATTCTTATAGCCATACTATGACTATGAGATATGGCAAATGGATGTCAAACCGCTTCTTAAACGGTCGCCTAGATGAGGACATCTATATGGTGCAACTCAAGGGTTTGTGAATCCAAAGTTTCGAGCGTGTATGCAAACTTCAAAGATCCATTTATGGATTGAAGCAAGCATCAAGGCAATGGAACAAGAAGTTTGATGAAGAAATCAAGAAATTTGGTTTCACTTAAAATCTTGATGAGCCATGTGTGTATCACAAAACTAGTGGGAGTAATGTTATTTTCCTTGTCTTATATGTCGATGACATATTGATCATGGGAAAAGACATTCCAAGTATGCAAGATGTAAAGTCTTATCTTGGAGAGTGCTTTTCTATGAAGGACTTAGGCGAAGCAGCATTTATTCTGGGAATCAAGATCTACCGAGATAGATCAAGGCGGTTAATTGGATTAAGCCAAAGTGCTTACATTGATAAAATATTGAAGAGATTATGTATGCAAAATTCCAAGAAGGGATATTTGCCGATGCAAGTTGAACATGGCTTAAGTAATAAACTATGCGTCAACACCGAAGAGGTGGCGTACATGAAGAAGGTTCCTTATGCTTCGTGTAGGATCTATCATGTATGCCGTGAGATGTACAAGGCCCGATGTGGCGTTTGCACAAAATATCACCGGTCGGTATCAACAGAACCGGTGTGAAACATCGAAAGTCATAAGAACATTCTTAAGTATCTAAGGGCTACTAAAGAAATGTTTCAAGTGTATGGAGGAAATCAGATGCGTAACTTGATGTTACAGTTTTTGCGATCGTCATTCCAAACCGATAAAGATGATACGAAGTCTCGAGACGGGTTATGTCTTTGTCATTAATGGAGGAGCGATTGATGGAAGAGCAAGAAGCAAACAACGGTTATGATGTCTATTACGAAGTTGAGTACATAGTCGCTTGAAGTCGCGATGGAAGTCGTTGATTAGGAAATTCATTTCGGGACTCGGTGTAATGCCCTCAATCGAATTACCTTTAAATGTGTATTGTGACAACTCTGCCGCAATAACATTTGCCAATGAGCCCGAGTCATGAAGGCGCCATACATTTTCCTCGTCGATATCACTATGTTCGAGAACAAGTCGACATAGGTGAAATCAATGTACTCAAAGTTCATACGGATGATAATCTAGTCGATCCCTTTACGAAGCCTTTGCCAAAGGAAAACTTATCGACCATGCCGATGGGATAGGACTTCGCTTAGCTAGTAGTTTCATGCAGATCAGAATTAGTATTTGGATAAGGATGTTATGAACAAATATTACTTTAATGAAATAAAATAGTTGTTTATGTTTATTTTCATTTTCTTAATATTATATCCTATATTTGCATGTTTAAGCCGTGAATAACTTATGTTATTCTAAATAGTCCGTTGTCAATCAATGATGTGGGAATGCCATTGAATTAAGACAACTGAAGTTTTGGTAGAATATACTTTTAAGTATATTGATGCGTGGACATACCAGATTCACATGATATTCAATGAATTGAATATAGGACTCATCCCAACTTTACATGATGATACTTTATGGATCTTTGTCATTAAGTATATCATGAAGTGTTTATCCTCGCACTTGAGATACCGGATAAGCGATATGAATGTAGTGCATTTGTGTAAGATAGTCTAACGCTATCCATAACTGGTAGTTATAAGGGCTATTTTCAGAAGTGTTACAAATTTCATGAGTTATGTTTGTAGTCAAGAGAATTTGTTCCTTTGAATTTGTTTCAAAGCATAATACTATATTTGGGCCCCTCGTAGGGTTGACAAGATGTTTGTATGGCCATACCCAAGATCTATCTGGAATATGTTCAGATGATTTGGTAATCATGTTCAATCGAATACAACGAGAAACATAATATTAACTTATGAAATGACTTGATCCATATTCATAGTTAATGTAGTATTAGTACCAAAAGGATAAGTAAAAATGATGAATCATTAAATGGTTTTTTCCAGGAGACCATACTCGATTTGATCTGGGGGCATTGGCGTGTGAAAGCCAGACTAACTAATGTCATTACTATATTTAGTAATATCCAGTGGGGCTGAAAGGTTTTATGGATATTTAAATATATGTATGTCCGGATTCGAACTCGAGACTTCGGATTGCACACATTACGTATGAGAGTTGATGTTAATAATTAATATATAAAATGTTATTATTAATTATTAGTCATGAAATAAAACATAACGATAGTTAATATTTAACGGGGTTTTGACTAACGGTCGTTAAATGTAAACTACGAGGACTAGAGATGAAATTAGTGGGCAAGAAAATTCTAGAACCCCTCTTGGGTTGGGTGGCCGGTCGTGGCTTCTCAAAAGCCCAAGGGTGAGTTTTCTTGGTCACCAAGTTTTGAGAATGTATATATACAATCCCTTGTATTCATTATTCTCCTAACCTTGGATCACCAATAGACCTAATTTCTCTTCTCCTCTCCTCTTTCTTGTGTGGCCGGTCGAACACCCCAAACTCAAAGGGTTTCGATTTGCTTAACTTAAGATTAAGTGTTTGGTTTTATTTGTGATTCAAGAAACTAGCTTTTCACATCAAATCGCTAAAGTACGTATGTACAAGAACGAAGAACAAGCACGCTTGAGCTTGTGTATTCCTTGGTGGTCGATTCTTTTGGGTTGAATTATATAAACCCTAAAGTACGCACTTTCTTGTTCGGTTAATTACTTACATATATTATTCCTATTTATTTCCGCTGTATGCTTTGATGATGTTATTTGATTTTATATAATTGTTATGAGTATTAAATCCCAACAGCAGTACCTTAGTCCTAGGTGAGATTCCTTACCCCTTGTATGGGGGGCGGTTGATGCTTCCTCCGGAAGTATTTCTTACCCGCGGATTTGTCATCCCCGTCTTAGTAGTGCCTTGAGGACATAGACAATACTTGAGTGACTCCTGATGGTTGCGTCTTCGGTCCGCGTCTAACCCTTCTGAGTGCCGCGGGGGCTATACGCGATCAATATCAAAATAATAAGAATTAAAAATTGGATGAAAATTTTTGATCTCCCCTTCATAAATCACTTCTTATAATATAAAGAGTAAAGTTGCTTTATTTTTATACCATTATTTTGGTGTTTACTAAAGGACAGATTCTCATCATATATTTAGTTTGAGCTAATATTAACCTAATATTTAATATGTAAACTTAAGTTTATGTTTTTCCCCTCTTTTTCTTTGTCTTGTTGTCTTTCTTATTTATTAACATTTTTTTAATTCACGTTTTTTATTTTTAATTCAAGTATTTTTTTTCGCTTTTTAATTCACGCTTTTTTTTTCTTTGCTTTCATACGCTTTTATCTGTTTTCGTCCGTTTCATACGTTTTCGTCCGCTTTCACGCCGTTCGTTTCACGTTTTCTTTCATTTCGCCCATTTTCATACGCCGCACGCAGTATTTATGCATTCATACGTTTTCATCCGCTTTCACGTTGTCCATTTCATACGTTTTCGTCGCTTTCTTAAGTTCTCATTCGTTACACGCCATCGGTTTCTTTCGCCCCTTTTTCATACGTTTCGTCCGCTTTCATACATGTTTTACGCTTTCATACGCCATCCGCTTACATATTCTTACGTTTTGTCCGTTTCACACGCCGCCGCTTTAAATATTTTCGACCGCTTTCAAACGCTTACACGCTTCAAATATCACAAGTGATATTCTAAATATCACAAGTGATATTCTAAATATCACAAGTGATTTTCTGAATAGTATAAGTGATTTTCAACTAATGTTTTGTAACATGAAAATCACAAGTGACATTAAGAATATCACAAGTGATATTCAGAAAATCACAAGTGATATTTAGAATATCTCAAGTGATATTCAAAAAATCACAAGTGATATTCTGAATGAATATCACATGTAATATTCAGAAACGTATGAAAATGGACAAAAACGTAAGAAAACGGACAAAAACGTAAGAAAACGGACGAATACGTATGAAAACAGACGAAAACGTAAGAAAATCACAAGTGATATTCATAAAATCACAAGTGATATTCAAAATATCACAAGTGATATTCAGAAAATTACAAGTGATAGTCTAAATATCACTGAATATCACTTGTGATATTCAGAAACGTATGAAAACTGACGAAAACTTAAGAAAATGAATGAAAACGGACAAAAAGGTATGAAAGCGTAAAAACATGTCTGAAAAAGACGAAAACGTATTAAAAATGAATGAAACGAAACAAACCGGATGAAAAAGGACGAAAACGTATGAAAACGAACAAAAACGTAAGAAAACGGACGAAAACGTATGAAAATGGACGAAAATGGGCGAAAACGTAAGAAAACGGATGAAAGCGTAAGAAAACGTATGAAAGTTTAAAAACACGTTTGAAAACGGATGAAAACGTATAAAAATGGACGAAAACGAAAGAAAACGGACAAAAACTTATGAAAATGTACGAAAACGTATGAAAACGAATGAAAACGTAAGAAAACAGACAAAAAATTATGAAAACGAACGTCAACGGGCGAAAACATAAGAAATGGGCGAAAACGTATGAAAAAGGACGAAAACATATGAAAAAGGTATAAAAACGTATGAAAACAGACGAAAACATATGAAAGTGAAGAAAAAAAACGTGAACTACAAAAAAGTGAATTGAAAAAAAAAACGCTATTTAAAAAGAAAAAAGAAAAAAAACTTGAATTAAGAAAAAATGAATAAATAAGAAAGACAAAAACACAAAGAAATAGGAAAAAAAATAAAAAATAAAAAAAGACATGGAGTTATGTATAAATATTAAATCTTAGATTAATCCCTACAATTAGATCAAACTAGATGGATAATGAGAATTTGTACCTTGATAAGCACCAAAATAAGGGTAAACAATTGAACTTTTTCACAAAGAGTATCGCTTCTATTTTAAGGGTATATATTTCACATTTATTTTTCATTTGAATTCCTTAACATTTTGGAGGTGAGTTCATAATATCGGTTTATGGTTTTCGGGCTTAAGGCTACTCGCAGTAACAAGCACGATCAATTGATCGATCGAATGGGCGATATCACCTTTACTGTGGCAGTCGATCGCTTGTCAATCAATTGTTTTTTTTCTTTAATTTCATTCGCTGCAACGACCGATAGTCACTCCTGTCATTTTCAATTTTTGTGACCATTTGAAAAAAAATATATACTATTTTTAACTTTTAAAATTTAAACATTTCACACTATAAATAACCCACTCATTTCACCATTTTATTCACAAATTCAAACTACAACTCTTTCTATATACATTCAAACACATTCTCTTAAGTCTTCATAATATCATCTTACGAGCTATTTTTGTCACTTCATCTTCGGAAGATAAAGATGAAGTTACTAACGAGCTTGTAATTTTTGCCGAAGAGTGTTGGGAGGCTTATCAAGCTTCAAAACAAAAAATCTCACGAAACAAAATTCATAGGGATCTTGACGGTGGTTATATCGTTTAGTGACGACTTACTTCTCCGAACATCTAGTGTATGACGAAAGAACATTCCGTGAGCGTTTCCGAATGAGCCGAAACCTATTCACACGAATTGTTCGAAAGGTAGCCGATCATTCCCGTTATTTTCAACAAACTCATAGTTGTGCAGGCACACTTGGCATTTCCCCATTGATGAAGTGTACTTCGTCAATTTGTCAATTGGCATATGGAGCCAATCCTGATGCTCTGGACGAATATCTGCAGATGGGTGCGACAACAACTCGTTAATATCTCCAAAAATTTTGTGAGGTCATCATGGAGTTATATGGTGAAGAGTTTTTGCAAAAGCCAACATATACTGACATTGTATAAGACGAAGCATGAAGCACCAAGGAAAGATGTGGAACAAGCTTTTGGTGTACTAAAGAAGAAGCGGCTATTGATTAAACATCCGGCTAGTGGGTTGGACAAAAGTCGCCTATCAAATATAATGTACAAATGCATCATATTAAATAATATGATAATTCAGTAAAAAAAAAGGCGATATCTTCAACATTTTTTTGAGTGGAGGAGCACCGTGATTATGATCCCGTAAGAACACATACAAAATCGTTGGAAATTACTTGGGAGATAGCCAACAAAAGTGAAAATCAAGACTAGTTTAGTCATTTTATTTCGTAATGTTTTAATGTTATTTGAATTTTATTGTAATGTTTTAATCTTGTTTGAATTTTATTATATTGTTTTACTTATAATGGAATTTTAATTTTGTTGTTAAAATTGTTTTATAAAGAAAAGGTTGTCTTTAGTTTACTGTGGTAAAAAAATTGCATGTAAGTCGTCGAAAAAAAACGCTGATATGACGGATAAAATGAAAGTCGATGATAGTTCCTACTGTGTGTGGCCTAAATTTGATTTGTGCTAATGTAAATGAAAACAAACTTATAAATATGTGTGTACCAAATAAATCATACAAGTGATAAATAGTTTGGCGCTTTGTAATAAGTTGTTTTTCTAAAAGAATGACCATGAGAGTAAAGAGACTAATTCAAAGCTCGATTTAACCTCAGTCAATTAGTTCACTAGGTGTATGACCATGTCACTGTCAATTAAGTAGAATAGTTCCTTTTATAAAAAGAGAAAAAGAGCTTGCCTATCGGAAAATAACAAAACATAAACAGTAAGATTTATATACTTGACAAAATAAAGAATGAATATTAAAAAGAAGAATATCATGTTTCAAATCATACAGTAAATGAACTAGACATTGTGAGTAAATATAATCTTCTGTGTATATCCCTCTCTCAATATTGGGTACATAAGAATGTATATATAAGATACATATGGGCCTAATACATACGGGCCTAAATACAAAAAGCCTAATACATATCGTCTAACACTCCCCCGCAGTTTGAGCGGGAGGAGACCGAACACTCAAGCTGTCACGAAACTCAGCAAACAAGATTGACGGCAACCCTTTGGTAAAAATATCAGCATACTGAAACCGAGAAGGAACATGTAGAACTCGAACTTGACCAGTAGCAACCAAATCACGAACAAAATGAATATCAATCTCAATGTGCTTTGTCGGCGATCTCGAACAGATTAGAGGACAAGTACACAAGACTCACGTTATCACAATACACAATAGTGGTCAAGATAACGGAGTGTGAAGCTCACAAGTAAATTCAATCCAACATGTCTCAAGAACATCATTAGCAACACCACGATACTCACCTCAAAGACTAGAACGAGAAAGCGTCGGTTGACGCTTAGAGGACCAGAGAGTAAGTTGTTACCAAGAAAACACAATATCCCGGTAGACCGTCGAGTAGTTGGGCATCCAACCCAATCAAGATCCGAATAGGCAATCAAGAGTCGAGTAGATGAAAACAATCAGAAACCATAGTCCAAAGTCCTCGAACGCACCGCAAAATCCGCTTAAGAGCAGAGAAGTGCGGCTCACGCGATCATGCATAAAAGATGACTGCTTGACAAAGATATGTAATGTCGTCTAGTAAATGTAAGATATCAAGAGAACTCGCAAGACTTCGGTATAACGTGGGATCAACAACCGGAGTACCACCAGCACCCAACTTGGACTCAGTATCAACAGGAGTCCGAGAAGGGTTACATCCAACCATATGTGCACGCTCTAAAACCTCCATAGCATATTTACGCTGTGACAAAAACATCCCAAGAGTCACGCGTAACCGAAATACCCAAAAAATAATTAAGAGCACCTAGATCAGTCATAGAGAACTCTCGATGTAAAGAGGATATAATCTGTCAGAACAAACGATCGAGGAAGCAGAAGAACAATATCATCTACATAAAGCAACAAGAATGCAAGATCGCGACCGTGTTTGTAAATGAATAAGGAGGAGTCACACCGACTAGAACGAAAACCAACATTAGTAATATAAGCAAAGAAACCGAAAACCATGCTCGAGGGCCCGCTTAAGACCATAAAGAGATCGCGCAATAAACAAACATAATCGGGATGCACAGATCCCGAAATCCGGAGGTCGATGCATATAAATGATCTCGGCTAAATCACCATGTAAAATGCATTCTTTACAACAAGTCGATGAATAGGCCAATGACGAAATGGCTAAACTAAGCACAAGATGAATAGTGCCCGTTTAACAACCGGACTAAAGGTCTCATCAACATCAACACCCTCAACCTGTGTGCTACCATTGGCAACAAGACGTGCCTTATACCGACTAAGGGTGCCATCAGCCAAATACTTATGACGAAACAACCACATACAACGAATAACATTGGCACCCTCAGGCCGAGGTACATTGGTCCAAGTTTTATTTTTAATAAGTGCATTATACTCATCATACATAGCATTGCGCCAATTGGGATCATTAAGAGCATCCTTATACGACCGAGGTAAAGGAGAAATAGTAGACACATGACCAACATACTTAGGATTAGGACGAGTAGTCCCGACACGAGAACGTGTGACCATGAGATGAGTAGATACGGTAGGTTGGTTAGTGATTGGAGGTGCAGGTACAACAATAGGTGGTGGAGAATGTGGTGTAGGTGGCACAGGCGGGGTAAGTGGTGTAGGTGGTGAGGGCGGTGTAACTGGTGTTGGTGATGTAGGTGGTTCAGTTGGTGTAGTGGGTATCGGGTCTGAATTTGGACCAATGGGTGTGGTACGGATAATGGTGGAAATTAGATCGGAAGAATCTTCCAAAAAATCATAGGAGGGAGGAGGCAAGGATTTATATGTTTGAAACGGAAAAACGGTTTCATCAAAGGTTACATGACGGGAAATGATAATCTTATTGGTGTTAAGGTCAAGACAACGGTAGCCAAAATGGTTGGCAGCGTGCCCCAGAAAGATTGAAGGAGTGGCACGTGGACCTAATTTATGATTAGTATCAATATGTGGGTAACAAAGGCATCCAAAAACACGAAGGACACTATAATCGGGTTTGGCACCAAAAAGACGGGTAAAAGGTGTCTCATTATTAATGGCACGAGACGGTAATATATTCAATAAATAAACAGCCATATTAAGAGCCTCAGTCCAATAATTTGGTGGTAAATGTGCTTGAAATAATAAGGTACGAATAAGGTCATTAATTGTACGTATCATACGTTCAGATTTACCATTTTGTTGAGAGGTGCGAGGACAAGAAAATCTAAACTGAATGCCATTAGTTGAAAATAAGGTATGAAAAGCATGATTATCAAACTCACCACCATGATCACATCGAAACGATTTAATTTCACACTTAAACCGAGTACGAACATAACTACTAAACAACCGAAATTTAGACAAAACATCGATTTATTGATTAACGGATAAACCCAAACATATTGAGAATAATGATCCAAAATAAAACATAATACTTGAAACCGTAAAGACTCGGAATTGGGGAGGTCCACAAATCCGAGTGAACAATATCAAAACGGGAAGTAACAGAACTAGAAGAACTAACAAATGGAAGCTTCACATGTTTGCCAAGCTGACAAGCATGACAAAGAACGGGAAGCTTCTCTTTATTACAAGAAATAGAATCACTAGACACAAGACGACGTAACACTTCACTTCCTGGATGTCCAAGTCGTTGATGCCACATATACTGACTGGTAAGAAAAGCTTGAGGTATAGTGGAGGGTTTCGTAACAGGATAGAGATCACCCGTGCTATCACAGCGGAGGAGCACCCGTCGAGTTAGGAAGTCCTTCACAGAAAAACCAAAAGGGTCAAACTCAACAGTACAAGAATTATCACGGACAAACTGACGAACGGAAATTAAGTTTTTGACAATATTGGGAGTGATTAAGACATTATTTAAACGAAGGGACGAAAAGGGTAGACAGAACACTATGCCCGTAGTTAGTAACGGAATAAACGCCCATCACCAACCGCAATGAGACGGGTAAATGCACATATTAAGAATATCACTAAGACAATGTACGTAATCATTAAGATGAGATGTCGCACCGTATCCATGTTCCAATTGCTTGGTGGCGGATCCTCAAGAGTATTGGTAGTAAATGCATGCGGCAAAATGGTAGCTTGACCCGAACCTGGAGAACCGGACGCCATCAATTGACTCGGATGAAAAGGAACACTTTGTGGTCATGAACCCCCGCATGAACCGCCCTAATCGAACCCCTCAAAATGACCCCTAATCGGTGGGAACCCCGTCGATACCGAACTAGTGGCACGGAGGGTCCAGATCATGGATAAACCCCGTCATGAATCGACTGTGGAACGACTTCTAGTCAGCCGAACCCCGTGGAAAGAACCCAACAAGCCAAACGATGACCCCAAGTGAACTAGGCAAAATCACGAACCCCCGTGAGCCTATGGGTTGCGAAGATTGGGCCGATCCAAAGGGGCGACACAAGGGCTAGAAACAAAGTAGGCAACAGAGTCAGAGAGGTGAAACAATTAGTAGCATTTAAACCAAACTTAGCCAACAATGTCTGCAACATATCCAAATCCGAGCGTGCCACACTCGAGACACCGGAAGCCGAGCCCGAGGTACGAGGAAGCAAAGTAGACTTTCCATGAACACCATTATGAAGATACTTACAAGCATCACCAAACCTACACGAACCTTTAGCAAAACTCCAACACGGGTTGTTCACCTTTTCCAAAGAAGTACCACGCCGAGGCGTAGCGTTGGTTTTCGCCACTAAAACCACTGGAGAAGCGGAGGTAGCATCGACAAGAGGGTCTGGAACCTTAGACTTTAGGCGCATCTCATGAGTAGTTAACAAGGATCTAACCGTTTGGAGATCGGGAAAGGGTTCCCGACTAACTATAACGGTTGATATGGTCTCATATGTGGAAGGTAAGCCCTCAAGCGCAAAAGTAACAACATCATCATTGCTAAGAGGGGAACCAAGACCATTAAGAACCGAAACAATAGATTCAATCTTCTGAAAATACCCATCAATAGATAAAGCCCCAAGCTTCAAGTTACGGTTCACTTTCAAAGCCATAGCACGCGGGCGCTTGTTGTCTTGAAAATAGCCGCAAGATGTGTCCATGCACCTTTGCGCTTTAGGGTTAAGATCAACCAGACGTGTCCTTAGTGATGGAGCAAGTGTGGAGAATATCCAAGACCGGATGATGAAATCAATCTTGGTCCATTCCGCGTCCTTAGGTGGTAGATCCGTAGGAGGCGTAGTGGATGAAGAAGCAACCGGATCAACAAGATGATCCAAAATCCCATAGCCACGACAAAGATGGGAAAAATAATACATCCACGATGAGTAATTCATCGCATCAACGTCCAATTTTTCGGGAACAAATGTGGTTAAATGATTCATAGCCATGAGTTTGTCCGATAGGGTAAGTGCCGGTGTTGGAGGTGGGTTGTCGATTGTCATGATTGGAGTAGCAAACAAGGAATTAGAAACCAAACCAAACAGTCGACTGAAACTTCAGTCGAATAAAAGGGAAAACGGGCTAAACTTAGCCAATACCAAACTGTCGACCAATACTTTCGACTAAAACTAGAAACCAACCAAATAAACTGTTGAATATTTACGCAATAACAGTTGATTTACGCAAATAACCTGTTGAATACCAAACTTAAATTGGGGAAAAAAAATAACCCAACTAATAAACTATTGAATATTAAACTCGGAACAAATGTCAAACGACCAAATACAAAAGCTACTAATTGTTGAATACAAAAAGCTGAACAAACTGGTGAATATTAAACTGTTAAATACCAAAGTGGGAACAGAAGTCAGCCGACCAAACTGGAAAAGAAAAAAAGCAGCGGAATAAAAAAAACGTGGTTTAGGGTTTAGGTTTCTCGTGATACCATGTGAGTAAATATAATCTTCTGTGTATATCCCTCTCTCAATATTGGGTACATAAGAATGTATATATAAGATACATATGGGCCTAATACATACGGGCCTAAATACAAAAAGCCTAATACATAAGCCTAATACATATCGTCTAACAGACATAAGTTTAAGGTCTTGTGTGTTAATCGTTTATTATTAACCAAAGACTTGTTTGATCAGTTCAACTTATAACCAAATTTTATCATTATTCGACAATAGCAAATTACGTATAACTGTTAGGGATTTTATAATCTAGTTAACCAAGTAACGTAACGAGTACGCAGCGAAATATGGATCTAGTTTATGCAATTAAATTAACACGTAAATAATAAACATTAATGAATAAAAGGTAAATAGAAAACTAATATTTGGCGTCAACTGCATGCTATCAACGAACAAGAAAACCAAAGAAACCCAAGTATCTAAAATAGATACCTCTACTAGTATCACACACAAACACTTAAACCAAGTACGTTCGAATTGAGCTAGTCGAGAACGTTTAACAATCAACCCCTTGAATTACTTGAATACCTCGAACAAAGAATACCCAAGAACCACTTCTTATTTTCTGCCCGAGATCACAAAACTGTCCAAGAACATTACACCCGATATCGGACAAGGCATGTCCGATATCGTTGTACTCTTTCTGTCCGAGACACCAACTAACATAAAAACCACCTTATTCTTGCTATCTAGTTTGACCATGAAACATGCAAGAACTAACCAATAAAAAAAACCTCAACAACTTGAATTAAGAAACATGCAAGTAAGGTTGTTTTATCAAAAACAAAATAAACTCTAATTGGTTTATTTAAAAGACCAATCAGGTTCACATGTTGATTAGGATAGTCGATTACTTTAAGGTAAATATTTAGTGATAGTATTGTGTTGGTCGTACATATGGATGCATGGGTATATTTGTTTATATAGTTTACAAACCGACCCAAGTCTTGGGTTAAGACTTGGTCGACAAGTAATAAACCCAACCTTCCCCTTCTACCCGATCGTTTGGATCTTTAGGCCCAAGGCACTCCAAAATTCGACCCACTTTAGAACTTAAACAAGCCCATGGGTCGTGTAATAGATCGGGTCAAGTACATGCATAAAACGGGTTGATATATTCAAGTATTTATAACGTTCATCACGTACTTTCGTGTTTAACGTGTGTGCCCACATAGGCTCACACACATTTAGTCGTTTACGTGTGTTTTAACTCCCATAAACCAACAGCTCCCACTTGGGAGTTGGAGTGTCGAATGACACACAAAACTAACGACGGAAACGCCTATCAACGCTCTTACTCGCTTTTTAACTAAAAGTGTCTGAGATATAGTTTCATAAAATCTTCTCAGTAGCATGGTTATTAATGTCTTGCTTTTAATCATCCTTTGTTATAGATACCGTTAAACCATGGATATTGATCCTAACTCATTCCATATAGTTTAACCATTTAGAATCTCGTTATAGAATTTAATTAGATATACCAAATGTAATCAAGTATCATCTTGCCAAACAATTATCTGATTAAATCTGGAGAGGCGCCATGGTATCTTTCTGCACATATCAAGTGGAGTAACAAATCCTTTATTGACTACAAGTGTTGTGGATGATGCTTCACATCACTCCGAAATATAGCCTTTATAACTACCTTATTCAGATAGCGTTTTGAGTATACTTACAAAAAATGATATCCACACATAACGGAACTTGCTTGCATCTCAAGTCTAAGGACGACCTAACAAACCATTTTCAATATTTTACTTATGACAAGGATCTAAAAGTAAATGTTTGAAAGTTGGGGTATCCAATATGCATCCCTTGTGAATACACATGAGTTTGGTGGGAACAATCCACATTCTCGTAGAATATAACCAACACTCACATTTGCCTTACATAACAATATTCCCATATTGTTAATCGACAATAGACATATTTAGAATAATAAAATTATTCAAGGATTAAACATGCCTCTAGTACAACTCGATCAAGGCTCCTGGAAAACCTTTTAATGATTTCTCATTATTAGTATCCTTTTGTTTCTAGTATCATGTTAAATAAAAATATGGAATTAAGTCATTCTTTATTCAACCATTCTGTTTCTTGTTATAAGTGATTGACCAAGATTACCAAATCTTCTGAACACATTCAGGGGAGATTTTGGGTGTGGCCACACAAACATCTTGTCAACCCTACGAGGGGCCCAGCAGTATTAAACTCAAAATAAATTTGAAGGAACAAATTCTACCTTGACTACGATACTAACCCACAAACTTTGCAACACTCGAAACAACCCTTATGACTACCATTCACGATAGCGTTAAGTTGTTCCACGTATGCACTACATTCATGACACTTATCCGTATCTCAAGTCCGAGGATAACTATTCATGATTTACTTAATTACAATATCCATAAAGTAAAATCATGTAGTTGGGATAAGTCCTATATTCAATTCATTGAATATCATCTGAAATTGGTATGCTTTCTCATCAATATACTTTTAAGTATATTCTACCAAATCACTCAGATTATTCTTAATTTAACGATACTCCTATATCATTAATTGACAACGGACGATTTAGAATAAATAAATTTATTCACGGATTAAACATGCAAATATAGGATACAATATATTATAAACTCAAACATACCAAGTATTTGATTTATTATAATAATTGTTTTACATCCTTTATCCAAATACTAAATAGATCAATGCATGAAAATTCCAGTTGATGAATTATGCCTCAAGTAATGATAATCATACTTGTTGACAAGGCATAAATCAACCAACTTGATCTATCGTAATTTTGAGAATACTTATTTCAAGAATTCAATTAGAGAAGTCCTTGTATGTGTACATTCACCAATCCACATAATAATTCATAAAGTGTGTGACATCCTCTATCACCAATTTATGACAATTTAAACTTTCAAACATTTTAAAGTTTAAAGTATTCTTATTCTTTTAATGTATAATGCAACTGCACTCTTAGTAGCACAACTAGTTCACATGGCCATTAACAAGGATGAAATCCTACCATGACTAGTATTGAGTGTCATCTCAATTAAACCAGCATCATTTTATACAAATAACAATATGCTCATTAAAACTCTGTAAACTTTAATATCTTATTGTGCAATGTTTGATGTCTTCCAAACTTTCAAGTTTGTAGCTGATGACAATTTGCACAACAATTGACATATTGTTCATCCATAGAATCTAAGAGCAATTCCAGGCTGAGGATGTAATTCTATTAGAATATTCATTACACAAGTTATCTAATAACTTTTAGTTAGATATCAATGTTGTCAAATCACTTCTTATTCAAGATTACAACAATTTTAAAACACAACATGATGTACATGATGAATCTACAGGTCAAACTTAGATTTCATTCATGTTCTATCTTGTCAAAATATGTTTATCCATTTTCCAAATAATATATCATGTTTTATTAGAATTATTTATTTTACTGCACATATTTATTAATAATAAACATATATTCAAGGTTATATGTTTTAATTCTTAAATCTCACAAGTGAAGTTTCATTTCAATCTAAGACTTAACATTTAGCTTACAAGGAATGTTACTTCCTATATGTTATACAACATATAAGATTTAAATACTTAACATAATACTCTCACTAGCTTTCAGGAATACTTAAAATTTATCTTATTTCAATTATAAATCAAAACTATGATTTAATAATTAAACATAAGAATAATTTCATACATGCATACATTTATCCATTCATGAATTATTGCACTTCGTACACTTCCAAAGATTATATGAATTCAAAAAACCTTTCGATTACTTACCGTCCTCGCTCAAGTAATTTCTCAAGAAAAAGTTTTGATATTCCATTGTCATATTTCATATTAATGAAAACAAGTAGGACAATTATCATCTTTATATATTTAATGTGTCTAGGAAAGAATATTCAATCACAATTAATTGCTTAAGTATGATTAATAATCTTGTCATAAAACATGCATTAAATATGTGTACAATTTTGTCCATATGATTTCTACACAGAGATTTAAACCACTAGAGTTTTCCATATCTTTGAAGAAACTCATTTTCATTCTCTAGTCTAACTATTAAGATAAACCAAATTTTTAAAATTGATTATCTTTATGGACAACATCTTTAACATTCATAGTATGAGTAATTTACCCAATTCAATATTTGGTAATCCATCATAATGGTTATAAGGTTTACTATAATCTTGTGTAACTCATGTTCTTCTCAGCATATAAATCAAATATATGAGATATCCTTGCAGATCTATGAATGAAAATTCCATCATCTTGAGGTTAACATTTCATATTTAGCCTCATCATGGTATTTACTAGTGTATTTAAGAAGATTATGTATCTTGTAATTTTATCTTTCAAGATAAAAAAAAAACTCCCACTTGCCTTTTGTAATATATAGACTATCTATATATACTTAGCAATTAGAGCAAAACTACATTGTTCTCTTTTTGGGACATTACAAATACACATTGATAATTCCTGACTTTAGTTTGTTAATAACCTATTCATAAGTAGTTTAACAAATTCAAAATTTTCAATTTTAAAACTTAATGTGATTCATCACATTCCATAATAAAATGATGTTTTATTAATCTTCTAGGTTGGAGTCATATTGAGTATATTTGTTAGGAATTAGAAAATTCCATAATGAAGTATCGGTCACCCCAAATACTATCTAGCATAATTTAGCTCGTAGACATTACGTTATTTACTAAGTTATTTAGTTAGCTATTTAGTTTAGTGCAACACCGTGGAGGAAGGACGGGTCTTTACCCATTGTATACCGATCCACAGCCGTCAGAGGTCGTTTATTTTGTAACCTATAAATACCCTCTACTTTGCAAGGTAGAGGGTTGGATGTTCATTTTGGAATCTAATATTCCACAAGTTTCTCTTTCTAAAACATCCCACTTTCTCTCTCTAGAAATCATCTATACGCCTATGTGTGTTTGTGTTATGATGAGTATTTGAAATCCAATATATTACAAATGGTATCAAGAGCCATGGTTTGATCATCTCTTACATATCTTTGGATTTCTAGTGACTTTTAGGTGATTTTAGAGTTTGAAAAGTTTAGTGGTTTTTGCATCATTTGGATCATTTCTAGTGTTAAAGTTTGAAACTTGAGTGTAGTTTTGTGTTTAGAATCATTGTATGTGCTTGGGTTTTGATTTGGTAAGCTTGAATCATCATGGTTGGGTTGTTTTTGGATTGAAAAGTGGTGTTTGTAAGATTGTCTAGCTAGCGACTTGACCCACGGAGTGTTATTCTAGCTAGCGACTTGCTTTGCAATTTGGAAGCGAGTTGTAGTTGATGTTGGTAGCGACTTAGGTTTAGCGACTTGTCTAGTGAGACAAGCCGAAAAACAGTACACTTAGTGGATTCTCCACTACGGGTAGCGACTTGGTGAAATTTAGCGACTTGTAGTTAAGTTTGGTAGCGACTTGGTGTTAGCTATTTGATGCCTAGCGAGTTGCTATTTAGCGACTTGACTACTTAGAGACTTGGTTCTTAGCGAGTTGCTCTTTAGCGATTTGCCTACTTAGCGACTTGGTGAGTAGCGACTTGCTGTCAGAATTTGTAGCGACTTGGGAACTTAACGACTTGCTTTGTCATTACTTAGCAACTTAGTACTTAACGACTTGTTCAAGGATTATTAACGACTTGGTTGGTTTTCTCTTGATTTAGTAAAATCCCGTGAAAGAATCTATTTCCCGGTTTAATCATAGAGTTATAAAATCCCGTGTAATTCTTAAACATGTCTACCAACATGTCCACACTTATATCTACTATAGCCGTGGACGCTCATGCAGCAGATACTCCTCCACCCACAAAGTCCTACATCATCGACCCGCTTATCTCCAAAGTGCTTGAACTCTATGATACCTCACGTAACAATGAAACGGTTGTATTTCGAATGTCCTACCTTGATTGATTCAACAAATTGTGATATAAACTCCTCACCTTCTGAGTCAAACCTCAACGAACCATACTTGTTAATGAACAATGATGCAAAGCTAATGGAATGCAACATTAAGCCCTTTCAACTACTTCATCAGCATCTCAAACTACTTTTATCTACAGCTATGGATCGAACAAGCAGTGCTCTCCTCCGTCAGGACTTTCCCATCTTGACTAGAACTGTGTTTCTTAACTTATAACAACTGAGGTTTCAAATTACCAAAGAAAAGCTCTCAACTAATAAGTCTAATGCAGCTCTTCAAGTAATCTTCAATCAATTTCAGCCACTTATCCATGGGGAATATTCCTCAGATTTTGATGATGACATGACTGGAATCTCATTTAAGAAACACACTGGAATGGGAATTCATGAGTTCAGAAATACCTTTATTCAACTTATGGGTAATGTGGAAATATACATTAAGGAAGCTGCTAAAGAGAATGACAAGCTGAATGAATTGAATGGGTGTCAAGTGATGCTATGGGAATATTGTGATAGGTTATGCAATAGATCAGTTGAACCAATGAATGATACCGAATGCAGAAGTTCAGTTGCAATAAAAGAGGGTGAAGACAACTGTACTTATTTCAAAGACTCAGAGTCAGAAAAGGTTTCATGTGATGAGGTACACTTAACTAATCAAAGTAATTCATATGTTAATGTACCTGATTCTAATTATGAACAAAATACTATGAAATCGTTCTTGGTTGAGCCTGAATCTAAAACTATTAAAGCTAATGACATGATTGAAAAAAGGATATATGATGAACTTTCAAACAAATACTCAATTCTTGAAAAACATTGTATTTCATTGGAAATTGAAATACATCAAAAGGATGAAAGCTTTTATGCAAAAAAATCTTGCATTAATCCGAATTTCGAATTTCGAGAATTTTTGAGATTAATCAATTAAAACCCGATTCGGACAAAGACTCAACCATATGCAATCAAATTACTTCTCTCGGATATGCATAAGCATGATCACATGAGATGAGTGATACACTTGAATCTAGAAATGATGAACTAGCTCTATGTGTGTCCAACCTATTAAGAGAAAATGAGTCATTAAGGAAAAACATAGAGAGACCAATTCCAAGTTGATCAATCAATCTAACATCTTGTTGAAAGACATTGATGACCTCAAAGCCCAAATTCGTGATAAGAGCTTCAATATTGTTGCCTTAAAAATGAGCTTAGGAAATCTATTGGAAATAAGATGAACACTAAGTTTGCAAAACCATCAACTTTGGGAAAGTCAACTATTCGTAACCACTCTAAACGTCAATGGTTAAGCGACCTAATGCCTTTAGAACTGAAAGAGTTAAACCATCGAAATCTAGGCTTGCCTCCCAAGTTGATGAGAATGTTGTTTTGACAAAACCAGTCACTTCATTGTTTCGTTCCGATATGATGAATCTCAAACCCCAGGTAAATGTTCAAAGCTCAAAGTTCAGAAATACTAGAAGTATAACTAGTTCTCATAAGAACATCATTTGGCTGATCAATCCCTTAAGAAACATACTAATCACAAAAGGACAAATAGTCAAAATAGGGAAGTGCACACATACAAATCTACTAGTAGCTGCTTCAAATGGATTCCCACCGCGATTATTTAAGTTCTCGAAATCCAAACGGACTTACATACATAGATCTTGCCTTAAGTGGATGCCCACAGAAAACTCTTCAAGTATATTGAGCCTAAAAGGATCTCTAATAATGATACGTCTACATTAAGTCGTGTTACATCCAATAGTGAGATTATTCACGTCACTAACCCATCCAGCTTGCAATTCTACATGTGCTTCTAGTACAATGTGCTCTCGCCTTTTTCGTGTACAATGCTCAATTCAATCAGAACTTCATGACTTGGTTTCCATCAGAAATGAATATAGCTCATTCAGGAGCTATAGCATGCCAGAATTGATGTACCTCTTACTTTGACTCCTATTCATCTTGAATCAGGACTCGGTCTTATAAATCTGTGTACAAATCAAGTTTTTAAAAAAAAAAAAAAAAAAATTACTTGTTTAATACTTAAAAAAAAAATGAATGAAATTTTTTTAAATACATTTTATACATTTTGGTTTAATACTGTTTAAATATTTCATTCTTTTAAGTTCATACTTTTAGTCATTTACCTCCATCTAATAAAGGATATATTCTTTGTTATCGATAACATCTACGGTCCTAGAAATGTCATTCAATAATGATACGGGATCATAGATGAAGTTCGAACAACTGATATATTCTTATTTTATAACGGGTGGGTTAAAGTCAATCAATGGTCCTTGTTGACATTGATTGAGGGGGAGATGTTTTTCAAGATATCTTGTTTATATCTGCGTCAGTGATGGTTATAGTGTGTGCTCAGTTGCAGGTTGTTGTCTTGTCTTGCCTTTGTGGTGATCTTTGTGTACCCATGTATTGAATGCTTATTTGTTTCATGGTGCTCATTGTGTTAGTGTTCATTGTGTTAGTGTGCTTATCTGTGTTAGTATGCTATCTGATAAGTCTGATAAGTCCATGGATTGTAAATGTCTACTATTCATAATATGATTAGATAGCAGCTTACCATGACTATGTTAGCAACTTGCTTTGAAAAACTTCAGCGACTTATTAAAATCCTTTGATAGCGAGTTGCTAAACAAATCACTAAACCACAGGGACCGAAAGTGACAACTTGGTATTCTTGGTTAATCTCTTCTACTTACCCTAGCGACTTACCATTTTTTCAAAAACTTAAAAACATTACTTTCTCTCTTTCTCTCTCGTTAATTATTCAAGCTAGCGACTTAGAAGTGGTATGATTGGCATCTTTCACTCTTTGCTCTCAATTATATGTCTTAGATGCTAGTCTAACACATCTTTTTACACAGATCCCTCCGAGCATTTGATCCGTGTCACTTGATTCCCACGTAGGTTTGCTAATGAATATGCTCTTATGGAATCATTTTTCTTGTGTATAATGGTCGTTTAGGTTTTATTGGAATGTATTAATGATTTTTGTATTGCGTCAATTGGGTGCCGCTGAATCTGTTGAGTATGATGTTATTTGTCGATTGCAAGTGTGTTAAATGTTTATTTGTAACCGTTCTATATAGCTTGTTATGTGTGCCCATGTAATGGTGTTGAATGATTGTTTGATTGGTGATGATTGTCTGTTGCGTAAATTATGTTCTTGATGGCGACTTAGCAATGTTCTTGGTAGCGAGTTAGTGTACAAGTTCATCGTGGCGAGTTGTTACTTTTATGTACGTTCAAGTTAGCGACTTAGTGAACTAATGTGTAGCGACTTAGCTGTATTCCTGTTGGTGGCGACTTGTCATTACAAGTCAGCGACTTAGTAATATTCGCGACTTAGTTAACTAATCTGTAGCGACTTAGCAGTATTACTGTTGATGGTGACTTGTCTTTACAAGTTAGTGACTTAGTAATTGTAGCGACTTAGTGAACTGATATGTAGCGACTTGGCTGTGTTACTGTTGATGGCGACTTGTCTTTACAAGTTAGCGACATAGTAAGTGTTCATGTAGCGACTTAGCCCTGTTTAGCGACTTGTCCATTTATGATTAGCGACTTAATTGGTTTATTTTTCATATGGCGACTAGGGTTATTAAAATGTGTTAAGGCAAATTGCTAGGATAATCTCATGCTTACAATCTTGATTCAGGATTCCCTTGTAGCAACTTAATATTACAACTTGTTTCATACAAACTGTTATATCACTTCTACATTTGTATCTTGTTTCATGACATTATTTCTTAGCAAATGTGCTTTTTAACCTTTTTAATTCCAAAACAACTCGTCTCGTGAAAACTGTATCTAATGGAATCTTTAACCTTAAAATCTTGCTAATGCCACTCAATCTTTCTCAATAGGCTTATGGGAACCCTGTCTGAGCTTCTAAGTTTGTGTGTTTATGACATAAGGATGTATTCAATGTTGTCTAACTAACCATTTATAATCTAAACTTGTTCCCAATCATTGTTGTTGGTTGTATTTATCTTCAGATCTTCAATGGCAAACACAACCTCAGCTGAGAACATTACTTCCTATGCACCACCCAATGTCCTCTCAGACGAAGAAATCCTTCCTAAAAGTCAATGGGCCGAAATTGGAAAAAGTAACTGTTACGTGGACTTACAAAAGTTGCAACAAAATCCTACCCTCAAAGTGTCTATTGATATCCTCAAAAACACTAACTTCTTCGGTGCACTAACGAAGCAATGCACAATTCCCACCATTTACATACAACAATTCTGGAACACCCTTGAATGGAACAAAATCACAGCTAAATATTCCTGCAAACTGGATAATAGGGAATTTGAGATAAATTCTGACATTCTTAGCAAGGCTCTAGGAATCACTCCCTGCAACCCCAACATACGATCTGAACCTCCACCTAGTGCTGACGATCTAATAGTCTTTCTAATTGGTTTGGGGTACCAGACTAGCATTACAAGGGCTTCTGATATCATCACCGGACACATGTATCAACCCTGGAGAGCAATGACAACAGTTCTCAACTTGTGCTTATTTGGCAAAACATCAGGGTTTGATAAAGTGAGAATTCCCATCTTGCAAATTCTATGGGGTATCGTCAATGGTGTGAATGTGAATATCTCAGAACATATCCGGGGAAGAATTTTCACTTGTCAATGAACACATTCATATCGATAGAACAAACTTTAATAAAGCTCGTGGACTAAAGAAACAGAACAAACTTGTGATTCCTAGCATTAGATTTTCAAGCTTATTATCCAAGACTTGCAACAGATTCACAACTTCAACCCTAGGATTGAATCGGATCTACATAATCTCGAGGATGAATTTGTTCGGGCAATCTCGGATATATTTCCATGGGGTCAATAAAGAGGTCTTTGGATTGCAAATTCTGATTCTCTTCTTCAAGATATTAAAAGATGGATCATTTCAAACTATTCATGAAAAGGGCTTCCGATCTAGTGATGATGTTGATGTCTCTCCACTCAACCACAACCCAAAGTCGCTAAGTCCGATTACGGTTCAAAGACTTCAAAGACTTCATATGCTTGATCTTCCAAAAGAAGACGTGAAAAGTCACAAACCTCCGATGATCCACCTTGAGCGAAAAAAAGAAGAAGGAAGGGAAAAAGTAAGCGTTGAGGAAACCGAGGTTTCGTGGGTAATATGAGGTTGACTGATGAAGATGATGCTGCTCTGCAACTTGGAATCCAACAAAGCCTAGAAAGTCATAATGTGAGTGCACCAGTTGGAGGAGTAGTGTTAAGAGAACCTGATCAGTTGCCTCGACAAACAACACCAATCACACAAGACAAAGGAAAAGGGATTGTTAGTGTTGATACTGAACTAGCCGCTCAAATGCTTCTAACAATCTCATCTTCTCCTTTAAGAACCACCAATCAATATGAACTGAAGAGAAGAACTGAATCCTCTTCAGCTAAAGAACAATCTGGGTTGGAAAAAGTGCCTGAAACATTAAAAGAACCTCCTGCATCAAGTGTTACTCAGTCTAATCAGAATGTTGATGACTTGGTGCATAAAGACTAGAAGGAGAATCTTGAGTCAAGATATGATGAGACCATGCACATGGAAGAACCAAATCTGTCTACCGGTTCTCTATCTTCACTAAAGAACCTAGATACATACTTTACTTTCGGAGATCAATTCTTAAATGACAAACCCATAGATACTGAGTCTTCTAAGCAAGATAATGATAAAGAAGATGCACAATCCATGTTTACTATCAATATTCAGCAAGACACATCTACCATTCCACCTATGTCAGCATCTTCACTTACAACGGCACTTCCACCTCCCAAACCTGCTCAAGCAACCGCACTTCAACCACCTGAATCTGCAAAGAATATATCCCTTGAACCGGTGGTTACAGCTTGTCGATATGGAAACTCCACCGCCTTCACCACCTCAAATACTTACATCGATCAACCGCCGACAAAGCGGTGAAAAGAATTGAAGCTCTTGAAAGACAACTACCTAAATCATGCTGATGCCCTTATGGATCGTGTCTATAGGTTGGAGCACCTCAACTTTGATGAAGGGTTGCGAGACACCATTGAAGGCGAAGTTAAGGATGCTGTGGAATGGGCAATGGAAGCTCCACCGCTAGACGGTTCAAAGATCTACCTATTGCGAGATATGAGAGTTGTTCTTTCGGATAAGATGTATGAAGTCGACGAGCATAAGCATGAGGTCCATAAGAAGCTATATGAGGCTCTCAAGAATCTATTAAGCACGACAATCATGAACAGTTCTTGATAGACATTGGAGAAAAGAAGCAAAGAAGAAAAGGAGGACCATAGTGTTGGAAACATTGCAAAAGGTCCTAAAGTCCTCCTCCACCTCCACCTCCAACTGGGGTGCTAGAACTTCTAGAGCAGTGGATCTTCTAAGTCAACCTCTACACCTCCGCCACCACCATCATCACCACCAAAGCCTCCCAATCAACCCGGTTAGTCCGAAATCAAGGAACGATAAGAAATCACCGCTTGGACAATGGTTGATTCAAGGTTCACACCACGCCTCTTCAACTCCTAAAGATCAAATGGTTCATGAAGAGTCGCATGTCATGATAGAGTCTGAATCAGATGACGATGATGCATCCACCAAGCATATTCCCAAGCCGTCTGAAGATGATTGGTTTGATTCATACGTGGCGGGTAAACGCACTAACACATCCAGAGTAGCACCTTCAAGAGATTCAATTCAAAGCTGGATCATCGAGGAGATACCTCATACTCCAGAACCTTCGTGGACCATCCCAAAGTCTGACACAATGATTCCTGACAACAATTGGGTATCAACTATCACCAATAATTATAAAGTTCCAGCTGAAGACTCTTTTCTGCACTTCACTGGTGATATGGGAAGCTTCATTAGGTGGTTTTGTGAATAGAAGAGTATCTCATCCATCACTCCAAGAGATCTTGAAGGACAAGCTTTTGAAATTGTTAAGGTTTTTCACTCAGATGCCAACCAGCTCCAATATCAGATGCAAGAATGCCATAAGATGTTGAATGATCGGTCGGTGAGCGGATCGGTCGTTTCAATGTGAACAAGCCTCTTCCTCTAGGTGGTGAACCCGATAGATGACCATTCAGTGAATTCTTCTTCAATCAGGACTTGGATTATCTGTGTGCTCGTTCTACGTAAAGAAGACCAGCTCTTTCGATCTCTAAAATGAAAGTCGCAACCTACTCGATCGGGGACTTGAGCAGATGGTTCTGATCAATTCAGGCGTCGAAGAACATAAGTATGACATTGCTTTGCTTCATATGGTATTTCTTACCGGTGGTTCAAAAAGAAGAATTTCTACATCGAGAGACATGGTGCTGATAAAAGACGCAAAGATGTTCGATCCAAGCTGCGAATCTTAAGTGTTGTATGAGTAGAGGTCTTCCCAATCTATGGATATGAATATTTGAAGAAGATCGTTCTTAAAAGAGCAGATTTTAAGGAGTATGTTATTGAAGAAAATGACTTCAAACACCTGCTGCCAAATGACTTCGAAGATCTCTATCTGTTGAATCTCCAAGGAAACCTTGAACATCTGCCCATCCGTGAGAAAAAGGATGTCTATGCTGCTATCAATATTTGGATCAGGGGCTTAGTCATTCGAAAAAGGGTTGAGGACTTTCAGCTTGGAATGGAAAGCTACGGACCGGGTCAACCTTTCAAGTCCACAATGGAATGTTACAGGCATGAATTTCGTCGCGAATATAGAGTTATTGACACTCCTAGAGCCGTCATCTTCACCGATGACACGGGACTCGCATGCTTATGAGACTTTGTGAGCTCTACAAATTTAGTGATGGTACACTCAAAATGGTCAAGAAGAATTACACTCTAGAGTGAATGAATTTAGAGTTGATCCGAATCCGTGGGAGAAGACTAAATTCGGACCGATGATGACTTAAAGAGGTGTGAAGATTTCATTCTTTGCAATCAGTGAAGACTTAAGACTCAAAGAATCTTCCGACCTTGAAAGCTTTGTTGGTGGCAGACTCGTGAAGGCCAATACAAACCGCTTCAAAGAACCGAATGATGATATCTCCACAAGTAGTGTATGATCCGTATTTTGATGTGTAAAATGTGGTGTAACGACAATTAAACAACTATAATGTATGTAATAGTGCTAGGTTGTGTGTTGTGGTTTCCTTATGTATAAAAAGGAACCTCGGTCTTGTCCACTTCAATCTTATAAACCGTATACATTTTTCTCCAACAAATGTTTTGTTTCATACATATTTAAATCACTTGAGATCCAAAATCTCAAAGGATTTGTAATTTTTGATCGGGGGAGAAAATGTGATATAAATATGAAAGATGATAAAAGATGACCTTTTCAATGTGCATACTGTTCTCTCATATATGCTAAATTATTTTTCAAATCTCGAAGCATATATTAAGGGGGAGTATTTCAAAACAAATTCAAACCTTCAGGGTACAAAGTTTTCCATGCTTTTACGTAAGGTACCTTGATTGTGTGTTAAATGGTTTCTAAATGTTTGGTGATCATGGTTGTACTTCAAAGAACTTCCTCTTATATGTGCAAAACTCTTTCAAACCTCGAGGCACATATTGAGGGAGCAAACTTTGAAAACCTCATCCTTCTCCAAAATGCTTTATCTACTTGATCCGATTAGGAAGTGATGTTGATATTTTTAGAAAATGGTAATTTAAGAAGTTAATTCTTTCTCTTGCCTCCGTGTGCTAAAATAATTTCAAATATATGAAGCACATGTTGAGGGGAGCTCTTGTTCTAAAAATATCAAAAACAATTCAGTACAAAATGCTTTGATAATATATCACAAGTATCCGGATTGATTTTCAAATAGTTTTCAATTGGTTCCAATGGCGTATGAACAATACCAAATAGACCGACCAACTTTACTTTATGTATGGTGATATAAGGATGATAAGGTTAGGTATTTGTTCCCATGATCCGCCGAACCGGAGGGATCTACCGAGGACAATCCACTAGATAGTGTAGAAGTCCTTAGGTATATTGAAAAAGGAGAAAATGAGATATGGGAAGAGTGCGGATGAGTCCGAGCTAGTACTTGAATAAACCCAACAAGGTTCTAGCTATGAAGTCTCGGTAAGCATCAAGGGTTGAAGAATGAAAAGAATTGAATGAGAAAAGAGTGAAAACAAATAGCCTCCAATTATTCAACCTTAGGGCGATACGGGTTCAATTCATATACTCTTGGTGGTTACCAAGGTAACATCGGTATTGAAGACAAGACGTCATGGACCCAAAGGACGCACCGCACTTCAACTTCCCAAACCACTCAAGTTCCTCTTAAAGGTCTTGTTTCATTCTCACGGGAACCAACATAATCTATCGACTTTCTCTTAGAGATTGTTGATATTGAAGAAGGAGACCCTCTCCCTAGTCTCCAGACATGATCCAAATATGCACAAATTGAGTCTAGAGCCACGAGATCATCAATAAATCTCCTTAGGAGAGAGATTATATCTTGAGTCCCACGATTATCCTTGTGGTATTGCAACATCCGAGTGATATGCCATATTCACAATGAAGATGGAAAGCCTTGAGCCAACATCAAACAAGCTCGAGTGGCATGCTAGATCTATTCTATAGATCAACCATAGAATTTTCTCAAAACTAGGATCCAAATTATCATAGTTCCATTACATCGCTTGATCCAGTAACGAAAGAACATAATAAGGTAACTCGAACAATAATTGGCAAACATTTTCAATTCCTAGATCATTATGGGATTTACATTTTCCAACGCTATTGCAAATGTAAACATGTTTTATCCCATCTTGTGCCTTGAGTCCATTTCTCACCTACTCAATTTAAGTCGCCTAACTTAAAGAATCGCAAATATGTCCATGCAAGGTCCGACTTCACATGAAGATTTACCTTTCCATCACAATCTCGCCAAGTTCCCACATGACGAAATTGCAACTTCGAGTGTTCCTTTAACTAGATGGCACTTAACTTAATTTTAAAAGGGTACTAGTTTTGATTTATGGTGTCAAATTAAACATGTACGAAGAAACATGCATACAACTTCGTATCAATAGTTTTTAATAAAAACACTTTTTATTAACCAATTCGTAAAGATCAAATTATCAAAGTTTTGATTGAGGTATTGGTTTCGCCAATCAAGGAATTTACCTTTAATTATCGTCCATTATATCGTACTTTTGCATAAGTCTAAAGACTTAGTGTTTCGGATAATTACCACAAAAGTGGCGCACGGAATTAAAATTAATTCGCGCTTAAGATGATTTTGTGCATTTATAGCCTACTTGGTAACTCCAATTTGACGCACAAAGAAGCGGAGAATTTGGTCAGCGCTGAAGCAATAACCTCCTTCTTTCGGGTCACAATTTAATGCGCTCCCCTCCTTGTACCCCTTTTTTAGCCTTTTTTCGTTTGTCAAAATTGGATTACCCATTCTCACTATTTGTACCAAAACCATCAATCAATTAAACTTATTGAAAATTTAACTCTTCAAAAACAAATCAAATTTCACCATTGTTTAGTCCAATTTATTTTTCTATTCAAAATTACCCTTTGCTTAAAACTTGTCGCATGTAATAAACAAACATGTAACAATAAAAAATAAACAACTAAAACAATGCGCACATAACTAACAATTAATACGTGTAAACAAGTAGCCACATGCAACTTATTTGATAAAGCCTGTTAATAATCAATATCTAGGTTAATTAACGTATATATTAACTAGGGCTTTCACTCGCACAATTGAAAGTGAGCTACATACATCGACGCATCGATTGCGTAAGCCATCATTAAAACATACCAAATTGCATATAATTGATTCATTAATATATTATTGGAGTCTTCCACAATTCAATATTTATCAAAACGTACATGTGATTAAAACAACTTAACAATTAAAAATTCAAGCAACCATCCATGACGTACATGCATGTATCATCATGGATATAACATAACAATTATTCAGGAAAGTCACGAGATCGCATACAATTCCATGTCACATAACAATTTATTCATGAATATACACGTAAAAAAATATATATTCTAGGTTTCGATATTGATAACATAACAATTAATATAAACCCTAAATTTTTTTTTAATAAATCGACTAAAAAATTAGGGTATCGACCCATAAATTTTTTTTTGGTCCATCCAAAAACAATTTAAAACCAAATTAGGGCAAAAGCCCTAACCCTAAAATTAGGGTTTACATAATCATAACCAAAATCCTAGAACAATCATATCAAACAACATACAATATTCGTTTTTTACATGTTTAGTAATTAATTACTCATTAAACAAGGCTCGTGATGCCACTGTTGGAATTATATAATATGACTATCATATATAAAACACATAAAACATCAAAAAATATGCGAAAGCGTATAGGAACGTATAATGAATAATTAACTAACATAAACATAAAGTACACGTACCTTTTCTATTCTAGCCGAACAAGAATCAATTCCACAAAACTAGCAAGTGATGAACCCTAATTAGGGTTTATAGGATTATAAGAATTACCCCTTACCTTTTTGTAATTCAATCCAAGATACCAACAAAAGTATGTTAGTACCACGTTCTTGTACACACGTACTAAATCAAACTAAAGTAATGTAGTTGTAATCACACAAAACAATTTACTTTGGAAAAACAAGTGGATCAACACCTAGGAGAGGTGTACGATCGGTTTGAGACAAAAACACACAAAACACTTTTTAGGTTTTAGACAATGAGTACAAGAGATGGAATACAAAGACCCTAGGCCTTGTATTTATACCCAAAGTAACTTGGTGACCAAGTTAGCAATGGATTGGGCTTTGGAACCCCTTGGCCGATTGGTTTGAGTAATCCCCAATGATTCCGGAACTTTCCCAATCTCTATTTTATTATTTAGTCCTTCCAATTAACATTTTAACGATCATTAGTCCATTACACTTAATTAACTTAACGTTCGTTATATATTTCGTGTAATTAATAAATAAATATAACATTTTACATTTAATTATTAACTTTAATTCTCATAGGTAAAGCGTGCAATCCCGTGGTCTCGAGTTCGATCATAACTCACGACTACTAATTTATATTTATAAAACTAACAGCAACAACTATTCCTATACACAATATAATATATATATGATAATCCTTAGTTAAAAGCATAAGGTTTTCATCCATGTATTAAATTATTCCAAGTGAAATATATCATTTAAAACTTGCTTGAATGATATATTGCATTTGTGTTGGATTTAATATTTTCCGCATTTATTTATTCCAGATAAACATTTATTTCAAAATTGTTTGTTTTATTCCCTAAATTTCAAATGAAGTTTCATTCCAAGCTTAAGGATCAATATCTAGCTTAAATAGAATGATATCTTTAACATATAAATTGTGGAAAACTAGAAGGGGGGGGGGGTTGAATAGTTTTACCAATAAAAACTTCGTTTTAAAATATTTAGATCAACTTATGTCAATCTATTTAGATGTGTATGTTGGACGTTGATAGATAGATATATAAAAAGTGTAATGAAAGATAAAGAGTAAGAAGCACATAACCACGACACGAGTATTTATAGTGGTTCGGCTATAAGGACACCTTCCTTGCCCTACTCCACTCCCCGAGTCACCTACTCGAGAGTTCATAATCACTACACGACACCAACTCCTTATGGCGGAGAAGCCTTCACAACGTCGCCTACTCTTTTTCCGGTACTAGGCTAACCACCGAGTTCTTTCACCAAGGTGAACCACACCTATCACAACGTCGCCTACCCTTTATCCGTTACTAGGCTAAGTACCGAGTTCCATTACAATGGAGGAACTACTACCCAACACTACAAAACACCTAATCCCAAAGGAGACCCACTCCTTATTAAAACACCTTCAAGGATATCAACATCCTTGGAAACAAACTATCACTATTTGTATAACGATGCACCTCATCGATTATACGACCTTGGCATCCTTCACTAATGCCACTTGATTTGACTCCTAGGCATCTTTCAGTAAGGCCTTCGTCTTGACTCCTTTAGCGTTCTTCACTAATGCTTTTGACACGAACGTTAAGCACCTTTCACTAATGCTTTCGTCTTGACTCTTTCGGCATCCTTCACTAATGCCTTCGACACAACACTTCTATGGAGGAAGAAAGAACTATCAACAAGAGAACCTCAATAGTCTTAATGATGACGAAGCATGGCAACTCATGGACTTGAGCTTGCTCGACTTCAAGAAGTGGTGATCTCGCCTTTAAGAGGAACCTAGAGAATCACAAAACAAAAAAAAGACAAACTACATAGAAAGATCCCTTAGGATCAGTGGTTAGAGAGTTACAATACTTGGGGAAAGTATGTGTGTGAGTGGCAACACAAAAGGAAGAAATGGCTCACTATTTATAGAGGAGAAACAACTACTGTTCCATGGATCCCACCTTTAAGGGATCCGTCTAGTGTAATGTTAGGGATCCGTGGGACGCTCCTCTTTGCCCATGGGTATTTTGGTTATGGGTCATGGGTCATGCGTTATGGGTTGGTCCATGGGTATTTCATTAGATACAATGTACCTAATAGATGCAATGCATCTAGTCAAATGGGTATGGATCAATACCATGGGTTGTATTTTTTACCCATTTATAATACATACTAGTTATGTATATATTTGCCCAATATGTAAACACTAGTTGTTGTACATATGTATTACTAAAACATAAAATTACTTATACTTGTTTTAGTGTTTTATGTGAAAACGTAGTGTTAGAAAACTATTGGCTCAAACTATTTACGTATTTTATTTGTTTCGCTAAAATGATTTTACGTTTGTTATCGACAAAACATTAGAAGATCGTAAAATATAAATAAACGTTTTTACGGCTTATTTGTATTAACAATCACCCCATTTTTGTTGATGACAAAACATAAAGTTATTTTAAGGAAAACTAAAATTGTAAAAGTTTGAATTGAGTTTTACTCTTTCTCCCCTTTTGTCGAAACAAAAGAGCGCCGAAGAAACTAACACATTGTTTTAAGAAAACATGTGAAAGGGAAAAATGTAAAGAGAGCAAGTGACGGAATGGTTCTCGTTTTAACTCCCTTGACGAGTCCATCCCTTTGTGAGGGCCAAGTAGATAAAACTAATAAGCTAATGCACTGCAACTTTGTTTGCAAATGGTTTCGTCCTTGTGACAAAAATGCTCCCCCTTGAAGATTGCAACTTTGCAATGGGATGCCATGAAGTGTAATCCAAATAAGGATTATATTGCAAATAGTTTTGCAATGTATGGTTTGACACAAAGCTCCCTCTAGCTTGAGGTGTCAAAGTCTTCATGTGTATTTTGAAAATCTACAAAATAAAGGTTAGAAAACAAGTATATTGTGCATAATTTCCTGCAAATAAGACTCAAGTTAGTAGAATTTTGTTCTTCTGTTGCACGGATCCCACGGTTCCCTCCTTGGACGGATCCCAAAGGGTCTGACAGTCATCAGGAAACTCATTCTACTACTTGTGGAGTTTCTACTGCTATCACAACAGTTTCTACTGCTAGTGATAATATCAGTGATGCTGCTATTTGTGCTTTCTTGGTTGAACTTACTACCAGTACTCATGTAGTAAATCATGATTTGGAGCAGATTGACCCTGATGATCTGGAAGAATTGATATCAAATGGCAGATGGCTATGTTGACTATGAAAGCAAGGAGATTTTTGAAGAAGACTGGAAGAGAGCTCAAGTTCAAAGCACAGTACACTGCAGGGTTTGACTAGTCAAAGATTGAGTGCTACAACTGTCAAAGAAAGGGACACTTTTTCTAGAGAGTGTAGGGCTCCTAAGAAGATTGGTGACACTCCAAGAAGAATCACTATTGAAGATGCTAAGACCAATGCACCTGTGGTGTCATGTGATGGCTTAGGTGAGTATGACTGGAGTGATCAGACTGAAGATGGACCCAATTTTGCTTTGACGGCCTATGCTTCTTCATCATATGGTTCTGATTCTGAGGTATCTAATGATTCTGGTTGTTCTTTTAAATCATGTGTTGATACTTTAGAAGAACTTAAGGCTAGGAATGAGTGCTTAAGGGATGAAGTAGAAAAACTGAAATTAGATAATTTAGGCTATAAATTTGGTCTAAAATCAGTTGAAGAAAATCTAGAATGTCTTAAGCAAAATGAATTAGAATATGCTGATAAGATAGATGCTCTAGAGGGTCATATTTTTAAAAAGGATTGTGAAATTAATTTTCTTAATCAAAAACTTGAAGAAGCTTCACAGGAAAAAGATATTGCTTTAGCTGAAAAAGAAAAACATATAGTTAAAGTAGATAAACTTCAGTTTGCATCTGATCTTGTGAAAAAATCTATTGAGAGTCACATAATGAGAAAAGGTAATGGCTTAGGATACAATGAAGTATCTCCTCCACTTTTGAGTGCTTATGCCCCCCCCTCAAGAGAGAAATCTCCTTTATAATAGAAGTAGGAAGCACATTGGTAGGAGAGTCTAGTGAGAGTAGCCAAGACACACCCAAGGTTAGGTCATAGTCATCTGATGCTCCAACAATTGAAGAATGGAAATCAGACAGTGATGAGGAAAAAGCTGAGTCAACACCTAAGAAAATTAAGACAAACAAACCTAAAACAGTTAAACATGTTAGGTTTGAAAAACCAACTTTAGGTAAAAGGATCTCTAGGAAGGTAGCTGAGTATGATGAGAAACCTAGAGAGATGCCAAGAAGACAAAATAATAGGCCTAGAGGAAACCAGAGAAACTTGAACTACCTAGTATCTCAAAGATTAGGTAATGATTTTAAACTGGTTAAAAAGGCTTGTTATAATTGTGGTAGTTTTGAGCATTTACAAGAAAATTATTTTTACCACAACAAAACCTCATGGAACTACAACAACAGGGTGAATCATAAAAGGTTTTCAAAACAAACTCACCCTCATGATTTCAATGAGATCTAGTTCTACTAGAACCATTACTATTGTTCTTCCAAATAAGCAAAGGTCTTTTAAAAAACGAACAGATGTTTGTACTGCTAAAGCAAAAGCAATTTCTATTGCTAAGCCAAATGTTTTAACAGACACTGTTTTGGGCAATCATTTTTATGCTGTAAAGGCCTCAGCTTGCTGGTTCTGGAAACCAAAAATAAAGATTTTAGATCATGTTTCCAGGAATAGCAGTGCATCAATGGATTTAAAACACTTTGACTATGTTGATGCACAAGCCAGACCCGAGTCAGTAATGGCTTGGGTCCCCAAGAGAAACTGATTCTCTTCTTTTATGTGCAGGGCAATTTACAGGTGGAGATAAAGTATAAAGAAATTTTTGATTGTGGTTGCTCTGGACATCTGACTGGTGACATGTCTAATATGAAAGATTTTGAAGCTATAGATGGTGGATATGTTGCTTTTGGGAATGACCCCAAAAGAGGAAAGATCGTTGGTAGAGGTACAATTAAAACATGAAATTGGATTTTGAAAAAGTGTATCTTGTAAATGGACTTAAGTTTAATCTCTTTAGTGTCTCACAAATGTGTGACAAAAAGAATTCTGTCCTTTTTCCCAACACTGAATGTCTTGTCCTTTCTCCTGATTATAAGATGCCTGATGACAAATTTGTGCTTCTTAGAATCCCTAGAACATACAAGATATACAGTGTTGACATAAAGAACATAATTCCCAAAAGAGCTTTAACTTGTCTCTTTGCAAAAGCCACTGTTGATAAATCCAAGCTTTGGCATAGGAGACTTGGTCACTTAAATTTCCAAACAATGAATAAATTGGTAAAAAGTAATCTTGTATGAGGGTTACCTTCAAAAGTTTTTGAAAATCCTGAAACCTGTGTTGCATGTCATATAGTGAAACAACACAGAGCTTCTTGTAAGTCCAAAGTGGTGAATACTATTTCTAAGCCCCTTTATATGTTGCATATGGATCTATTTGGGCCAACCTTTCTGAAAAGTTTGAATAAGAAGATGTATTGCTTAGTGGTCACTGATGATTACACTAGATTCACTTGGGGTTTCTTTTTTGGAACTAAGGAAGAAACATCAGAAATCCTTAAGGCATTTATTGTAAGGATAGACAACTTAGTAAATCACAAGGTAAAAATAATTAGATGTGACAATGGGACTGAATTTAAGAATAGTGTGATGAACCAGTTCTGTGTGGATAAGGGTAGTGTAAGACAGTTTAGTGTAGCTAGAACTCCTCAACAAAATGGAGTAGCAGAGAGGAGGAATAGGACATTAATTGAGGCTGCAAGGACTACGTTATCAGAATCCAAATTACCTACTACTTTTTGGGCTGAAGTAGTTAGTACTGCTTTCTTTGTACACAATAGGAGTAAAGTAGTTAAGCCTCATAACAAGACCCCTTATGAATTGTTGCATGGTAGGAAGCCCTTGATAGACTTCTTAAAACCATTTGGGTGTCCTGTTACTATCTTAAATACCATAGACCATCTAGGCAAGTTTGATGAAAAGGCAGACAAAGGGTTCTTTGTTGGGTATTCTACAAATAGCAAGGCTTTTAGGGTGTTCAATAGTAGAACTAGGCATGTGGAAGAAAACTTGCATGTTAGGTTTAGTGAGAGTTTACCTAATGTTGTAGGAAGTGGGCCTGACTGGTTGTTTGACATTGATTCTTTAACAAGAACCATGAATTATGAACCAGTGTCTACATGTACAACTAATAAGTATGCAGGTACACAAGAAGATTCTAATGCAGGTTCACAAGACAAGAAGGATGGATCTGCAGAGGAGTTTGTGCTGGTTGAAAAGTGGAAGCTGGACAGGCTTCTCAAACCCAAAGTTTTGAAGAAAAAGAGCCCATAAGTTGATCCATTGGAAAGTGAGGAAAAAGGTGATACAGAAGGTGGGACTAAACCTTCTGATGTGTTTATCATTAGCTTACTAGTTACTACTGATACGGCAATCTTTAGGCCATCAGTTTCTACTGCTCAGCCTAACAGTTCTCAATATCCAAGGTTTCCCACAGTGGACAAAGATGGGAAGTCCTATGCTGATGCTGATTATCCAGATGATCCAAATATGCCTGGTTTGGAGCATATTTATGCAGATACTGATGATGAGGTTATGGATAGTTTTACTATGGAGGCTGATATGCATAATATGGAGTCTTCTTATGCTACCAGTCCTAGACATACTACAAGAATTCATAAAGACCATCCTAAAGATTAAATTCTTAGAAATTCTCAGTCTACTATTCAAACAAGGAGTAAACTTAAAGGTCTGAAGAATCAATGATTGTTTGCTCAAACCCTTCATCAGAGGAATAGCCAAAAAGATCTACAAAATTGCATGTTTGTTTGTTTTCTGTCACAAACGAAACCCAAGAATGCTTATAAGGCATTACAAGATTCAAGCTGGGTAGAAGCTATGCAAGAGGAGTTGTTACAATTTAAGATTTAGGAGGTTTGGACCTTGGTTGATTTGCCTAATGGGAAGAAGGCAATTGGGACAAAATGGGTATTCAGATGTAAGAGAGATGAAAGAGGGATAGTTGTTAGAAACAAGGCAAGGTTAGTGGCTCAGGGATACACTCAAGAAGAAGGCATTGACTATGAAGAAGTATTTGAACCAGTGGCAAGAATAGAGGCTATCAGACTATTCTTGGCTTATGCTTTATACAAAAACTTCACAGTGTATCAGATGGATGTGAAAAGTGCTTTCTTATATGGGACTAGTAAAGAAGAAGTATATACCAACCACCTGGTTTTGAAGATCCTAAGTTTCCAAACAAAGCTTACAAGGTGGAGAAGGCACTATATGGACTACATCAGGCTCCAAGAGCTGGGTATGACACCTTAGCCAAATATTTGTTGACCAATGGGTTTGTCAGAGGCACAATTGACAAAACCTGGTTTATAAAAAGGACAAAAAGTGACATTATACCGGTTCAAGTTTATGCAGATGACATTATTTTTGGTTCAACAAATAAGGTGTTGTGTGATGAGTTTGAGAAATTAATGCACAACAGGTTCCAAATGAGCTCCATGGGTGAACTGACTTTCTTATACGGCCTTCAAGTCAAGCAGAAAACTGAAGGTATATTCATCAGTCAAGAGAAGTATGTGACTGATATTTTGAAGAAGCTTGGATTTAATGATGTGAAGCCTACTAAGACTACTATGGATCCAAACAAGCCTCTAGTCAAAGATGAAGATGGTGAAGAGGTTGATGTGCATCTCTACAGGTCCATGATTGGGTCTTTGATGTATTTAACTGCCTCAAGACCAGATATTATGTTTGCAGTATGTGCCTGTGCTAGATTTCAAGTGTCTCCCAAAATGTCTCACTTGAATGCTGTAAAGAGGATTTTTAGATACTTAAGGAGTCAACCTAGGTTGGGGCTTTGGTATCCTAAGGATTCACCTTTTGATCTGGTTGCATACTCAGATAGTGACTATGTTGGAGCATGTTTGGATATGAAATAAACCACTGGAGGATGTCAGTATCTTGGACATAGGTTGATTTCATGGCAATGTAAGAAACAGATAGTGGTGGCTAATTCAACTACAAAAGCAGAGTACATTGCTGCTTCCAGTTGCTGTGGTCAAGTGTTATGGATTCAGAACCAATTACTGGACTATGGGTACAATTTCATGAACACTAAGCTTTATATTGACAATAGCACTACAATGTGCATAATTAAAAATCCTGTTTATCATTCAAAAACAAAACATATTGAGATAAGACATCATTTTATAAGAGATTCTTATGAAAAGAAGTTAATTCAAATTGTTAAAATTCATACTGATAACAATGTTGCAGATTTGCTCACAAAAGGTTTTGATGTGGGTAGATTTCAATTTTTTATTTCAAGTAATGGTATGATGAATCTTTAGTCAACAATCTTATCTCTTTGTGTTTTTGTAAAGTTTTGTAAAGGATTTATATTGTTATTGAGGTCAAAGAATGTTTCTACTGCTCTCTGAAGTTTTCTGATAAAAAGTTTGTACTGTCAATTATAAAAATTTTGGTACTGCTTTTATAACCTGATAAGTTATCTTGTGTAAATATCTTGGATTGTATTTTTCTTGGTGTTTACTAACATTTGCAGGTTAAGAAAACTTCCCCTATTTGGTGATAACAAAACAAATACATTCTTGTATCACAAATATCTGATGATGGACTCCTAGGGCTGGAGTTGTGCACTGAGGAGTAAAATGGTAATCAGTTCACCATAACTTGAAGAACTGGCTAGTCCAAGAGCAAACGGCTCCTGGTAAAGACTACTCAAATCTGTTTATGGTTGATAGTTTACCAAAAACTATACGGTTTTTAACTCACCATAATTGACAGTGAAGAGTTAACTAGTCCAAAGCAAACGGCTATTGGTAAAGATATATCAAATCCGTTGATAGCTGGTAGTTTGCTAAAAACTATGATAAGTGTGTTTCTTAACACTTAGTTTTCTCAAAATGTAGTGGACAATATATTTTTCAAGGATATAATGTTTGTACTGTTGGATAAAATTTTTGATAAAAAGTTTGTACTGCTAGTGTAAACTTTGTACTGCTAGCGTAAATTTTTGTATTCTTTGAATAGCACAGTACCTTGTCAAGAAAAAACCGTTTTTTACTAGCCGTTAGGGATCTTTATCTGTCTAGTCATATTTATAGGGTTGTTATGTGTGAAATTTCTTCACTTTGCTTAATCTTTATCTGATTTTCTTTAAACGAACGATTCTCACACATACATCTCTCAAACCCTAACGAACTTTCAATTGCTAGTACCTACTGCTAATTAAACATATTCCGTTCAAAACCCAACAGTATAATCAATCTTTTATCATGGAATTTGTAAAAGCTCACAATCAAGTTGCTTTCTTGGATAAACCAGAGGGTAGTGATCAGTTTCACCAGATAGTGGATTTTCTTAATCGATCATACATCAGGTATGCTTTAATCTCGAACCCCACTATCTATGTCTCCCATATCCAACATTTTTGGCAAACTACTACTGTTAAAACCTAGGAACATGGGGACACACAAATCAAAGCTAAGGTAGATGGTAAAACAATAAGAATATCTGAGTCATCCTTGAGTCATCTCCACTTGGCTGATGAAGGTGGCATATTTGATTTACCAAATACTAAAATTTTTGAACATCTATCCAGGATGGGGTATGACAACAAATCAAAAACTCACTTCTTCACTGTATGAGCCCTAAGAAAACCTCTTGGGAGCAATTCAGTAGAAATATTGCTATTGCTCTCATTTGTCTATCAACAGGGAGGGTTTACAATTTTTCTAAATTAATTTTTGACAATATGGTGAAGAATGTGGATTCTAAAACTAAGTTTTTGATTTATCCAAGATTTCTGGCAATGATTTTAAGAAAAATAAACTACTCACCCATTCTGAAATTTTTCCAACACCTTGTTTGCAACAAAAACTTTTTGCAAATATGTCTATAGCATCAAGGTTGTTTAATGGTGAGGTAGTTCCTTTGTTTGCTAACATGATTGTGCAGGTACATGGTGCATGATCAGCAATCTCAGCTGAATCCCAACACACACCCATGGTAGTTCCAAATATAACCTACACCCCACCAGTTACATAAACATATAGGAGAAAACACAGACATGGTACTATGGTCTCTCATCCTAGTATTCCTACTCAGACCCAAGGAGTAAATGAAACTGCCTCTGGCAGAGTGGAAGGGGCTGCCATTACTGTGTCTAGCTTAGATGTAGCACAGGGCATTGGTAACATCAATAAGACCCCAACCATGGCAACAGTAGATGTTTCTAGTCCTCCAAGACTGGATACATCAACTGGAATCCCAAGCCAAATGGAACATATGGGTGACTTCAGTAATCCTCCTAGTCCAACTAGGGAGAGAACTGAGTCTTTGCCTTATGGTGCACCTCTCTCAGAAGGTCACACATCTGGAGGTGTTGAGGGTAGACAATCACTAACTGAATTGACGGCTTTATGTACACACCTAACATATAAGGTTGCAGCTTTGGAGAAAGACTTGAAGGATACCAAGAAGTTGTATGCCAGAGTCTACTCCAAATTAGTTGAAAAGGTGAAGAGGTTAAAGCTAAAGGTCAAAGTTCTGCAAGCTCCCAGAAGAACCAATATTGTGGATTCTACAAGTTCCAGTGATCCAGAAGATCTTGAGGAATTTCACAAACAGGGGAGGAAAACAGATGCACAGACTCAGGGGAGGACTTTGAGCTTTGGAATTGGAAATCAAGATCAAGAATATGTACAAGAAACTGAACCATTTGTAGAAGAGGAGGTTGATCTTGAAGCTCCAACATAAGTAATTGCAGAACATGAGGATATAGTGGATACTACTACCAGTACCTAGAAAGCAGTGGAAACTCCTGGTTCAACAGAAGGTACTGCTAGAGTAGATAAAGGGAAAGGGATTTTGCTAGAAGAAGAAACTGTTAAGAAGAAGCCTAAAGTTACTGCACTGATGGTATTTGATGAAGAATAGGCTAAGCAAGAGCAGGAACTTGAGGTGGTTAAATTCTTGGAAGAGCAACAGTTAAAGAATAATGCTGGATTAACTTAGGAAGAATCAGACAGACTTCTTGCAAAAATGTTACAAGATGAAGAAGTTGCAGCAGTCCCTGAGGAGGAGAAAGAAGATGCAATACAAGCTTTGAACAAATTGTAAAGTCTCCAACAAAAGGTCAACTGATGAGGAATATGAAGATTTACTTGAAGCATCAAGACTACAAGAAAGATTATCAGTTGAAGGGAAAAACTTTTGAGGAGATTCAGGAAATGCATGTCATAGCTTATAGAAGAATACATGAAGATTTCAGACCTATTGGTATAGAAGAGGCTAATATCAGAACAAAGAGAGCTGGATTGGTACTGGAATCAGAAATACTCAAGAAACAAAGGATAGAAGGAAGTTCATATACAGTAAAGGAAGATCTGGAAGATGAAGTTTTGAAGGAATTGATGGAAATACAACCTGATGAAGGAATGCATATAGAAGCTTTGCAATCCAAGCATCCTATCATTGACTGGGAGATACATACCGATAGATTTGGAAAAGCTTGGAGAATCATCAGAGTTGGTAATATTGTGGAGATGTACAAGACATTTGCAGATATGTGCAAATCATTTGACAGAGATGACTTAATCAAGTTATGGGAGCTGGTTCAGGAAAGACTTAATCATAAAGAATATGAAGATGAAAAGTAGCAGGAGTTATGGGTAGAATTGGAGAGGTTATTTGAGCCTGATCCTTATGACAGCTTGTGGAGTCAAGATACTGCAGTTCCAAGAACTACTTGGATTTTGTATGGGTCATCTGGTGTACATCATGTCTACATAGGTATATATGACTGGTTTATGCTGGTAGAGAAGGAATATCCACTTAGAAAGAAGACACTGAATGCTATGTTATCTTTAAGACTAAAGACTGACGAAGATAATGAGATGGCCAAAAACTTAGTAACCAAGATCTTCTTTCAAGCACAAAGACCAATCAAGCCAGCAGAGTAAGTGTTTGCAAAATTCCTCGGCAGTATGAAGACAAAGGAGCATTCAAGAAACTTGCTGATTTGCAAATGAAATCACAAGTTTAGGGGAGGATTGTTGGGAATTTAGCAAAGACAGTTTGTACTGCTAGGCTAAATAGTTAGTACTATTAATTTTTGTTTTGGATTGTGTAAAATATAACTAGCAGTACAAACTGCTAGTATGTTTAGTTAGTACCGCTTATGAGATTAGCATAGTCGGTTAGATCATTATAGAATTGTTTCTACAATATGTTTCTTGTGTAGAAAGTTATTGTAACCCTAGGACTCCTTAGCCTATAAAAGGAGGTGCTAAGTTAGATTTAGAATACGTATTATTCTAGAGTCGATCACTTCAAGGTTCTTCTAAACCTAATACTTTTGAGTATTCGTATATTAATATATTGAGGTGTTTTGTGAGAAACAAGTTGTGTCAAAGTATTTTCTTAATCGTTAAACATTAGTTCATATTGTTTAATCTTAGTTTCAAGACAGCTTGCTATATTGATTGTGTTAGATTTACCCAACTTAATCAACTTGATCAATTGCTCAACTGCTCAACTGCTCAACTGGGATCAACTGACATTATTTGTAGACAAAATGTTATAAATGGATCCTAATTTCAGCCTTCTTACAACAACTTGGTAATGAACAATGTATGTTCAAAGTAACGAACAAACACAATTTCTCTAAACCAAATTAAACAAAACGGAGATTACAATACTTCTTTTTTAGCCAAAGATCTTGTAGAGAAGCGCGGTCTAATATCCTCGTTTAAACTAAAGACAAACAAAATAAGAATATTATAACAAACAAAAAGAAGAACAATTTTGTATATTACTCAATTCGTCCTAAATTAAGTGTTCAGTTTGACTTTCAGAGTCAAACTGGTTCAACTTTGACATTAAATATTATTTTTGTGTTATATAATACTTGATAAAACATTATACCAATGAGAAAAATACACTTAAAAACCAATCTATTCATATATTTTGCATCAAGTATTATATAATACCACAAAAATAGTTAAGGTCAAAGTTAAACCAGTTTTACTCTGAAAAGTAAAACTGAACACTTATTTTGAGCGGAGGTAGTAGAACCACAACATGTTCGGTTTAGATGGCCATTTTTCCAACGTTAATTATGCATGAGAAACATGCATGAATATGTTTGAATCACGAGATTACTGCATAAACAAAGCCCCTTGGTATTTCGGTACCAAAACCGAGATTTCCCGTTTTGGTGCCGTACCATTTTTATTGGTACCGATATTTTTTTTGAGCTAGTTATGTAGTACCTGTACATTACTGGGTAAAAAGAACTTGTACCATTACGGGTCGGTACCGGTACGGCTCCAATGTCGTATCGTTTTTTCGGTACTCGTGCTCATCCCTACATTCTTTATGATATAGAAGTGGTATCTTAATTTGAGTAACAGAAGTGATAAAGTGCCCAAATGAATACAAAACGAACTATACTATAGGTACGTTAGTGGGTGAAAACTTTTTTTGTTGTGGGAAATAATTATTAGCAGTTTGGTGAAGATTCGTTGCCAACCAACATGGGAGCAAATTATTCAAATTGATGGATGGGTTTTGCTTGAAAAGTGCAGTGACAGGTACTTAAGTTCATGGACCTAGACTCCTAGAGCATGGTACCGTGACCATGATTCAATACTCTTATTATTTTCTTAGAGAAGGGTCGTTTTGCTTCACATCGAGTAACCATAGAGAGAAGAAATGTAGGCTAAGTCGATAAGAAAAGAATGAGTCCGTCAACTGTTAAAAGAAATAAAGATAACGCAAACCATTGTGTGCAACGCTGTTGATTGACAATGAAGAAACATATGGAAATTCATACCCCGGATGATGCATCACAATTGTTAAAGAGGAAAGTTGATGAATCACCTCGATTGTTAGAAGGATTAACGCAAACTAAATGTACAAATTTACAACTTGAATAATAATAACTTTTACTAACTTACGAAACTTTTTATACAAAGCAGTGGGTGCAATATAGAGCAATGAAAAATTACGCCAAAAAGTGAAAGTCAAGTTACCAAATCCAAACTAAATGAGCATCTTAATTTAATCAAGCCACGTATAAGGCAACAAATAAACCGCCATCTAATACTAATGCGGTATCTTCCAATAAGGACCCACAAGCTGACAACGACCACTTCTCACTTTTTAATAGCTAGATTCGCCGGTCTGTAGTCCCTGTCCTACACAACAATGAAGAAAATTTGTTAGCCTCAAAAGCATATTTAGTCGGTAAATATAGGGAGTTGATATTGACACAACATAAATTGATGTCAACATTATAATATTATACCTTTAATGCATATGTTATAATGTATTATATGCGTAATTATTGTGTCCCCAACAATTTATTTGGTATCAATATCAACTCCTTTAAAGAAAATAAGTAACAACGATACAAGTTATGCAATTAAACAATGTACGGACATGTTTTGTAAATATGTTAAATCCCTTATAATCAACTTACCATAAAAGCATAAATACATCTCCACCTAAGATCATCAACCACTCGATCTTCTGCTAGCGCAAAATGTTAAGGGGTTGCACAAAGTATGTCACCATACGAGTCTGGTTATAATCCACAGCAATGTGGTCATGAAACCACCCGTCAATCAACCATGCACGAAATTCACCAGGATAATCAACTATGCGTTACCAAATACCTAGAGAGCAAACAAAGGCATTTACAAAGCCATGAACACTAGTATTAAGCATGTCTCCAAATCAAACAGCTCTTCGCTAACCAACTAGACTTATTCAATTCAATCGACTACTCTACTTGAGACAAACCATTAAGCCAGCCGGTTATTGTCAATCTCGTGATTGGGGTTCAAAATACGGTCATAAGTAGACCTTAATTTATCAAAGATAAAGTGAGCGATGGTAGAGAATACAAACGATCAAAAACAATACAACCACAGGATCTTATTAATAAGCCAATCGGCAGGATTACACTTTGAATGTAAGAAAGGTTAACAAGTGTTTAAGTGTTATCAATGAGACAATGCTCAACACAATGCAAAAATAATTAAAAGATCACCCAACACAAAGTCAAGAGATGATCAAGAGATATTAAGAGTGGCTAAAAAGAGGGTTAGGGTTGGTGATTAGGCAAAGATATAGCCTTCAATATTACACATCTATTACTCCCATTTTTGTCGAAACAATCAAACTCAGCATAAACTTGAGATGTTCCATAGCAACCCCTTAACTCTTGTTTTATTCCTTAAACAAATAATAATAATAATAATAGATAAAAAAAGTAGTGCTAATCACACAATAAGCACTTAAACATAAATAAGAGAATCAAGTTATTATTCAACATCCTCACTTAATCTGATTACTGAAATATCAAACATTTTCAGTTGTATGCACAAGTCTTTGTGTTGAGCAACACGGAGATGTTTTGTAGAAATGTTTGCAATTTGGTCACCTCAACCAATTTTTTAGGTTCTTATGATACCTTTTGAAATTTTTTCTCTAATTCAAATTGCTTAGACCTTTCATGAAACACCGAGTTATTGGCCAGTTGAATGGCAACCTTGTTGTCATAATAGAGAGTAACATGTAATAAAGGTTCAACACCAAGGTCTTTAAGGAGTTTTTTTAATCCAAATGATTTCACAAGAGGATGAAGCCATTGATTTGTATTCATCCTTAGTAGAGGATTTGGATAAAGGGCTTATTCTTTATTCTTCCAAGAAATAAGAGAGTCATTGTAAAAACCACAATATCATCCAATAACATATTTTTTGGTTTTTGGACGCTTAGCCTAGTCTGCATCATCATAGGCTCACAGACTACCCGAATGACTGTCATAATAGTATCTTACGCCTTTACCTAGTGAACCTTTTAAAAACCTTAACACATTCAAGGTTGACTTAACATGAGACTTCAAAGGTGAGTGCATATGTTGTGCAAGACAATGAACAGAGTATACAATGTCCAGTCTAGTGTGAGTTAGATAAATTAACTTTTCCAATAAATTGTTGATAACCAGTAATCTTTTTATAAAAGGACTTTCATCAGTAGCTTTAAAAGGTAAAATAAATTTTGGAGCCATAGAAACAGCTATAGGTTTACAAGCAGACATACTAAATTCATGAAGTAACTCAATGCAATACTTCCTCTGAGTTAAGATTAACTCTTTATCAGTTTCTATGATCTCAATACCAAGAAAGAACTTCAATTTCCCACAGTCCTTGATGTTAAATTTAGAGCTCAAGAGATCTTTGAAAATTTTTATTTCACGGATATTAGTAACAACAGTGTCATCAACATAAACAAGCAACGCAAAAAAATTGTGACCTTTATTCAAGATGAACAAAGAGTGGTCATTTTTACTTTGATTGAAACCAAAGTCAGTAAGAGTTCCAACAAGTTTTTAGTTCCAGTTCCTAAGAGCTTGTTTAAGTGCATAAAGTGACTTAATCAGTCTGGATACTTTTCCATTATTTGGAATCATTAGAGAAACCTTGAGGAATGTTCATATACACTTCTTCATTAATCTTACCATAAAGAAAAGCATTATTGACATCAAATTGAAATAATGGTCACTTATTTTTTAAAGATAAAGCAATTAGGCATCTAACAGTTGACATTTTAACAACTCGGAAAATGTATCGTTATAATCAATTCCTTCTCTTTGACTAAATCCTTTGGAAACAAGTCTAGCTTTGTATGGTTCAATCTCCCAATTTGACTTCAATTTATGTTACAGACCCATTTACAACAAATTGGTTTTCTACCAGGGGTAAATTAGTAATATCCCATCTATGGTTTCTATTACGGCTTTTATTTCTTATTCATAGCATCTACCTAACTGTCATAAAGAATGCTTCTTTATAGGAGTTTGGTTCAATGCTTTTATTTAAACTAAAAGTAAAACATAAATTTTCATGTTTAAGTTAGTGTAATTAACAAATTTTTCAAGACCATATTTAACTTTTCCTTTAACTACAAATCATTTAATCTAGAGGTAAATTTAGAAGGTTTGGAAGACCTTCTAAGAGTCTATTATGGCAAGGTTTGAGGACTTGCTATGGATTCCAAAGTTGCCATCAAATCATTTAATCTAGAAGGGAAGGATGCAAAGTTTATATCATGGTATGTTTCCTTATCCATAGATGTAACTGGACATATCATCACTATCATCCACACTTGAGTGATAATGGTTAGTAACACCAGATTACACTCTTCCTTCATTACTGATACTTTTAAAGCTTTCAAAGTTGTCAAAAAAATTGATGATTGATATCTTTTGTAACACCAGTTTATAAAGTAATTTTTTGATTCTTGATTTTAAATGATAAACAGTTTGATAAAACTTTACATCTCTAGAAAAAATGACAGTTTATTATTAAGACCTAAAAGTTATAACCTTTTTTTGAGTTTGAATAACCAATGAAAATGCATTTTCATATCCACTTTTAAACTTTTCACGGTTATTCAAGACAAAAGCATAACACAGACAACCAAAAGTTCTAAGGTGCGAGAGTGTTGGATCTTGTCCAAACACAACAGAAAAGGGACATTTTCCACACTAAACAAAAGAAACTAGCATGTTTATAAGATAAGTAGAAGTTAAAACACAATTAAACCAAAGATATAAAGGTACCCCCTCTCCCCTGAAACATAAGAGATCTTGCCACATTTAGCATATACCTACGTTTCCTTTATGCAATCCTATTTTGTTAAGGGGTATAAGTACATGAATTTTGATGTATAATGCCCTTTTCAATTAAAAAAAAAAAAACTTTGTCCTTTTGTTGTTGACAAACTCACTCCAATTTTTTACTTCTAAAGGTTTTTACTTTAGTAGAACCTCCATCCCAAAATTTAAGTCCATTTGGACTTTTTGAATTCAACTTTGACCTTAAATATTTTTGTTTGTATTATATAATACTTGATTCAAAATATATGAATGAATTGTGTTTTAAATGTATTTTTCATTGGTACAATTTTCTTCGAGTATTATATAATACAAACAAAAATATGTAAGGTCAATGTTTAATTCAAAAGGTCAAAACGGACGTATATTTTGGGATGGAGGGAGTATCAAATTAAGTGATTAACAAATTTACAAATTACAAAATATCAAAAACTTAATATTTGGATGTAAGAAGATACACCCAAACGACTCTAGAAAAATCATCATGATGTGTGGGTTGCAAACACCAAACTTTTCAAAACCCCCAAGGTAGTGTACATAACTGTTGTAATATAGTAAAGGTAAGATCGGATGATTGATCGTTCTCTAGGTGAATAGTGTGGTAGGCTCGAAAAGTATGACGGAACGATTTAAAATACAAAAGAAGTTTATTTTTGGTATGTTTACTAATTAAAACCAAGAAAATATAGGGAGTTTGGAGATTTAATTTTACAACAAATATTAACCTATAGAGACCTTAAAATAAAATGACGAGAAAAGTAAATTAGTGAGTATTATATGATGGCAAAACGTATTCACTTAAGGTGCATTACTCTCTAATATCGCCTAATTGTTTCTACTGAATCTGTCACACCTTGATTGGTGGTTATGGAGGATATGCCGATGATAGTATAGTGCCTTGGTCCGGCTCATACACCCAATAATAACTAGCCCATTGCATTGGTATAGCTTTTATAACTAACTAGTATGCAAGTGTTTAGCAAGCCTGTTGATGTCTTGCAACCAACACTACCTCTCCGTAATCTCACACAAATATACAAGGAACCCTAGGCGACTTAGCTAGGCCAATAACCTAAGCAAATTCAAGGGTTCATATGGTTCTTAAGTCGGATTATAAATGATTATCACATGTTATTACTATTATAGATCTAATAAATTCGCAAGCAATAGATAATCATATATACCAACAAAAAAAAGGTAGAAAACAACTAAAAAAATGCAAGATTTCATGCAATACTAAGTAAACACAATAAGATCTAGCCTAGTATAGCATACAAAGATCAAGAAATCAACATAATCAAACAATTAATGATAAACATAGTTGAATGATTGATAAGGTTTTAAAATGTACCTTTTTGAGGGGTCGTTTAAGCCCTTATTTGATCACTTTGTATCAGTTATTACTTAATATCGTTCCTTTTCACTTTTAGGTCTCTTGAAGGCAATTGTCGGAATGGCACCTATTTGGATGAAAAGGCGGATATACGAAGAAAATGGCCAAAGTCAAGAATCGAGACACTCAAGTCAAAATACAAGGGACGGCGTCGGTGTTATCTGTGACGCCGTCGCATCACTTTTGTGACTACCAAGAGCCAAATTGCTTATTTTCAAGTGACGGTGTCGCTTTAAAAGAGTAGGTCGTCGCAACTCGCACGGCCTAGATTTGATCCGACGGCGCCGAGATCGAAGGGACGGCGTCACAAGCATAAGGTGACGCCGTCGTAAGACTAACGTGGCCAAGACGAAACCCTAATAACGGCTACCCGACGACGTCATAATTCATAAGGCTGTCTTTTGGAGTAAAAACCGAAACCGAATTTTTTAGTTTTCAGTGTGTAGTCTTTTGGAGTAAAAACCTAAACCGAACAAAGGCTGTCTTGTACAGTATTTTAGGGTTCCAAACCCTATCTTACATCAAGATAAGTATTTTACTTCATTAATTCAATTATGTCTTCAATTTCTTGTGTGTATGTTTGCATGTTCTCCATGTACGGCTAATTTACTTGTGTGTTTCCTTAGGGTATATGAAACTTAACTACTGAATATTGATTGGTTGTCTCTTATCTTAATTGTTAATGATCTAGTAATGCGATAGGTCATTCGTTGTGTAGTTAATGCTTGATTAATCTTTGTGAACCTTAGACTATAACACCTAGACTAGTTGTAGGCTAAACCATCCAAAGAGTACCTTAGAGTTAGAGTCTATAATTCCTAGAGATTTTGTAGACGAGACCCTTTGGTAGTTTCAAAGAGTTAGGGACAAACGCATACCCTACGACTTTAGACACACAACGCGATTAAGAATAAGGACGTGACAATTCAACCATCAATAGGAGATAATTAAGGAGTAATAAAACCTAAGTAAACACATATTTAAACCATCATACGAGCACACAATAATTAGACATAGACTACATACACCTTAGATTAGATAATTAGACAAGTAGAGTAAACGGTGGAAATACCAACCCCCAAATCCAAACCCCGAGATTCATACCTTTCCTTTTCTTAAAAACATAAAAAGATAAAAAATAATCTTCTTCAACCCCAACCTTAGCGTAGTAAGTTCTCACCAGCATTCCTATTCCCCTAGAGAACGATATCAATACCCGTGGCTTAACCTAATACTACACTACAACGATTATGTTCACTGACTAGGGTGTTATAAAACTTGCTCGAAGAAAAGAAGTTCCTTTGACCCCGAACGACGCGTGTAGCGTTATCAAGTTTTTGGCGCCGCTGCCGGGGAATAGAATAGCTAGTTAGGAGTTCACTTCACTTAGGTTTCTTTGCTTGATTCCTATCAAGTAAATTTTTTCTCAATTTTAGCTTCCTCGTAGTCTATCCCCCTTCTCCGTGACCTTTGTTCGTAACCCCATCACTTTTCATCATGGAAGGTGATACCCAACCACCATTCATCAACCTACCACCAAATGACCCGCCAAGAGCCCGTACTCTTGGTGAATACTCGAGACCAAGCCACCTAGGCTATAGGAACACCATTGAGCTTCCCGATCAAGCCCAAACTACGGCCCTGCGATCCGAAACAATCCGGTTGGTGCAAAACGGATGTGCATTCCATGGACTTTGTTCCGAAGATCCTAATCAGCATCTTAAGGATTTCCTTAAAATTGTCGATTCCATCGACCTTGATGCTACTACTCGGGAGACCACGCGTCTGCGTCTCTTCCAATTCTCTCTGCGGGACCAAGCTAGTAATTAGCTTGAGCGACTTCCCGCCGGCTCCATCTCAAGTTGGGATGATCTCACCTCTCGCTTCCTTGCTCAATTTTTCCCACCGGGGAGAACCACTAAGCTTAGGAATGACATCTTGATGTTCCAACAACGTCAAGGTGAGTCTCTCTACGAAGCATGGACTCGATTCAAGGACTTACTTCATAAAGTCCCTCATCACAACACTGATCTTTGGCTCCAAGTCCAACTTTTCTATGATCATGTCAACTTCCCCACCAGGTGATCCATTGACCAAGCGGCCGGTAGAAACTTTTAGGTCACTAGTTTTACAAACACAAGTAATATAGAAAGAGGTTAAGGCGATTGAACAAGTAAACAAACACACATACGCGTAAGAAATAAAGAAAGGTTAGGCGTGAGTATGAATGAAAGAAAACTTGAACAACCAACCCTCAAATGAGGGTTTACAAGAGTATTTATAGGAGGGAAGCTAGGGCAACATTCCTAGTTCCCTTCCTTTCCTTTATGGGCTTGGGCCTAAGCTCATGGGCCTTCTACATAAGCTTAAGGCTAATAACAAACATAAAGGCCATAATAAAGCTAACTATTACATATTAATTACTAACACTTGATTATGGTTTAGGAGTGATTCCAACAATCTCCCCTCAAGTGTTGGTGATGAACGTGAAGGCGTTGATGTAATTGTAGCTCGACGCCTTCGACATTCTTCTTTCTTGTGAGAGGAATTGCCTTGATTCGAACAATCTCCCGGTGTAGAGAAAGTTATCTTTGAACAGTTATGCTTTGACGTCATCATTAACTTTGTTCTTTGATCATTGTTCTTTGTGGTGAAAGTGATAGTATGTTGTTGTGCGCATCGATCGCTTCAGTGCGCTTGCTGCTCCGGTGTCTCCACGTCATTCTTCAACATGCTCACACGCTCTTTGGCGTTGGAATTCAATCTTGATGAAGTTCTTTAAGTCTTTAACTTTGTAGATTCTTTGGTTTGACGAAGAATCATTCGATTGTTGTGTTACTTTTGGATTGAACTTCCATTAGTGATGATGTTGGCGTGAGCATGAGAAGAATCAAGACGATCATCCCGCTCCGGAGCTTCCATAAGAAGAAAACATTTCAAACGGTTAGTAATAAGCGGGTTCCGCACTTACAAGTTTGAACTTGAGAGTGTTAACACATAGTGTGAAAACACAACTCTAATTCTTACAAAGGCCGCTCTGAACCGGAGTCCCACAAGTGAGATAACGCGATGTACCAAGCACATCTACATTCAGATGAGTCACGAGGTATACCGTAGCATCACCTCACGATCAGACCATTTGAGACACACTCCGCGTAATCCATGGGAGTTACCGTGACCGCCGCCGTGGCCGTTTGATGTTGACCACGGCGGGAGTTTCCATTCAATCACCGAGGATCACGGATGTGAACCTCTCATAAATGTTCTCGACATTGCTAAGATCCGTGAAGGACTCGATATGAACCATCGATAATCTTATTTGGTGATCATCAAGTGATAAAATGTCAAGTGTTCTAAGAGATCTTTTGATGAATCTCGTGGCTCTAGACTCAATAGTGTGTTTTGGTTTTCCGAGCGGAGACTAGGGAGGGTCTCCTTCTTCAATACCAACGATCTCTAAGAGAAAGATAATAGTTTACGTAGGGTTCCTGTGAGAATGAAACAAGCTTCATTGAGAGAAACTTGAGTGGCTAAGAAGGTTTAGTGCATGCGCCACCGGGTCCATGACGACTTTTAATCTTCAATACCGGTGTCACTAAGTGACACCAAGAGTATCCGAATTAAACCCTGTCCGCCTAAGTTGAATAACTGGAGGGTTTCTTTTCACCCTTTTCTTTGCATTTCTTTTGATTCTTCAACTCCTTCTTTCTCCGATTCTCATTTTCTCCTTTTTATAATCGTACCTAAGGACTTCTAAGTACTAACTATTTGTGATGTCCTTGGGTAGATCCCTCCGACTCTGGCGGATCATAGGATGGTTATTCCTAACCTTAGTCACCTTATAACCCATGACTAACCTATGTTGCCATTAAAACCACTGTTTGTGAAACATCTCTCAAAGGGTTTGTAAATGAAAACATGTTTGAACCATCGTGAGAGATAGGATTTTGCATAAATACTCCCCTCCACATGTGCTAGAGAGTTTTAATGGTTTAAATGCACAGTGAGGAAAGAGCGCACTTCTTGAATTGATCCACTCGAGATAGAAAATCCTCGCGAGACACGCATCGCTGCATAGTTAAAGAGTTACATTGTCGCCTTTAGGTGACAACTAGCTCTAATAACTACCTTGAAGGTGTAGACAAACGTCGAAAGGTTGTCATACCCATTAGAGTTTATGTCTACCAAGAGTTTCTCGAATGGTACTTTCTACTTGGACAAGTCCTTTGCGAGACACGCTTACATTACTAGCGAACTAGCTTGAAATTATTACCCGTCCAGACAAGTCTTTTCGAGTTACAAACAGTTTAGTACCGTCAATTCGTTGGTTAAGTCCGAGGTACATGATTCATTTGCATTTTGCACAACATATTTCTTATCACACAATTTTCTCCCCTCAAAATGGCATATGAAAATGTTATTTTGAAACGCTTGAGAATAAATATGACCATTTTGAGTGTTGCGGGAAGAGTGACCATCGTGAACAATTTGTGAACAAAGTTTAAATCAAATACTCCCCCTCAACTAGTGATATAAACGGTTGAGGTTTTGAAAATCATATGGGGGAAGTACTTGTTCTTTTGAGCAAAACCTTGAAAAATGAAAGGTTTAATAGGTTTAACTCAAAAATAAGAAGCTTTCGCTCCTTTTATAAGGATTGTGGCACTGAGGCGTACCACAGGGTCCTTTCTTGACAATTACGGGTTGTACATTGTTATGTGTGCACAAGCCATAGACATATAAAATCACACATCCAAATTTGTAATGAAAGAACCAATTCAAGGGGTACCAGGAAGTGCGGTGATGTTCCTGTGAGTGCGCAGGCGTTGAAAGCGGTTATGTTAATCCTGGGTCGACCACCAACATAGCTCTCCAATCGTCAGAATCGATCCCTTCGAACAACCGTTCATCAATCATGGTGATGATTCGTCTCACATCCTCCTTTCACGAGAATTCCAGCTTAGAGACCCAATTTTCGGCGTATATCCTTCAACCTGTCGCCAATCCGTCCCTAACCGACTTCAAAGTATGATCCCGATTTACAAGATCACTACATGCCATTAAGCGGTTTCTTTGAAGTTCACTGCGGTAAACCACTCCGAAAGGTTTGTTGATGAGCGATATTGAGATAGATGATTGATGCCGAGAAGATCAAGCGTTGGAGGAGTGAGGTTGACACATGTCGATAAGATTCAACGACCACCGGATATCTTCTACACGTTCTTTGATCACGATCGTCTAATGAAGATGAGAAGTGACTTGATAAATTCGCGTTGAACTTCATCGAGAATTGTCTCATACGACCACAATGACTTTGGCAAGGTACATGTCTTCGATGTCGTTGAGGAAAAGTTCTCAAAGTCGACCTCGGAGAATCCATAGTCCTGCTCATCTTGTCGTTTGACTATGATATTCTTCAAGAAGGTGTAGTCCCACTTAGACTTGAGATCAACGTGTTTGATGGCCACGATGTCCTTAGAACCGCACAACGCGTGTTGAGACTTCAACCGTGCGACACGTAGTAGATTCTTCGTTCGTGCCAATGATGAATCCCATACAATGCATCTTGGTCGTATGCTTGCGTTGTCGAAAACAAGCGATTTGCACGTTCCTCGATAGCTATGCAGTTTGAGTAAATAGCCGTTGGGAATGGAAGAGTCAACGATGTAGCGTATTTTCGCGAACCATCGCTACCGTGTAAGAGAAAATTGGTCCTTCAAGTTTCAAATTTGGCAGAAATGGCCCCTGGAAAATGGAAAAATGGCAAGTTTGGTCCTCACACTTTTGAAGGTTGTCACTTAAGGTCCCTTGGAATAACATGGCAGAATTGGCAGATTAGGTCCCTCTATTTTCAGATTTTACACTAAAGGTCCCTAAGATATTAAAGCCTTTTACCCTTTTTGGACCCTTTCACAATCCTTGGACCCCTGTCAATATCTAAATTGGACCCCCCCTATTATTAACACCCTTGGGTCAATCTCTGGTCAAATGAAGTCACCCGCCAAAAAAATAGTCCACCATCTCAACTGCTTCTGCCTGAAATTCCTCTACCCACCATCCCCCCTCCTCTCTTTTCCACACCTTTGTCCCCCCTCCAAACACCACAATCCAAGAAACATTAATTGTATTCCTTCCCCATTCACTCAACCCTCCACCTGTCAAATACCAACTTTGGCGCCAAAATGATCAAACGGCCAAAATTGGCTAAAAACATCCAATGGACCTAAAGAGTGCTGGGATTAATTCAGAAGAGAGAGAGAAAGTATTTGAGCTATAAAAAGAAGAAGAAGGAAGCAAGCAAAGAGTAGTTTTTAGTTTTTATTTTTTCTCTAATGTCGTTTTTCTTTTTAAATGTTGTAGTTTGATCAAAATAGTGTAATTTCGCCATGTATCAAATTCAAGTTAACTAATCATTGTATTAAGCTTTTGAAGTTTTCAATCCAAGTTTGAGATAAATTTCATATTTCTTGTCTCTTGTTGAAAATTTAGATTTCAAAAGCCAATGCTCAACTCTTTAGAAGTTTATTTTAAGCTCTATAAACTTATATAAGCTTATTACATCTTTGTATAAGCTTAAGTTCGATTTCAATCAAGTTTGGATACTAGTCAACAAAAGTCAACTTTGGGCAAGTTTGGAATGGAAATGGAAATGGGATGATGCAGATTGTGGAATTGAGTTAGTTCGAAAGATATTGGGTTGATTTTGGATAGGTTAATGGTTCATGGTTTACGGTTTCAAGCTATAGCGACTTAGGACCTTTGTAAGTAATTTTCAAGATTCTTAGTATAATCCTCATTTGTAGTCATATCTGGTTTTAAAGCTGCTTATTAGGGTGTATTTAAGTTAATGGGACTGATTTGGATCATTATCATGTGCTAGTTAAGTGTTTGGATCACTCTTGACTCACAAACTGTTGACTAAAGTGTGTTTGGCATAACTGTTAGAACTGCCCTTAAGGCTTAGTCAGTGGTTTCCTATTATTAGTTCATGTTTGATTAGCTCATGTACACTCATTCAAGTCCTTAATTTGTGTCTGCAAGCCTAGAAAGTCAAAATCCAACTTAATTCATCTCAACAGTTAACTGTTGAGACTTTTGTAAAACCAAATCTTGTTTTTGTGTTCCAAATTCATAAACAAAGTTTGCTCTAGCCTCATTTCATCAAATTACATCATTTGCAGTTAAGAAAGCTAGATTAAATCTCACATAAGTCAACTTCTCATTTTCAGTTCAAAAGTCAAATTAGCATAAGTCAGTTTTGGGCTCAACTAGTAAGATTTTTCATGAGCTCATTTCTTAATCATTTTTAATGAAACTTGTGGATTTTAAAAGTTTACTTGGTCTAGTTTCTTGTTGTTATTTTTGATTAATTTTGTGAATTTTCCTTAAAGCTCAAAAGAGCTTGTAATTATGGAGCTAAACCCACCGCAGCAGTACTTGTTGCTGCATGTGGTTTGTCTTTTGCGAGACCTTGCACAGGTTCCCTTGAGCTCCTCCGAGTCTCGATTTTGGTCTAAATGTTCTTAGCCAGGTTGTCTTGAAGTTCCAATTGGTATTTTTCGCTTTAGCTTATATTGAAGCTTGTGCATTAGCTCAATCTAGGCACCCTCTTAACTGTTTTCTAGCTTATAGCTCAAAACATCAAATCTTAGCAACCTTGCAAATCAGTGGTTTAGCTTGTTGTTTCTCACTTCATTTTGGTCATTTTAGCCTATAGTAGCTTCCATATCAGTTTGGTGCTTGTTGTGCTCCATTTGGCTTATTAAAGTGCTTATTTATAAGCACTTTGTTCATCAGTTCCTTATTCTTGTACACAAGCCCATGTTTTTCCATTTTTCCTAGCTTCTTAATATTATTTTAAGCATTTCCTGAAATTTTCAGATTTTTCTAAGTTGTTTTGCTATTTTTCTTAATTTAAATTAGTTTTTAATCCTTTTTAATTAGCTTTAAATACAAAAAATTAAGAAAAGCTTCAAAAAATAATTTTCATTTTCTTAAGTTTAGATAAATGTAAAAAGCTTAAAAAGTATTTTTCCTATTTTTCTCCTTTTATTTGGTATTTTAATAATTTAAATTAGTTTTAAATAGTTTTAATTAATAATAAATACATAAAAGTCTAAAAATATATTTTCAGTTTTAAAATTAGTTTTATCATATTTTAGATTTTTCTAAGTCTTAAATTTATTTTTCTAGTCTTATTTCATATTTTCTTTTATTTTAGAGTATTTATTAAATAGTTAAAATAGTTTTTAATTAATAATAATTAAATAAATAGTTGTAAAAATAATTTTCTTTTTCTATAAATTTTCTCATATCATTAGGTTTGTAAAATGTATTTTCATATTTTTAGGATTTTTATTATATAAGTTTCACTTTTATTTAGACGCTTACGTTATTTCTATTTAAACGTCGTTTTAGGTTTTAAACGCTCATCACTTTAAATATAGTGATAGCGTTTATTTAATATCTTTATCTTTTAATTTTCTTAATTTGCATTTAAGTCGCTTTAATTTATTAAACTTTTTCAAGAGTGTAATTATCTATCCAAATCCTTTCTCGATCACTATCATTAGTGATCATTCTACCGTCGATCAAGTGTTTAACACACCATTGAGTCTCCGTGGGACTTAACGACCCGGAACCCTGTATTCTCCGATCTTCTTTGCATTTGTGTCCGAGCTGCTTTAAGTCTGTTTTGACTTACTGTCATGATATCAAAATTTTAAGCGGCCATTCTTGGAGGCTTTAGCGTGTGTTTAGCCTTTTCGCACCCATTCTTGCACATACCCCATCTTTGTAAAAGTTTTTGTAAAGTTTTCAAAAATCCAAAAGTTCATTAACACTTTTCCTAAAGTGTTAAAACGCCAAAATATTTTCGTCTTTGTTTATATCATCATGTTTTCAAAAATACCAAAAATATTCCTCTTTACCCTCTTACCTTTTTGATTCTTCATTTCTTACCCTCCGATAACCTTTGATTCTTTCTATGTCTTATCCTCACCCTCTTGGTTGTCAATGGTGTGGTGGTCCTTATAATGGTGGCAATTGCCCCGGTTGTAGCATGGTGGAATCGGAAACGGGTCCGTCTATAACCAAGATCCCTATTCCTACCATAACACAACCGATTTATTCCATCGCCTACCACATTTGTGAGACTCAAAAGCTTTCTTGTTGTGAGTATTGTGGTGGTTCACACTCCGATTCGATTGTCAATCGGAAACACGCTTGTCTATGAGCGGGTTCACGATACCAATTATGACTACAACACATACCACTCACAACCACATCGCTTTTCTTGTTGTGAGTATTGTGGAGGTTCTCACTCTAGCTCGGATTGTCAAACAAGGAATCCATTTCCTTGTTACGATTACGACTCTTCGTATCAAGACCAACCTCCACAATACCAAATGATTCAAGCGACTCCTCATGAAACTACGACAGATCTTCTACTGGAGACTCTGGAGTTATTAAAAGAACTTAAGGAGGAGTCGGCTATGTCCTCCCAAGATAATCCAAATGAAAAATCAATGGAAGTTTTGTTAGCCGAAGAGCGGGATGCTAAATTAGATTCCCAGATTTCCATTGAAAACACTATTAGGGAATCAATTAGAATACAAAAAGCATTCAAATCCAGCTCTCGATTCCGTTTCATTCCTGATGACGATGATGATGAAGATATCCTTGATATCCTACAATTTTATAACAGTTCATCAAGTTCATCAGTTGAGACTCCTTCCATGATCCATCGTGGGAGAAAAGACTATGATGGAATTACTAGCGAAAGAACAAATGTTAAGTATTAAACATATGTATGCTAGTCCGTCTAAACTCCTCGATCATTGTTATCACACCCGATATTCCCACTCACTCTAAACATGGGGATGAGCTTTAGCACTATTCCGTAAATGGAATCGTCTAGTGTCGAGGACCTTATCCCAATCCCGTGAGAGTCACGGGAATTTCGATCATCCGTGATATCCCTTTCCTCTTGAGTGTTCTCAAGATCATTTTGAAACTTTCTCTGATCTTAGTGAAGATTGTGCTTCATATGGAGACATCGAGTACGTTGAGGCATCACTTCCACAATCTGATGCTGATCCCCTTCTTGAGGAGTTCTCCGATGAACTCACTCACATCAATCCACTCTTTGATCTCGAAGCCGATCTGGGAGAGACCGAAAGTCTCATTGATAATGATCGTTCACTCACTTCTTATCCCAACAATCCAAATGAGAATGTTGATCACTTTGTTCCCGAAACATTCAAAGCTACTCTCACCAATCCTCTATTTGAATTCGACTCTGAATTCACTTCAATTCTGAGAATCCACTCTTTGATACTCGATCGAGGATAGTGATGAGCCCACAATGGAACAAGAGTTCACAAATTCACATTATGTGAATGACTCTCTTCATGAGGAGTTCTCCGGTGAACTCTCTCATATCATATCTCCGCTGGAGTATGATTGCTTGGATGGCAAAAATCATGATCGGGGGGAGAGAATCTCAATTTGCATAGTTATGACAAATCTTCCCAACTTCCCTCCCGAGATGCCTTCCAACCCTAAGAGCTCAACCAATAAAATCCAAATAAGTGCAACTGCACTTAATCCCGAGGAAGAAGATCTAGTCATGATTGTTATCATGATCTTCTTTCTTTTCTTCACCCACTCGGTGACTTCCTCTCTTCTTCACTCCTTTGGGAGTGAGGACACTATCTTTGACCCCGGCATTTTCATGTACCATCTGTGAGCCGGGTCTCTCTTTTTCTCTATATCTCATCGGTGTGGAACTTTCACGTGCTTCAATGTTTGTTCAAACATCTTGAATGAAAGTCCGATGGAGATTGTTTCTTCCACTTTGCTTCCCCATGAACCAATGAATTCGGGGTCGAGTCAAGCTAGCGACTCGGTAACCAAAAACAAGAGACACACTATATGGGTTTTCACCCATATTTACGCCTTCTTACCCCTTTCTACCACCCTAGTGTGGGGGTTGCCACATGTTATATATATATATATATCTCTATATATAAAAAAAAAAAAAAAAAAAATCTTTCTAAATAATGGCCGTAATATTTCCCTTTACGTTTTTGTTTCGCATAACACGCAGGTACTTTGAATATTGAGGGCAATATTCATTTCTAAGTGTGGGGAATTCTCACGAATTTCATATATTATCTACCCAATTCCCCGCTTTTGGCCAAAATTTTTTGGAGTAAGTGTTTTGCACTTACTCATTTGGTTATCATCCGCCTTGTCTCAGAAGACAAAAGGATTAGCTAATCCAGAGCAAACGGCTCTTGGTAAAGATATATCAAATCCGTTTATATGGCTTGCAATTTGCCCAAAATTGTATGGTTCTCAACTCACCATATCCTAAAAAGTGAAGAGTTGGCTAGCCCGCAAGATTATGGCTTGTGGTAAAGGCGATGGAAAATCCATAATTGGTAATCGACTCACCAAAGATAATTCGATAATTTATCTAAGAGTTGGCTAGTCCGTAAAGGTGCGGCTTCGGTAAAGACAAATCAAATCCGTTGAAAGTGGTGGTTTGCTCAAAATCACATGGTTATCGGTGTACCATGGTTCTTACTTGAACTGAAACATTTGGCTACTCCGAAGTAATGGCTTTTGGTAAAGAGTTTAAAATCCATTATGTTTTTCAAATCATTGCTAGGGACTAGCAATATCTTAGTGTGGGGATTGATGAGTCTCTAAATACTCATCATTTTGTACTATCTAGATCGCAAAATCATCTCGAAAACACTCGAAACACATCAAAATGATCAAAATATCACAAATCAGTGTTTTATGTGTTTTAAATGCAAAAATATCAAAATCAGATGAAAAACATATCAAAATCAAAATTTTGATCTGCGCCAAACAGTCAAGTCAAAACAGACTTAAAACAGCTCAGACACAAATGCAAAGAAGATCAGAGAATACAGGGGATTCCCGGGTCGTTAAGTCCCACGGAGACTCAATGGTGTGTTAAACACTTGATCAGACGGTAGAATGATCACTAATGATAGTGATCAGAAAGGATTTGGATAGATAATTACACTACTGAAAAAGTTTAATAAATTAAAGCGACTTAAATGCAAATTAAGAAAATTAAAAAGATAAAAGATATTAAATAAACGCTATCACTATATTTAAAGTGATGAACGTTTAAAACCTAAAACGTACGTTTAAATAGAAATAACGTAAACGTACTAAATAAAAAGTGAAACTTATATAATAAAAATCCTAAAAATATGAAAAATACATTTTTACAAACCTAATGATATGAGAAAATTTATAGAAAAAGAAAACTATTTTTACAACTATTTATTTAATTATTATTAATTAAAAACTATTTTAACTATTTAATAAATACTCTAAAATAAAAGAAAATATGAAATAAGACTAGAAAAATAAATTTAAGACTTAGAAAAATCTAAAATATGATAAAACTAATTTTAAAACTGAAAATATATTTTTTAGACTTTTTATGTATTTATTATTAATTAAAAACTATTTAAAACTAATTTAAATTATTAAAATACCAAATAAAAGGAGAAAATAGGAAAAATACTTTTAAGCTTTTTACATTTATCTAAACTTAAGAAAATGAAAATTATTTTTTGAAGCTTTTCTTAATTTTTGTATTTAAAGCTAATTAAAAGGATTAAAAACTAATTTAAATTAAGAAAAATAGCAAAACAACTTAGAAAAATCTAAAAATTTCAGGAAATGCTTAAAATAATATTAAGAAGCTAGGAAAAATGGAAAACATGGGCTTGTGTACAAGAATAAGGAACTGATGAACAAAGTGCTTATAAATAAGCACTTTAATAAGCCAAATGGAGCACAACAAGCACCAAACTGATATGGAAGCTACTATAGGCTAAAATGACCAAAATGAAGTGAGAAACAACAAGCTAAACCACTGATTTGCAAGGTTGCTAAGATTTGATGTTTTGAGCTATAAGCTAGAAAACAGTTAAGAGGGTGCCTAGATTGAGCTAATGCACAAGCTTCAATATAAGCTAAAACTGAAAAATACCAATTGGAACTTCAAGACAACCTGGCTAAGAACATTTAGACCAAAAATCAGACTCAGAGGAGCTCAAGGGAACCCTGTGCAAGGTCTGCAAAACTGCACAAACCTGTGCAGGCAACAGTACCATGCACAGTGGGTTTAGCTCCATAATTACAAGCTCTTTTGAGCTTTAAGGAAAATTCACAAAATTAATCAAAAATAACAACAAGAAACTAGACCAAGTAAACTTTTAAAATCCACAAGTTTCATTAAAAATGATTAAGAAATGAGCTCATGAAAAATCTTACTAGTTGAGCCCAAAACTGACTTATGCTAATTTGACTTTTGAACTGAAAATGAGAAGTTGACTTATGTGAGATTTAATCTAGCTTTCTTAACTGCAAATGATGTAATTTGATGAAATGAGGCTAGAGCAAACTTTGTTTATGAATTTGGAACACAAAAACAAGATTTGGTTTTACAAAAGTCTCAACAGTTAACTGTTGAGATGAATTAAGTTGGATTTTGACTTTCTAGGCTTGCAGACACAAATTAAGGACTTGAATGAGTGTACATGAGCTAATCAAACATGAACTAATAATAGGAAACCACTGACTAAGCCTTAAGGGCAGTTCTAACAGTTATGCCAAACACACTTTAGTCAACAGTTTGTGAGTCAAGAGTGATCCAAACACTTAACTAGCACATGATAATGATCCAAATCAGTCCCATTAACTTAAATACACCCTAATAAACAGTTTAAAACCAGATATGACTACAAATGAGGATTATACTAAGAATCTTGAAAATTACTTACAAAGGTCCTAAGCTGCTATAGCTTGAAACCAGAAACCATGAACCATTAACCTATCCAAAATCAACCCAATATCTTCTGAACTAACTCAATTCCACAACTGCATCATCCCATTTCCATTTCCATTCCAAACTTGCCCAAAGTTGACTTTTGTTGACTAGTATCCAAACTTGATTGAAATCTGAACTTAAGCTTATACAAAGATGTAATAAGCTTATATAAGCTTATAGGAGCTTAAAAATAAACTTCTAAAGAGTTGAGCATTGGCTTTTGAAATCTAAATTTTCAACAGTAGACAAGAAATATGAAATTTATCTCAAACTTGGATTGAAAACTTCAAAAGCTTAATACAATGATTAGTTAACTTGAATTTGATACATGAAAACTGAAATTACACTATTTTGATCAAACTACAACATTTAAAAAGAAAAACGACATTAGAGAAAAAATAAAAACTAAAAACTACTCTTTGCTTGCTTCCTTCTTCTTCTTTTTATAGCTCAAATACTTTCTCTCTCTCTTATGAATTAATCCCAGCACTCTTTAGGTCCATTGGATGTTTTTAGCCAATTTTGGCCGTTTGATCATTTTGGCGCCAAAGTTGGTATTTGACAGGTGGAGGGTTGAGTGAATGGGGAAGGAATACAATTAATGTTTCTTGGATTGTGGTGTTTGGAGGGGGGACAAAGGTGTGGAAAAGAGAGGAGGGGGGATGGTGGGTAGAGGAATTTCAGGCAGAAGCAGTTGAGATGGTGGACTATTTTTTGGCGGGTGACTTCATTTGACCAGAGATTGACCCAAGGGTGTTAATAATAGGGGGGGTCCAATTTAGATATTGACAGGGGTCCAAGGATTGTGAAAGGGTCCAAAAAGGGTAAAAGGCTTTAATATCTTAGGGACCTTTAGTGTAAAATCTGAAAATAGAGGGACCTAATCTGCCAATTCTGCCATGTTATTCCAAGGGACCTTAAGTGACAACCTTCAAAAGTGTGAGGACCAAACTTGCCATTTTTCCATTTTCCAGGGGCCATTTCTGCCAAATTTGAAACTTGAAGGACCAATTTGTAATTTTCTCAAAACTTTATACATTTTTCACCAAAGGACTAAATTTGACAAGTTATGATTTTAAAAGGGCCTTTGGTGATTTTTCTTTTGAAATTTTGTGCTCGTGGACCTTTTTGACAACTTTTGATACTTGGGGATTAAAGCGCAATTTTGCAAATTTGATATGTTTTTCATCCGATTTTGATATTTTGCATTTAAAACACATAAAACAACGATTTGTGATATTTTGATCATTTTGATGTGTTTCGAGTGTTTTCGATGATTTTGCGCCTAGATAGTACAAAATGATGAGTATTTAGAGACTCATCAAAATCCGTGTCTCTGTTAAAGAAGTATCGGAAGGAATCCGTGGTTCATCCGCTTGGCCAATGGTCGGTAGGGTTTGGTCCAATCGGTGTAGTATGGAGGTTGTCCCTTTGTGTGAAGTCAATGTTTGCTTCCTGATTGAGCCAATCCATGTTGTTAGACATAGCTCGGCGATGTTCTCAAGATGATATTTGACCTCGAGGCGCTTTGAGTCTGTCTTTTAGAAGTTGAAACGCTTCATTCTTGATTCGCTTCAACTCGATTTCGTCATTTTCTTCACATGGAACTTTTCTTGCAAAAGTTTTGCGTGCTCTAATGTAGAACCGTCACCAAGTCTTGACCTTCATCGGGTAGGAGTTTGATTGACAAGTGTGGAGAACCATTCAAACTCTTGGTTTTATCGTCATCTAGCCATGATACGACTTGGTGAGTCGTCTTTTTCTTCTTTTGGAAGGCCTTGATGATGATTCCGGTCTCGCACTTGTTTGGGTGAGGTGGGTTGTTGTAGGGGCTCGAGGACCTCTTCATCGTCACCACCCGTATACTCAAAGTAAGCACTGCTTTTTTGAGTCGGGGTGGTAACTCGGAATCGTCCCGAGGTTTTTCGGTTGAAGAACGAGGAGGGACCTTTGTTGAACAGAGTCCTGTAAGGAGGAGGTGGCATCAAGAGGATTCACCGATCGCTTCGACGCTTAGGTGCGAGTCTTTGTCCTTATCCTTATCTTCATCGCCTGCAGGACGTTTGACTTTTCCGCTTCAAATATACAAGCTTCTTGAAGTTGGTAGTCAAGCAATGCTTGATACAATTTTGCTTCTTCGAGTTGAACATCGCAGATTGTGGCGACATTTGTGTCACAAGCTTGGCTACCAATTCATTATTCGAGAACACGACCGGATCGGTCGGATTGATTAATGACGGTTAAGGGTGTTGATCGAATAGTTTGCTTGGCGATCCGCATCGATTTTGATAAAGTTGTCGGTGAACAACTCCTTTGTGACCTTAGGAACGCACTCGAAGGTACTTTTTGTAGCCTTGATCATTCCGCTCATTTCCTCCCGACGGTGTTGTTTCGTGAATTCTGAACAAACTTCCTTTCCTCTTGCATCTTTTCGCTCGCCATACATATGTTGTATGTGATCGAGAAAGAAATTCACTTCTTGTTGAGCACGTCTTTCTTTCGACTTGTTTGACAGCTTTGGTAATCCGTTCATGAGCTTGAGAAATCCATGATCGAGGTGGTTTCTTCACAGATTTGGATGTTGATTTTGTTGATTTCATTGATGGTGGTGGTGATGAGTGAGATGAAGAATCTGATGAGGATGAGACATGAGGAGGCTCGGGGTCCTTGGGAGGTGCAGAAGTATCCTCCTTGGAACGAGTTGGACTTTTGAGAAGATAATCATCATAATTCTCTTCATCATCTTGTCCAGATTTAGCCTTTTCTTCCTTCTGATCCTTAGCTTCATCATCAGTTTTCACTTTCTCAGTCTTATCCTTTTCTGGTTCCTCAATGTTAAGATCAGTAGACTCCTTCACAAGCGTTTGTTTTTGAACAAGAGTGGTGGCACCAGATCCCTTATCGGGTCGATTAACCGCATCAGGACCTGGTGAAGAGTGGACAGCACCACTTGATCCTCCGGGGCCACCCATTTGTTCTTGTTCAAATTCCTTAGCCTTTTGAAGGTGTCGGCCGAATTTAAACTTCTTCCCGTATGATTGATCCAAGAGCTCTTCTTCTTCTTCTTCGAGCTTTCATCATAGGGCACCAAAGCGAGTCTTCCTTTATCGCCTTGAGGACTTGGAGGTTTTGGTACGAATGGAGTGTCATCCTTGCGCTTTGAGTAAGTAACCTCTTCATATGATTCAAGACCTTGAGCTTTCGTCCAAAAGCTTTCTTTGCGGTTCGAGCTTAGGGGCTGGGATGGGGTAGCTTCCTTAGATGGAACAATCCTCTTTGAAGGAGGGTTCCTCTTGGGAACTTCCTTTGACTCTCTATGCTTAATGCACTTCCAAGATCGCTTCTCTTACGGTTCTCCGAGTAGGTGTCCCGAAGCCTTTTCATCAAGATGGCCAACTTTTCCTTCTTTACGGATACCGATACCTTTTATACGCTTCCGACTTTTTGATTTCCTTTGAAAGAAGGTGATCGGGCAACTCAACATCCTGCTTCTTTGTAGACGATTCTTTGATTCGGCGGATAGTATGTGTTCAACAAGATGTCATGATTATCCGGGTCATTGAGTCTCATGGGATATCGGGATGAAGTGTAAGAGCTCTGTATCAACAGTTTGGTGTATCCGACATAGGGAATTTTGGAGCCAAGCTTCTTATGAGACAACATCATATCTTCCCATAGCGATGCTTCAATTATGATGTCCTTCTTGTTGATCAATGACCGTAAAATTTGTAGTTCCATGAGCTTGGGATGCTCATAGCCACCGTCACGACCGAGACCGATTTGGTGATGATCATATAGAGTGTCCTCCATGGTTGAGGAATATTCTTCACTCCACGTGAGAGTGCTTAGAAATGATTCCTTTAGCTTCATCATAACCAATATCTATCAAGAATTGCGGGCGGTCTCTTCAAGAGGGTAGCAAAGAAATCGGTTGGGCGATGTCCGGAATGATGAGAAAAGCTCGTAAGTCATCGGGAGTGATAGTGACTTGTTTGTGATTAAGAGTCACATTCACAAAGATTTTGACCAATGATCCTCTGCATAGAATCCCGAAATTGTTGAATGTAGACCTCTGAACTGTGGCGGTGTGAGAGCATGTTCGGTAGGGATGATTCCCGAGAATATCCACCGCAATGAGACAAGAAGATTCTCGAGCATGTGAGGGTGTCAAAGTCAACCCTAAGGTTGTTCTTTCCAAGCTTTCTCGGATAGCCATTTGGAAAGATATTAGCAATTGTAAGAACTTCGATGCATCCACATTCATTTGTTCACCATGTCGTGTTCGAAATAACATTAGCCAAAAGAACCAACATATCGAAAGACATAACGTTAGTCAATGAAGGTTTTATTGTCTAGTTATTGAATGTACAAAGATAATGATTGTTACGAGTCCTAAGTCACTTGTTTGTCCAATAGTCTAATGACGCCGTGAAATGTTTCGTGAGTTAGTTAACTTTAAGTTTTAAAGTTTATGTTATCACTTATTGTTCACAACATATTAAACGATTAAGTTTATTAGTGACATTATTGGATTCGTGACGTTATGATTAGTTTATTTACAAGTTTGTACACGTAACAATTCATCATGAAGGTCAATCCAGGGTTAGCGTAGTTTTGGCAAAGTTAGCGTAAACAAATGTTGACATATGCGTGAGCTAAAGCTTACGCGTGGGATCCTAACTACGCGTGAAGAAATGTTACGCGTGGGAAAAGGGCACCTTATGCGTAGAGCTTACGCGTGGCGTATATATACCTTACGCGTAAGGCTTACTCGTGAGAGTAGACCTTATGCGTGAGGTCTCGCTTACGCATATCCTTCACGGGATACGCGTAGTCCATTGTAGAACCTTACGCGAATCGTTATGCGTGGGATTATTCTTACACGCACCATGACCGCGTAGGGTAATCCTTATGCGTAGAGTTGCAAATGACCTTGATTCGAGTATTAAGCGTAGCAAAGCCTCGAAACAAATTTATCAAGTCATCAACATTAACACAAAACTTCATTTTAACAACACTTTATGGTATGAACATTCATAGGAAGATTACGTAAAGTCATACGCGTGAGGTCAAAACCCTAAGGGTTATGAATTACGCGTATGAAATTTAACCATGGGATTTGCACAAGACTTCTTCTGGTAGTTTAAGAGTGTTGAGGGAGTCTTTATACCAAGTTATAACACCTAACTCGTTGTGAATCAAAAGTTACCCAATATTATGAACATTAAACCCTAAATACAAATTGTTCACCAATTCTTGTTTCTGGGTGGTTAATAGCAATGGAAATCATTAATTCAACAACTTAAGACTATATCCCAACAATCTTTTATACCAAAACACTTCACATTTGGAAAAACCCAAATCGACACATAAACCCTAGTTTTCAAAAAATCGTTGATACGTGTTTCTGGGTGGGTTTGGATGGTTAAAATGGTATCCTTGATGTATAAACAACGTTTTGACACTATCCATATAACCAATAACATACACACACTGATTTGTAGTTCCATGAGCTTAAGCGTAGAACACACAATCACTTGAACAACACTTTTTAGCCGTTGGATTTACATGAAATTAAAAACCTTATCTTAAAAACATGTTTTAATCACAAAACAACTTACAAAGTGATGATTAAAACAACGGATTGCTCGAATGATTCTTAGGCGTAGATGTGTTTAGGTTTAGAATTAAATGTGAGGTGAAAGTTAGGTGGGGAGGTGTTTTATTTAAAATAACTTTAACATTTTGACAGTTTTGGTCCCTCCACCTTTTCCTTTTTCAAACAAAGCCATTTAACTTCCATTTAGGTTACCAAACAAAGTTTTTAGGAAAGAAACTTGACGACACTCCCCCTCGACTTAAGAAATAATGAAAGGTAATAAATTTAGTCCGAGGAATGTCATTTAACCAGAAAATTCACCACCATTGTTAAATGAAACAACCGAGATATGGTAACATGCAAGTACACAGATGTTTTGAAACAGTTAAGTGAAAATTTTCTCCCCCTCAACACTTGATCGTAAAAATACTGAATTTTGAAGGATTATAGTGTTGAAGGAAGAAATGTACTTGCCATGTTGAAAGATTTTAGGTTAGAAGAATATTTTTGTTGTTTTATAAGATTTTATATTTTTGTATTTTGTTTTGAAAATTATTTACAAAAGATGTTTTGGTGTTTGATGTGTTTTAAGATCTGTTTTAAGAGGTCATCCAATTCCTCTTGAGTCAAACACCTCATACCAATCCGGTGGACCAACTCATTAAACCTAGCGGGAGGCAAGGCTTTGGTGAGAAGATCCGCCAATTGGTATTCTGCACTGCCAAGTATAATTCAACGGTACCCGCCCACGTGGTCCTTGATGAAATGATAGCGTAGATCGATGTGCGTTGATTTCGAGTCTTGAACGAGTTGCACGAGATCGAAATGGCACTCGATTGTCGCATACATCGGGATTCATCAAATACGTAAGCATAGTCTTTGAGTTGTGTTCTCATCCGATGATTTGAGCACAACACGCGACATGTCTACATATTCTCGCTTCGGTTGATGACGATGTACAATCCTCGCTTCTTAGATTGCCAAGACACCGGTTTATCACCGAAATTGTAGAGCTCTGAAGTACTTTTCCTTGAGTCTAAGCATCCCGCGTGATCGGCCTCGAAAAAGAGATTAGTTCAAAACCGTAATCCTTCGGATACCGATCCCCAAGTTAATGGTTCCTTGATGTATCGAAGGATTCTTTTAGCCTCGAGAGGTGGGTTTCAGCTTGGTCGCGATCGATAACGGGAGCATAGATAAGCGGCAAAGACAATATCGCTTCGCTAGTGTTAGATACATGAGAGACCCAATAATCTGCGATATTTGGTAGGGTCAACTAATTTCCCATGTAAATCAAAGATCTAGCTTCTTGGTATGAGCCATTGGTGTGGCATAAGTGTCACGAGTTGTCATTCCAAATTTGTTTAACAGTTCAAGGGCATATTTGGATGGCTCAAGAAAATACCACGGGTGATTGATGAACTTGCGCCCTAGAAAGAACGTAAGTTCACCCATCATGGACATTTCAAAATTTTTCTTCATTAGTTTTGCAAAAGCGGTTGAAAACTTTTATGTGTCGACCCAAAATGATGTCATCCACGTAAATTTAAACAATTAAGATATGTGCCCGTGATATTGTATAAAAGAGTTGGGTCAACCGAGCCTTTGGTGAAATTATTGGCAATGAGGAAAGATGATAGCTTATCGCACCATGCCCGAGGGGCTTGTTTGAGACCATAAAGAGCTTTGTTCGGTTTGTAGACATGGTTCGGGCACTGGATTAACGAATCCGTCAGTTGGTCGACATACATCGTTTCTTTCGGTTGTCCGTTGAGAAACGATTTTGACATCCATTTGAAAGACCGTCATATTCATATGAGCCGCGAACGCGAGAAATATCCGAATGACCTCAAGACGAGCAACCGAGCAAAAGATTCTTCAAAGTCTATTCCTCTTCCCGACGATAACCCTTAGCAACTAGACGTGACTTGTTTCGATGACGCCCTTCAAAGATCCAATTTGTTTTTCCAAATCCATTTTAGACCAATGACGAGACCCTGTTGGTCTTTCAACCGCCCCATACTTCAAGACGTTTGAATTGGTTGAGTTCTTCATGCATGGATTCAATCCGGTTGTCTTTTGTCATTGCGTCTTTAATGTTTTTAGGCTCGATTAGCGGACGGTGAGTGCATAAATGCAATGTTCACCGTCTGTGTGAAGACGTTGTCTCGTAACAACCGGTTGATTCGGGTTGCCAATAATGTTAGCCGAGGATGGTCTTTTGTCCATCGGTGTGTAGAGGTTGATGTTGGTATACATTGTGCGATTCGAGGTTTCAAATGGTTTGTTGAAGATTCCGCGATATCGTGCGCGGCCTCATTAGCAAACGGGTTGAAGAACGATTTGGATCAAAATCTGCAGTGGGGTACTTCATTCGTAATATCATCACCGGTTCATCATTGTTGGAAGCGGTGTGTTCAATCTGTTGTGTTGGAGTCAACGGTGTAGGTGCATCTTCAACAAGAGTTGTTGTAACAGTGTATCGTATAGGAATATTATCGTGTTGTGCAATGAAACAACGGATACACCGAGCACGTTCATCAATATCGTCACGTAACGTAGGAGCAAATAACCTTTCCATTTGTTGACGAGTTAGATGGGGCTTTGTTCACCGATGATGGGGTTGAGGAAGTTTAAACGGTTGTGACCGGTTCTAAGTCATTATACTCGAAGCCATCTCCGTGAGTTCATCAAAATGAGCATGAATCGCTTCCATCACCGCTTTGTACGACGATTCCGCATCCAAGAACCTTCGAATTCTCACAATATCCAATAAAGACTCAATGTCGACTTTGGCTTTGAGCTTTCAAAATCATCACGATCATTATTCGGATAGCAAAGGGATCCAAATACATGAAAGTGTTTGAGATTCGGTTTATGGTCGTGGACAAGCTCGAAAGGGGTTTTGTTGTGGCGTTTGTGATCATAGAACGGTTTTGAGTGTAGCATGCATGATACGGCTTCGCCCACAAGTAATCTGGAAGTTTAGCATTGATTAACATTGTTCTTGCGCTTCCACTAACGCTCGGTTTCGTCTTTCAACAACTCCGCTTTGTTCGTGTGTACGTGCAATAGATGTTTGAAGTCGAATTCCCACTTTCTCATAAAATTCACGAAGGGTATGGTTAACAAATTCGGTTCCTTTGTCCGTCCGAATTAGCTCGACGGTGTTGGAGTCGAACTCAGTATTTTTGTGAGAAAGGTGATGATCATTTGTGGAGCTTGATCTTTGCTACGAAGAAAGTAGACCCAAGTCCATCGTGAGTAGTCATCAACAATTACTAAGATGTAGCGTTTGCCATTGATCGCTTGCACGCGCGATCGGGCCACACAAATCCATGTGAAGAAGATGTAGCACATGTCGAGAGTCGTGTTCCACCTTTGAAGGAAAATGAGCACGAGTGCTTTTCCTTGTTCACAGTCGAGCAAAGGTGATCTTTTGAATACCGGAATCGTGGAGACCTTCAACTAGTTTGTGTCGAGCAAGGTTGGTGATGGTTTGAAAGTTTAGATGTGAGAGACGACGGTGCCATAGCCGAGATTTTGTGGATGTTGCCTTTGAAAGTAAGCGGATGGGAGATGAAGCAACCATGTCTTGCATAGAGATAGTGTAGAGACTAGAATTACGCGAGCGGACATAAGGTCATTTCCTTGTAGATCACGAATGAAACAAGTTTTCTCCGGAAAGCAACCTCCAAATCTCCATCACAAAATTGACCCATCGAAAGCAGATTATGACCGAGGTCGATGAGTGTGTAAATACTCATCATTTTGGTTAAATCTGAATCGCAAAACGCCTAAAATGCTCGAAATGCATCAAAATATCGAAAATATTCCAAAATTGCATTTTATATGTTTCGGATGCAAAATGTTTAAAATCGATGAAAATGAGCAAATTTTGCATAATTGGCGCTTCAGTCCCAAGTTTCTAAAATTGTCGAAATAGTCCCCGAGCACATAATTTCAAAGTAAAATCACCAAAGGTCCTTTTAAAATCATAAGTTGTCAAATTTAGTCCTTTGGTGAAAAATATAAAAGTTTTGAGAAATTACAAAATTGGTCCTTCAAGTTTGAAAATTGGCAAAATGGCCCCTGAAATTGGAAATGGCAAGTTTGGTCCTTGTACTTTTGAGATTGTCATTTTCAGCCCTTGGAAACAACTTTGCAGGTTTGGCAGAACAGGTCCTTCCATTTTCAGAAATTACAAATGAAGTCCTTGTATTATTAAACCTTTAAACACCCTTGAACCCTATCACAACCATTGTGACCCTGCCACTAACCCATATGACCCCTGCCAATTGCCATTTGAACCTCCTCCAATATTATAAGCCCATTCAAACACCTTTGACTTCCCCTTTTCCCTCCCAAGTCACGGGCATCCCTATCTCCATCATTTCCCCCAACCTCTGCAAACACTCCACCATCATCATCCCTACCCTCCTCCAAACACAACACTCCAAGGGATGCATTAAATGCCTTCTACCAAACACTCAATCACCTCCAGCTGTTAAAAATGATTTTGGCGCCAAAAGCCATCCAATGGCCAAAATGGTTCCAACTAATCCAAGGGTCAGTTTTATTAGTGGGATTTGAAGAGAGAGGTGAGAGAAGGAGTTTGGGTGTATAAAAGACCAAGAGGAAGAAACAAGAAAAGGGTAGCTAGTTTTTATAATTCACTTTAATGTCGTTTTTTTTTAAAATGTATTAGTTTAAATCAAATGTTGTAATTTCAGTTTGTTTGTATCACATTTAAGTTGAAACATTGTTGTATTGTGCTTTTAAGTATCAATCTCAAGTTTTTTATATAAGTTCTAAGCCCCATGTTTACTGTTGCCATTTCAGTTTTAAAATTCTATTGTCAAAGCTTTTATTAACTTATTCTCAAGCTTCAATCAGCTTCTTTCCAAGTTAAAACAAGTTTATATTAGCTTATAATAGCTTTTTATAAGCTTGTATTTAAGTTTTAAACAATATTGAAACCTGGTCAACAAAAGTCAACATGGAGCACAAATCTGATGCAGGAATGGAATGGGTTGATTCAGACATGTTCTTGGGGTTGAATTAGAGGCAATGGGTTGGTTTATGTAGGTTAGTAGTTCTTGTGGTTCTGTTTGATTGATAGCAAGCCATTGTGGCTAGGGACACTTGTAAGTGTTTTTCAACAATTAATAGCATAGTCTGCTTTTTGTGGTTACAAGTAGTTATAATCATCAATTAAGGTGTATTTAGGTTGTCTCAACATAGTTTGACCATTGAAATTAGTTGGATTAACGCTAGCTTATTTAAATTTGCTAATCGGTGTATAAAAGGGTGTTTGGTTCTCACGAACTATCTGCTTTTTAGGTATATGCAGTGGGTAGCTCTAGTTGCTTTAAGTTTGTTCAGTTCATTTGCGGTCATATCTGCCTTAGTTTTGTGTCCGGAGATCACCAAAGTCAAAATCACACCATGACCGCTTTGAACTCTTAATGTTAATGGATTGGATAAGCAAAATCTTGAGTTGTGTTTAAAATACTTAGATAAAGCTTGTAGTAGCTTCATTTAATCTTATTACATCATTTTCAGTTGAGAAATCAAGGTCTAAGTTCATAAAAGTCAACTTTACCAAACTGCTTAAAAGTCAAATAGTTGAAATTTCGGTTTGGGCCAAGCTAAGTTGATTTTGATTGCTTCCTTTCTCGGTGTTATCAAGTGAGACTTGGTGTGCAATAACTTCACCGGCTTACTTCATTATTACCATTTTATAGATTTTACAAAATTTGTATCTCATCCAAAACAACTTATCAAAATGGTAGTAAGTGCTCACATGCAGTGTGCTTGAATCGCACAGACTTGTGCAGTTCTTGCAGCCCTTGCACAGAGCTTTCTAGAGCTTGTCTAGGGCTCTAATTTGGTATTTAAGTACTTAGCTAGGTTATCTTGAGGTTCCAACATTTGCTCTTTAGTTTCCAGCTTATTTGAGTGCTTATTTTCCTGCTTAAACCTGCTACCCAAACCTGTTTTTAGCTTATATACTCAAATAAGCCAAATCTTTGTAGATTGCTAGCCAGAGGTTTATACTTGTTGGTTTTAGTTGCATTTAGGTTATTATAGCATATTAGGACTTCTGTAATCAGTTGGTGGCTTGCTTTGTTCATTTGGCTTATTCAAGTGCTTATTTATAAGCCCTTGGCTTAGCAGTTCCATATTCCTACACACAACCATCTGATTTTCCATTTTTCCTAGATTCCTAGTATTATTATAAGCTTTTCCTGAATTTTTCAGATTTTTCCAAGTTGGTTTACTATTTTTCTGCATTTAAATTGATTTTTAGGCCTTTTTAATTAGCTTTAAATACAAAAAAATTAAGAAAAGGTTCAAAAAAATAATTTTTCATTTTTCTTAAGTTAAGATAAATATAAAAAGACAAAAAAATATTTTTCTAGATTTTTCTTAGTTAAATTTGTATTTTTAAGTAATTTAATTAGTTTTAAATAGTTTTTAATTCCTAGAAAATAGAAAAATATTCAGAAAAATACAAAAATAGTTTTGAAAATTTTATTTTGATATTTTAGATTTTTCTAAGTCTTAATTTTATTTTTCTAGCTTTATTTCACATTTTCTTGTATTTTAGGTAATTATTTAGTAGTTAAAAATAGTAATTAATTAATAATAATTAGATAATTAGTTATAAAAATAATTTTCTTTTTCTATAAATTTTCTTTTATCATTAGGTTTGTAAAAATATCATTTTCATATTTTTAGGGTTAATATTGTGTAATTTTCACTTTTTTCATTTGTACGTCGCGTAGTTTTAATTTCAGTTTTATAAAAACATAAAAACAAAAACATCATTTTAAAAATAGTGATAGCGTTTATTTAATATTTTTTATCTTTTTAATTTCCTTTAATTTGCATTTAAGCCGTTGTAATTTGTTGGCTTTTTCTGTAGTTATAATCATACTCAAATTCCTTTTTCCGTTCAAATTTCTCGATCACTATTCGTTGGGTGATCCGTTGCATAGCTCGCTGGGACATAACGACCGGGAAACACTATACTCCCCGATCTTCATTGAGTTCGTTCTGAACCGCTTTAAGTTTCTTACGGTCGGCCATTCACAAGTGGTAGGCTTGAGTGAAAAACTTGATCGCTCGGGAGCGAATCAAATTTTGGCGCCACGCTTGGAGTCAGGCTTGATTATCTTCCGTCTAGCGATTAGTGATTTGAATCCTCACTCCTTGTTTATACCATCTCAGATATGTTTATATTTTCTTATAAAATCCAAAAATCCAAAATACTCTTCTCATTCCTCTTATCCGTATGATTCTATTTCTCTTACCCCTCGCACCGCTTTGATTCTACTCTTCTTTAACCTCAAAACCATTTGATTCTATCTCTTTAACCTCTACATGTTTAATTCTCATGGCAACGCTCGATTATCCTCGTTGTTTCCACCGCAAAAGCCGGATGGAAGAGGATCAACTCGTTGTCGAATCCGGATTGTTTATGCAAGCGATGTGGAAGGATGGGTGCAAGCAAATATTGTTATTGGTGCGAATTATCTGATAACTCTCTCGATGATTCTCCAAGTTTTTCCGACCATCCGCCACGACCAGATGAACCCGTTCAAGAACCGGAGACCATAACGGAAGTGGTGGAATTTGCTAGCTCTCAGAGCACACCACTTATCCCACCTCCTGATATTTCTGAATGTTCTTCGAGACTTGATAGTCATTCGGATCACCATGTTGATTCTTTGGATAAACTGATTCCTTCTCATAACTCTCAAATGCAATCGTTTATTCCTTGTGTCGGTTGTGGTGAGCCTCTTTTTGGTTCACCCTGTCGTTGGTGTACTTGTGTACAATGTGGTAATGATATCCATAACGGGAGTTGTTTGTTTTGTGGTTCGAGGAATTCATTTGATTATGATCCTAATCAGAACTCATTTAACGATCCCTCAAACTTTTCCAATTACCCACCACAACCCGACTTATCTTCATATAACCAACATTACTGCTGTGAATTTTGTGGAGGTCTTCACCAAGGATTTGAGTGTCAATCCGAAACACGCTTGTCTATGAACGTGTTTCGGTGATGCTCGTAATTTTGGTTATGACCAAAATCCATATGATTCACTGTCTGCACTCAACAGCTTTCTTGTTGTGAGTCTTGTGGAGGTCCCCATTTCACTCGATTGTCAAATAGGGAACCCAGCCTTGTAACAATCATGACTCTCACATGTTTGAAAATTTCCAACCTCCACAAAGACCATACGGTTCAAACTCCACCGAGCCGTTATCTCAAGAAATCTCCCAAGATTTTGAAACCACAATGAAAACACTTGATGATATGATTAGTAACTTTAAGAATCAAGTGAGTGGTGAAAAGACCATAGGAGAGTTGTTGGTCAAGAACGAGAAGAACGAGAAGCTCGCAAATCTAGGGAAGAATTATTAGTCCTAGAGCATGCGGCTCTATGCTCCCAATTTCTCAAGGCAACTCTATATGATGATGACGAGGAGAGTTTTATCCTTTTAAAGATAATATTTCTCAACTCCCTCGATCGGTTGATATCCCAAATAGCTGAGATTCCATCTCAAACAACCGCTATCACACCCGAGATTCGACTCACTCTCTTATTATGGGGACGAGCATCTCGACACGTTCTCGAAAAGGAATCGGACGAATTCATAAAGTCTAGTGTTGAGAACCTTGTCCCAATCCCAAGAGAGTCACAGGAATTCTTGATCATGTGTGATATCCTCCTCCTCTTGTCTTCCAAAATGATCATGTTGAGATGTTCTTCGATTCGATGATGATGATTCGTTATCTTGTGGAGACATCGTTTATGTGGAAGATTCACCTTCCGAGCTTGTTAGCTTAGAAGAAGAGAATGATGAAGTTATCGACAATGAAATCAAAGATGAAGCTCTTCGAGCAACATTATTGAATGTCGGTCTTCTCATTTCTAAAATCGAGGCTTTCAAAGAGAAACCTATTTCATCTCCTATCCCCATTAAGGATAGTGACATTCTTTCCGATGATTCTATTCCGAAATGAAAGCCTTCTGCTTTGATAATATGGGAGAGAAGATTAGTGGCGTACCACTTCTCATTCTCATAATTCTCTCCTCGATTATGAATCATTTACTTTTGAGGAGTTCGCCAATGAACCCACTCATATCAATTCGAATATGATTCATTCACCTTCATGGAGTTCTCGATGAACTCACTCATATCATATCTCCGCGGAGTATGATAACTTCTACTGATCTAGACACACCCGGATATGTCTAGACCAATTGAGCTTAAATGATGAGATTCATGCTATTATGAATTCTCCTTCCGATGATGATGAGTTAATCATGATGTTTATCATGATTTTGTATCTCTTCTTCACCTATCCCGTGGCTTCTCTGTTCTTCACTCCTTCGAATGAAGACATTATCTTTGATCCCGGCATTTTCATGTACCATTATCTTTAGCCGGGAATATATCTCATCGGTGTGGAACTTTCACGTGCTTCAAATGTTTGTCCAAACATCTTGAATGAAAGTCCGATGGAGATTGTCTCTTCCACGTTACTTTCCCCATGAACCAATGAATTCGGGGTCGAGTCAAGCTAGCGACTCCGTAATCAAAAACAGTAGCTAAACATGGGTTTTCACCCGTGTGTACCACCCTAGTGTGGGGGGTTGCCCCACATGTTTTGTATATAAATCTCAAAAAAAAAAAAAAAAAATCATCTTTCTAAATAATGGTCGTAGTATTTCCATTTTACGTTCTTTGTTTCGGCATAACCGCGGTACTTTGAATATTGAGGGCAATATTCATTTCTAAGTGTGGGGAATTCTCACGAATTTTATCATGTAATTATACCACCTAATTCCCCGCTTTTGGCCAAAATTTTTTTGGAGTAAGTGTTTACACTTACTCATTTGGTTATCATCCGCCTTGTCTAAAAAACAAAAGGATTGGCTAATCCAGAGCAAACGGCTCTTGGTAAAGATATCTCAAATCCGTTGACGACTTGCAATTTGCCCAAAATTGTATGGTATTCATTTCACCATATCCTAAAAAGTGAAGAGTTGGCTAGCCGACAAGGTTATGGCTTGTGGTAAAGGCGGTGGAAAAACCATAATTGGTAATCGACTCACCAAAGATAATATTGATAATTTATCTAAGAGTTGGCTAGTCCGAGCAAACGGCTTCGTAAAGACAAATCAAATCCGTTGGAAGTCGGTGGTTTGCTCAAAATCACATGGTTATCGATGTACCATGGTTCTTACTTGAACCGAAACATTTGGCTACTCCGAGTAATGGCTTTTGGTAAAGAGATTGAAATCCATTAGTTTTTCTCAAAAGATTGCTAGGGACTAGCAATAGTTTAGTGTGGGGATTGATGAGTGTGTAAATACTCATCATTTTTGGTTAAATCTGAATCGCAAAACGCCTAAAAATGCTTAGAAATGCATCAAAATATCGAAAATATTCCAAAATTGCATTTTATATGTTTCGGATGCAAAATGTTTAAAATCGATGAAAATGAGCAAATTTTGCATAATTGGCGCTTCAGTCCCCAAGTTTCTAAAATTGTCGAAATAGTCCCCGAGCACATAATTTCAAAGTAAAATCACCAAAGGTCCTTTTAAAATCATAAGTTGTCAAATTTAGTCCTTTGGTGAAAAATATAAAAGTTTTGAGAAATTACAAAATTGGTCCTTCAAGTTTGAAAATTGGCAAACATGGCCCCTGAAATTGGAAAATGGCAAGTTTGGTCCTTGTACTTTTGAGATTGTCATTTTCAGCCCTTGAAACAACTTTGCGGGTTTGGCGTAATGGTCCTTCCATTTTCGTAAATTACAAATGAAGTCCTTGTATTATTAAACCTTTAAACACCCTTGAACCCTATCACAACCATTGTGACCCTGCCACTAACCCATATGACCCCTGACAATTGCCATTTTAACCCCCTCCAATATTATAAGCCCAGTCAAACACCTTTGACTTCCCCTTTTCCCTCCCAAGTCACGGGCATCCCCATCTCCATCATTCCCCCCGCAACCTCTGCAAACACTCCACCATCATCATCCCTACCCTCCTCCAAACACAACACTCCAAGGGATGCATTAAATTCCTTCTACCAAACACTCAATCACCTCCAGCTGTTAAAAATGATTTTGGCGCCAAAAGCCATCCAATGGCCAAAATGGTTCCAACTAATCCAAGGGTCAGTTTTATTAGTGGGATTTGAAGAGAGAGGTGAGAGAAGGAGTTTGGGTGTATAAAAGACCAAGAGGAAGCAACAAGAAAAGGGTAGCTAGTTTTTATAATTCACTTTAATGTCGTTTTTTTTTAAAATGTATTAGTTTAAATCAAATGTTGTAATTTCAGTTTGTTTGTATCACATTTAAGTTGAAACATTGTTGTATTGTGCTTTTAAGTATCAATCTCAAGTTTTTTATATAAGTTCTAAGCCCCATGTTTACTGTTGCCATTTCAGTTTTAAAATTCTATTGTCAAAGCTTTTATTAACTTATTCTCAAGCTTCAATCAGCTTCTTTCCAAGTTAAAACAAGTTTATATTAGCTTATAATAGCTTTTTATAAGCTTGTATTTAAGTTTTAAACAATATTGAAACACAGTCAACAAAAGTCAACATGGAGCACAAATCGATGCGTGAATGGAATGGGTTGATTCGTATATGTTCTTGGGGTTGAATTAGAGGCAATGGGTTGGTTTATGTAGGTTAGTAGTTACTTGTGGTTCGGTTTGATTGATAGCAAGCCATTGTGGCTAGGGACACTTGTAAGTGTTTTTCAACAATTAATAGCATAGTCTGTTTTTGTGGTTACAAGTAGTTATAATCTGTCAATTAAGGTGTATTTAGGTTGTCTCAACATAGTTTGACCATTGAAATTAGTTGGATTAACAGTTAGCTTATTTAAATTTGCTAATCAGTGTATAAAAGGGTGTTTGGTTCTGCTGAACTATCTGTTTTTTAGGTATATGCAGTGGGTAGCTCTAGTTGCTTTAAGTTTGTTCAGTTCATTTGCAAATATATCTGCCTTAGTTTTGTGTCCGGAGATCACCAAAGTCAAAATCACACCATGATCGCTTTGAACTCTTAACTGTTGTGGATTTGGATAAGCAAAATCTCGAGTTGTGTTTAAAATACTTAGATAAAGCTTGTAGTAGCTTCATTTAATCTTATTACATCATTTTCAGTTGAGAAATCAAGGTCTAAGTTCATAAAAGTCAACTTTACCAAACTGTTTAAAAAGTCAAATAGTTGAAATTTCAGTTTTGGGCCAAGCTAAGTTGATTTTTGATTGCTTCCTTTCTGGGTGTTATCAAGTGAGACTTGGTGTGCAATAACTTCAGCTGGCTTACTTCATTATTACCATTTTTATATATTTTTACAAAATTTGTATCTCATCCAAAACAACTTATCAAAATGGTAGTAAGTGCCCTGTGCACAGGTGCTTGAACTGCACAGGACTTGTGCAGTTCTTGCAACCTTTGCACAGAGCTCTCTAGAGCTTTTCTAGGTCTCTAATTTGGTATTTAAGTACTTAGCCAGGTTAACTTGAGGTTCCAACATTTGCTCTTTAGTTTCCAGCTTATTTGAGTGCTTATTTTCCTGCTTAAACCTGCTACCCAAACCTGTTTTTAGCTTATATACTCAAATAAGCCAAATCTTTGTAGATTGCTAGCCAAAGGTTTATACTTGTTGGTTTTAGTTGCATTTAGGTTATTATAGCATATTAGGACTTCTGTAATCAGTTGGTGGCTTGCTTTGTTCATTTGGCTTATTCAAGTGCTTATTTATAAGCCCTTGGCTTAGCAGTTCCATATTCTACACACAACCATCCGATTTTCCATTTTTCCTAGATTCCTAGTATTATTTTAAGCTTTTCCTGAATTTTTCAGATTTTTCCTAGTTGGTTTGCTATTTTTCTGCATTTAAATTGATTTTTAGGCCTTTTTAATTAGCTTTAAATACAAAAAAATTAAGAAAAGGTTCAAAAAAATAATTTTTCATTTTCTTAAGTTAAGATAAATATAAAAGACAAAAAATATTTTTCTAGATTTTTCTTAGTTAAATTTGTATTTTTAACTAATTTAATTAGTTTTAAATAGTTTTTAATTCCTAGAAAATAGAAAAATATTCAAAAAAATACAAAAATAGTTTTGAAAATTCTATTTTGATATTTTAGATTTTTCTAGATCTTAATTTTATTTTTCTAGCTTTATTTCACATTTTCTTGTATTTTAGGTAATTATTTAATAGTTAAAAATAGTAATTAATTACTAATAATTAGATAATTATTTATAAAAATAATTTTCTTTTTCTATAAATTTTCTTTTATCATTAGGTTTGTAAAAATATCATTTTCATATTTTTAGGGTTAATATTGTGTAATTTTCACTTTTTTCATTTGTACGTCGCGTAGTTTTAATTTCAGTTTTATAAAAACATAAAAACAAAAACATCATTTTAAAAATAGTGATAGCGTTTATTTAATATTTTTATCTTTTAATTTCCTTTAATTTGCATTTAAGCCGTTGTAATTTGTTGTCTTTTTCGTAGTTATAATCATACTCAAATTCCTTTTCCGCTCAAATTTCTCGATCACTATTCGTTGGGTGATCCATTGCATAGCTCATTGGGACATAACGACCGGGAAACACTATACTCCCCGATCTTCATTGAGTTCGTTCTGAACCGCTTTAAGTTTCTTACGGTCGGCCATTCACAAGTGGTAGGCTTGAGTGAGAAAACTTGACTGCTTTTGGAGCGGATCGAGGCCTTCCACATAGTAAACCCCGCCGATTTCGATGTTCCCATTGACATAATCTCCGTAGCCCATGATAGCTGCGAAGTGATCGTTCCCGAACCCGACAAAGCCAATGAACTTTGCAATAAAGTTTGATAACAGCTTTAAGGTTGCCTGTCATGTGTCGGGAACATCCGCTATCAACAATCCAGAGAATGATCTGTATCACCTGCATTACACACAGACGACACATATGGAATAGAAGTAGATGTGGAACCCGAAGTGTTAGAGGGTTCCGAAGCAGGTAAATGAGACATGCACGCATTAATGACTTTAGGCATCCATTTAAATCCTAATGTGTTATACATCCATTTCTGCCATCTATAACTAGTCTTTGCTTTTGTCTTAGTGAATGCACTAGGTGGTACTACATTCTTAGAAGGTGAAACCGAGCTACAAGTGACAATGTTAACCTTAGAATCTAAAGAAGGCGGTCTACCAAGCACGGACTTAGAATGATTAGTGGGCCTAGAGGTATTCGATTCTTAGGATTCCTTAAACGAGATTATAGCTTTAGCAATACATTTGTCTTGACAATCCAATTCATACTTTTGTGACAAATAACACAAGGTGCCTCAGACTGAATATCAAAAGTGCTCAAAGGTTTAGCATTCGTTACATCACTATTTCTATTACATTTGCCAGACGCAACATCTATAGTGGAAGCAACGTGAGTCTTATTCATCATCCTAGGGTGTTCTTCTACTTTAGCATTCCTTATTGATCTTTTCTTAGGTCGAAACTTCCTATTCTTCGATTGAGTGCTCCTAGGCTGTGAAGTGCGGACGTTTGGAAAAGACACAACTATTCCTGTTTCATTAGAAGGAAGCACGTTAGCAACCTGTGATTTGGCAGTAGGGATTCTAGGTGCACGATTACTAAGTGTTACAGGTGCTAATCTCTTAATGATGGTTGGCGGAAGTTGTTCATACTTTCCTAACATTTCTCTTAACTTAGAGATAGTGTGAATCAAATCTTGATTTTCGAATCGAATATTACCCGCAAAATTCATGACATCTCTAGTGTAAGCAAGATAGTGATCAAGTTCATTTGATGCTTCATGTCGAGTCTTATTGAGTAAATCAAATATGACACCATATTCTGCTTAACTTTTACAAGTTCTTGTTCATATTTTGAGATTTGACTTTTCAAAGACACGCTTTTGATCATCCGATGCTCAAATTTAGGATCAAGATTTTGCACTCAATTGAGCGATTTTCTTTTGAAAACTAAGTTGATGATTGTGAATATCTTTTCACACCAATGAAGACGACGTTTGCATTGTAAAGTTCGTTAAGTAATTGTTTATTTTCGCTTTTAAAGACTCGATCCGAAGCACATTATCAGTATTCACAACAGTTACCACAGAGTCAACATTATCAGTAGAGATAGAATCAGATGCATGTGGCAATGAATAGAATAACACAACATTATGGATATCTCTTCCAAGAGTCGATCAACATCTTTTCTCAACATTTTCTTTTTACGTTTAGTATTAGAAATAGATGTTTCAGTTTTCTCGAAAACGACCTTCATTACTCCAAGTTCCTTATGAAAATCCTTTTCCCAAGCTAATGCACAACTTATCAAATTTTTAACATTTGGTAAAAGATTTTTCTGAAAAATATCTCTTTGTTCTCGCGCTAGAGGCGATTGAAAGTGATTAACTTTGATTTCAGAACGATATTCTATCTCATGTTGTAAAATTTTGAGGTCAGCCATGAAAATGTCAAAATATCTAAGAATTTTGCGATTTTCGTGTTTTGAGTTTACTTCACCGATGGAAGGTAAAGGACCATAAGTTTGTGCATAATCGGTTGGGGATTAACATTAGAAGACTCGGTGTTTTGATGATAACCACGGTGTGCTAGAAGAATCCGTTGGTGTGACGAAGTGACCGATTTTGAATAATTAAAAGGTTTGTTGTAAACAATGCTTTTAATTTTGATCGACTCTCGTCTTCGCATCTAATTCCTCTTGACGATGATATTCAACAACACTCATAACAATATCATTAATTTTATATTCTCGACCGAAACTTGAGATTTGGTTTGAATGTTTTTGTTGAAAGCTTTGGTTTGTAGTCGCAAGATTTGGTCCATATCCTTTTGGATCGGGTTTCAAAGTAAACTTTTCAATAGCGCATCGACTCACCATGTTTATAAACAACAGCTTTAAACTCTTTAAGTTTTCGTTGCAAGCGATAATTTCTTCAAGAAGGTCATCTACCCGATTCGTTGAATGCTTTTGTATGCAGAGAACTGTTTTTGACAAGTTAACAACGTAACGCCCGACCCGACAAGGGTAAAGGAATCACAAGTAATGGTGTCATATCAAAGCAAACATAAATATCCAAAAGAAATCTCAACATAAATATTGAAATAATCCAAGTCAAATGACTTCAATACATAGGTCCCAAATGAAAATAAACTCCAAATGAAATGTCTAAAATATAAAGTCTAAATGGCATCATAAGATCAAAGCTAAAATCTCTAAGGTAAGTCCACACAAGACTCATCCCAAAGCAATACTCAGCTCAATGCTTAGATACCGCCATGAAGAAAAGAAATGCGGCCGAGCTTCAAAAGCCCAAAGGAATGATATACAAGCAAAACGAATACGAAACAAGAACGAATACGAAATAAAGTGAAAGAAAGATAGTGAAATCATAATCATTTCAAAAGATAAATCAGGACAAAAGAATAAGTTTTATAGCTAACTACCTCGAGCCCAAACACATATGCCATATCATAAACATATTCATAATCACATAAGGCAACAATTTGTAGGGGAGACCTACCAGAGTTATGAAGGACGTACATGCACGCATCATCAATCATCAGATAACATATAGCATATAACATATAACATATAACATATAACATATAACAGATCTAGGATGCACCCATACGCCCCACAAACATACATTGATAATATAATATAAATTGAGCTCATAACAATAACAGATAAGGGACGTGGCGTAACTTCACTCTATCGCCTAGAGTCATGTCAAGTGCATTATCGACACGGACATGGAACCCCATGACTAGTTAATAATTGGCTCGGTGTCAAACTATCTTAGGTCAAATAAGAATGTCATAACCGATATAGATCATATTTTATCAAATGTTTAATCATGTTTTCAAAATCAAAGTCTTCATATCATATAGTTCAAAATCAAATGTTTTATGATTCAAAATCAAAGTTCGGATAAGCAACAACTCAAATAGACACATTAGGGTTCATAGCAAAGGCTTAGGAAATCCTAATATGAAAGTTAACGAAAAGAAAACGTTATAAGAAACCTTTATCGAAAAGGTCGAATATCTGTACCTTATTCCAAAGCAAATGATCGAAAAGAAGACACAGTGGAAAGCAAAGGATTACTCCTTCTTCACGTAACCTATACACATTAACGGTCGTATATATTATTAATGATTCCATAATCGTTAAATGATCTTTTAATATTTTAGGTTTTATAATTAAATGAGACTTAAATGTTTTATAATTAATATTGTAGATTAGGGTTCATATGTCATTTATTAAAGTTTAGGGTTAAATGTGAAAATAGTTTAAACGCTATAACTCACACATAAAATAACGAATTAATATATTTAGCTTCAAAACCCTAATCGACTCTCATTTATATTCTAGGGTTTTCTCATTCTTTAATATCTCATTAATATGCTTTTACTTACATGTTACGCCTTTTAATGACTCGTTACTTAACCTAACACGTCATAAAAATAATCTTTCCTTTTATGTTTCACCATATACGCTTATGATTTTATGTGACATACAAGTTACTTATTACTCAGACAATTACACGCTTACACACTTACAAATTCACTTGACTTATAGTTACGCACGATATGAGACACAATTCACAAACCATTAGGGTTTGGCATACCTTATTCGATTAACATATCAAACTAGGGTTTACGCTTTCATGACCTTTACTTACTTAATATACTTTTAAAACTCATATGTGGTTCGGTTCAACTTAGGGTTTCAATTAATAAGTTATTACGCAAGTCTTAACTCATCTACATACTTAACTCATTCAAGTTATCATGTTTTATACCTTAGTCGAATGATATGCATGGTTCGGTTATATTACATATGGTTCGGTCCTTATTTAACTCGACATATACATAACCCGATTCAATAATACATATTACGTACATAACTCTTTAATACTTGTAAGGTTTAATCATTAGGGTTTGCCTTGTTTTGGTTCCATTCGCCCGGTCACACAAAGAAAACACAAACTCGACTAAAACAAAACATATTACAATATATTAACGCAAAGTACATCAAAGGAAGACGAGAATAGGTTATACCTTGACTTGGTTGAGCAAAAATCTCGACACCTAGGGTGTTGATATTCGGCCGAGCAAGAGAGCAAAAGAAAAGAGAGGCAACAACAAAACTAGGGTTTCACTTTTGAGTTTATGTATTGTATATATAGTAGTAGTATTTTTAGTTAGGCTTGAGAGTAGCTTGGGTTTCGGCTTGGCCCAACCGAACACACCACACACGCACACCATATGGGCTTCGCCTATGGTCCATCGAACAAAACAAACACGACCCAAATTATTTACTTAAACGTCCAATCTTCGCTGCACCAAAATCGATCACGTAATATATTTTAGTTAGGTTTTAATTATTTACAAGTTAAGTTTTAAATTTCATTAAATGTTATAAATATATTTTACGATTTTATAAATTTCGATTCCAAGGGTATTTTAGTCTTTAATCGATTTTAGATTTCCGTGTTTTACAATTCTTCCCTCTAAAGAAAAATTTTCGTCCTCGAAAATTGAAATGAAACGAAACGAAAAAAACGAAAACGAAACGAAATGAGAACATACCAAACTATTCAAAGAAATGAGGATAACTAGCTCGCATCGACTCCTCGGTTTCCCAAGTAGCCTCACGCTCGTGATGATTTTCCAAAGAATCTTAACGAACGGAATGACTTTATTTCTCATAACTCTTTCTTGTCTTTCTAGAATAGCTTCCGGTTCTTCGATAAAGACATATCGGATTGAATTTGATCAAACGGATAAGAAGCAACGTAACGGATGATAGTTGTATCCCCTTAGGAGTGATACATGGAAAACGCCATGAACATGCGATAACCGAGGCGGAAGTGCTAAACGACACGAAACTTCTCCTATACGCTCTAGAATTTCAAAAGGTCCAATAAATCGAGGACCGAGCTTGCCCTTGATTCCAAAACGCTTTCACACCTCTAAACGGCGAAACTTTCAAAAATACACGATCTCCAACCCGAAATTCTAAATCACGACGATGCTTGTCGGCATAACTTTTCTCGACGAGACCTAGCTTCCTTCAACTTTTCTCTAGCAACAACTACTTTCTCATTAGTGATCTCGATCATTTCCGGACCTTCAATCAAGCGCCACCTACTTCATCCCAAAGAAATAGGTGCTCTACATTTCCTTCCATAAAGAAGTTCAAACGGTGCCGCCTTAATGCTAGCATGCCAACTATTGTTATATGCAAACTCTACTAAACATAAATATTCATCCCAACTACCACCCATTCTAAAGCACAAGCCCTTAGCATATCCTCTAAGGTCTCAGATAGTCCTCTCGATCGACCATCCGCTTGAGGATGAAATGCCGTACTAAAATTAAGTCGAGTACCCCAAGCTTTTGCAAACCTTTCCGTAAACGAGAAGTAAACGCGGATCTCTGCTTGACACAATAGATGCCGAGTACCATGAAGTCTAACGATCTCTTGTCAAAAATCTCCGCCAATTTACCAATACCATAATCCTTCCCGATTGGCAAGAATGAGCGATTTGGTTAGTCGATCAACAACTACCCAAATCGCATCATGCTTCTTCCGAGTAAGAGGTAGTCCACCACAAAATCCATAGATATCTTATCCCACTTCCATGTTGGAATATCCAATGGTCAGAATAATCCACTAGCCCTTTGATGTTCAATCTTAACCGCCGACAAATCATACACTTCGACACAAACGTCGCCACATCTTGCTTCATGCCGCTCCACCAAAAGTATCGCTTCAAATCCCTATACATCTTGGTAGAACCAGATGAATAGTGAAAGGAGAACTATGAGCTTCACCATAACTTTCTCAATGGCACCGATCATTGGGAACACAAAGCCTATCTCCATACCATACAATACCGTCATTATCAACCTTAAACTCCGTCTGCTTACCTTCTTCAACATTTTGCGCCACGCCCACAACACGTCATCTTTCTCGAGCCTCTTTAATTTGCAGATAAGGTTCGACTCCACCTTCATACTTGCCCAAGATCCATCAAAACCTCGTACACACAACTCAACATCCAAACTCTCTAAGTCACGAATAATCCTAGGCTCAATCTTGATACTGCAAGAATGCCCGATTTCGCTAAGTGCGCCAAGAACTACGTTAGCCTTACCGGATGGTACCGAATGTTGGTGTCATAATCCTTAAGAAGTTCTAACCATCTTCTTTGTCTCATGTTAAGTTCCTTCCGAGTGAAAATATACTTGAGACTCTTATGATCGATGAATATATCACACGCCTCCATACAAGTAATGTCTCCGGATCTTCAACGCAAACACCACCGCAGCCTAACTCAAGATCATGAGTTGGGTAATTCTCCTCATAAGGTTTTAGCCGCCTCAAGCATAAGCTATTACCTTTCCATGTTGCATCAAAACACACCTAATCCTTTCTTAGATGCATCATCAGAATTTGAAATCCTCCGAACCGCTTGGAAGAGTCAAAATAGGAGCCGACACCAATCTCCGCTTCAACTCTTCAAAACTCTTCTCTCGCTCATCCGTCCATACAAACTTTTCACCTTTTCTCATCGCTGGGTTAGGGGTAGAGCTAAGCGAGAGAAACCTTCAACAAAACGTCTCAGAGTAACCAAAGAAGTCCAAGAAAACTCCCGACCTCAACATCGTCGTAGGTCTTGGCCATTTAGTGATAGCCTCAACTTTAGACGGAATCCATGGTGATACCATCACCGATACAATATGACCAAGGAACGCGACTTGTCTTAACCAAAATTCGCACTTCAAAATTTGGCGACAACTTCTTCTTCCTCAAAATCTCCAAAACTATCCGAAGATGTTCTTCATGCTCTTCTTCGACTTGGAGTAAACTAAAATGTCGCCGATGAAAACAATAACGAACTTGTCGAGAAACTCATGGAAAACACGATTCATCGTGTCCATAAACACAAGAAAGCATTGGTCAAACCAAAAGGCATAACTAGGAATTCGTAATGACCATATCCGTACGAAACGCGGTCTTAGGAACATCTTGCTCCTTCACACGAATCGATGATAACCGCACCTCAAATCAATCTTCGAAAAGAACTTAGCTCCTTGTAGTTGATCAAACAAATCATCAATACGCGGCGAGGATAACGGTTACGAATGGTAATACGATTGAGTTCACGGTAGTCGATACATAGGCGCATGCTTCCATCCTTCTTCTTCACAAACAAGACAGTGCACCCCATGGAGAAACACCGGGCTAATAAATCCATTTTCTATCATCTCTTGCACTGCTCCTTCAACTCCTTCGCCTCTACAGTGCCATGCGACACGGAGCCTTCAAATCGGTTCAAGACTGTGAATTAACTCAATGCTAAACTCAACTTCTAGCCGGGGAAGACCAGGAGTTCATCGAAAAACGCCAAGAATTCGCAAACAACCGAAGATTTTCAATGTTAGGACTCTCCAAAGATGTGTCCTTAACAGATGCTAGAAAACCTTGGCACCCATGAGCAATCATGGTCCGCGCCTTCATAGCGTAAATGAGTTTAACAGATTTAAGAGGTTGAGAACCATGATAAACGAATTCGGATGTTTTACGCTCCAAAGATCACCGCTCTAGCATAGCAATCAATTGAAGCTCTATGATAAGCCAACCAATCCATGCCTAGAATGATATCAAAGTCGACCATATCGAGAGGATACAGATTTGCAAAGCGAATACGATCATCAAAACGAAGAGGACACTTAACGATTTATGATCAATGATCACGTGGTTTTTCATAGGCGAGAAATCGATAAGTGATTTGTTAATGGTTTGGGCTTCATATTAAGTTTCTTAGCGTATGTGATAGATATAATGGAGTGTGTGGCACCGTATCAAATAAAACGAAGACAAGATAATCATCAATGAAAAGAGTGCCCGTAATGGTACTCAAGCGCGCCCACCGTTACGAGTAGTAGCATAAACACGCCCAAGAGTAGTCGGCGGCTTGATGTAGTTTCCGTGAATCGCCGGGTTCTTCTTAGGGCAATCTTTAATCTTGTGAGCAAGTGGAACCACAAGCAAAACAACCACCAGGGCCTTGTAACACCGCCTTGGATGAGCCTTTCCACAAGTAGTACAAATAGGTGGGGTGGCAAAACTTCACCGTCCTCTGTTGACTAAGATCCCAAGCACGACCGATTTGCTCCTCGAGTGACCGATCCTTGTTGTAACGCGGTTATTGTTACCTTGGTTCGACGATCACTTCCATTCTTACCAAGATTTCTATTATCTTGACCCTCGCCTGTGCGCCCAAAGGTCAACATTCCTTCCTCGATCGACCTCACCGATCATAACTCCTATCCACTTGATTCCTCGAATCATAACTCCTACCGAATTTCCTTATAGTCATTGCCTTGAGTCCTACCTTGAATCCGATCACCATCGCGACACGCTTGTTGGAACCCGAAACCTCATGAAAGATCTCAATGTTACGAGTCGCGCCATTGCAGCCGACACATTCTCATACTCAATATTAAGCAATCGGTCCAACACCCACTTCTTCGGCCCCCACTTGAAGTGCTTAGCTTGACGCCTACCATCTCCAAAGAATCGCTCCCACAAAACTCACCAACCTCATAAACCTACTCATGTACTCATTGGAATTCTCATAATCAAACCGGTAGATTGCCCGATAATCCTCTCATACCTTTGTCGCCAAAGATCGTGGAAGTAACGGTTATAGAAGATAGTCCAAACTCACCTGTGTACAAGTCACAAGAAAAGCATCTCCTCCTCTTGCTTGTTTGAGCGCCTTCCACCAATTTAGAGCATCACCTTCCAATTTGAATGCACCAAACGAGTCTTAAACTCGCTCCACAACCCAAGACTTCAAACAACTTCTCAATATGAGTGATCCACCCTCGGCCTCGAGAGGAGTAGCAAGAAAGTTAAACGAAAGAGGCTTGAGCTTACCAAACGCCGAGCCAAGTGTGAATACCGACGGGTTGATTTCCTCCACCACTACCCAAGCACCATTCGACACGAATGTTATTGATCACTGCTCCATCATCTCGTGTAGTAAGACCGTGGAAAAGAGAGTTGAGAGCATTCGCAATCGCAGATCCATGTTAGTAGCATCATCGCTCCATCCGCGCTACCAAGAGTACGAGTTCGAACCATCCGAACGATTAGCAAAATGAACAAAGGTGAGATACGAAATGGAAGTACGCAGAAGGAATCCTAAAGTCTACCCAAATCCTCACAGTCAAATCCTAAGCTCTAAAGTCTCAAAACCTAGGCTCCATATGTCATGTGTCCCGACTACAAGTCGAAACTGGCTCGATGCCATAAATTGTAACGCCCGACCCGACAAGGGTAAAGGAATCACAAGTAATGGTGTCATATCAAAGCAAACATAAATATCCAAAAGAAATCTCAACATAAATATTGAAATAATCCAAGTCAAATGACTTCAATACATAGGTCCCAAATGAAAAATAAACTCCAAATGAAATGTCTAAAATATAAAGTCTAAATGGCATCATAAGATCAAAGCTAAAATCTCTAAGGTAAGTCCACACAAGACTCATCCCAAAGCAATACCTAACTCCAATGCTTAGATACCGCCATGAAGAAAAGAAATGCGGCCGAGCTTCAAAAGCCCAAAGGAATGATATACAAGCAAAACGAATACGAAACAAGAACGAATACGAAATAAAGTGAAAGAAAGATAGTGAAATCATAATCATTTCAAAAGATAAATCGTGATAAAAGAATAAGTTTTATAGCTAACTACCTCGAGCCCAAACACATATGCCATATCATAAACATATTCATAATCACATAAGGCAACAATTTGTAGGGAGACCTACCAGAGTTATGAAGGACGCATGCACGCAAAGATCAATCATCGATAACATATAGCATATAACATATAATATATAACATATAATGATCTAGGATGCACCCATACGCCCACAAACATACATTGATAATATAATATAAATTGAGCTCATAACAATAACGATAAGGGACGTGGCGTAACTTCACTCTATCGCCTAGAGTCATGTCAAGTGCATTATCGACACGGACATGGAACCCCATGACTAGTTAATAATTGGCTCGGTGTCAAACTATCTTAGGTCAAATAAGAATGTCATAACCGATATAGATCATATTTTATCAAATGTTTAATCATGTTTTCAAAATCAAAGTCTTCATATCATATAGTTCAAAATCAAATGTTTTATGATTCAAAATCAAAGTTCGATAAGCAACAACTCAAATAGACACATTAGGGTTCATAGCAAAGGCTTAGGAAATCCTAATATGAAAGTTAACGAAAAGAAAACGTTATAAGAAACCTTTATCGAAAAGGTCGTAATATCTGCACTTTATTCCAAAGCAAATGATCGAAAAGAAGACACAGGAAAGCAAAGGATTACTCCTTCTTCACGTAACCTATACACATTAACGGTCGTATATATTATTAATGATTCCATAATCGTCGAAATGATCTTTTAATATTTTAGGTTTTATAATTAAATGAGACTTAAATGTTTTATAATTAATATTGTAGATTAGGGTTCATATGTCATTTATTAAAGTTTAGGGTTAAATGTGAAAATAGTTTAAACGTCATAACTCACACATAAAATAACGAATTAATATATTTAGCTTCAAAACCCTAATCGACTCTCATTTATATTCTAGGGTTTTCTCATTCTTTAATATCTCATTAATATGCTTTTACTTACATGTTACGTCTTTTAATGACTCGTTACTTAACCTAACACGTCATAAAAATAATCTTTCCTTTTATGTTTCACCATATACGTTTATGATTTTATGTGACATACAAGTTACTTATTACTCAGACAATTACACGTTTACACACTTACAAATTCACTTGACTTATAGTTACGCACGCATATGAGACACAATTCACAAACCATTAGGGTTTGGCCTACCTTATTCGATTAACATATCAAACTAGGGTTTACGTTTTCATGACCTTTACTTACTTAATATACTTTTAAAACTCATATGTGGTTCGGTTCAACTTAGGGTTTCAATTAATAAGTTATTACGCAAGTCTTAACTCATCTACATACTTAACTCATTCAAGTTATCATGTTTTATACCTTAGTCGAATGATATGCATGGTTCGGTTATAGTTACATATGGTTCGGTCCTTATTTAACTCGACATATACATAACCCGATTCAATAATACATATTACGTACATAACTCTTTAATACTTGTAAGGTTTAATCATTAGGGTTTGCCTTGTTTTGGTTCCATTCGGCTCGGTCACACAAAGAAAACACAAACTCGACTAAAACAAAACATATTACAATATATTAACGCAAAGTACATCAAAGGAAGACGAGAATAGGTTATACCTTGACTTGGTTGAGCAAAAATCTCGACACCTAGGGTGTTGATATTCGGCCGAGCAAGAGAGCAAAAGAAAAGAGAGGCAACAACAAAACTAGGGTTTCACTTTTGAGTTTATGTATTGTATATATAGTAGTAGTATTTTAGTTAGGCTTAGGAGGTCTTTGGGTTTCGGTTTGGCCCAACCGAACACACCACACACGCACACCATATGGGCTTCGCCTATGGTCCATCGAACAAAACAAACACGACCCAAATTATTTACTTAAACGTCCAATCTTCGTCGCACTCAAAATCGATCACGTAATATATTTTAGTTAGGTTTTAATTATTTACAAGTTAAGTTTTAAATTCATTAAATGTTATAAATATATTTTACGATTTTATAAATTTCGATTCCAAGGGTATTTTAGTCTTTAATCGATTTTAGATTTTCGTGTTTTACATATTAAGTGCTTGATCATTCTTTGTTGTTGTAAGGAACCAATTGATTTTGTTGAGATTGTTTGTGATGGATCGTTTGGTGTGATTGAGGCGATTGGTTGAGTTGCTTGTTGAGGAGGATAACTTTGTTGAGCATATAAGGCAAGTTGTTGATTTTCCGGATGTGTAGGTGGAGCAATTTGAGCACGGAGAATCCTTTCCCGATCAACTTCCTTCTCATGAGGCTTCAAGTAATCGTACAACAATCCATATGTAGAATGATGCATATTCTTCGCTTGATGGAGAAAATGACATACTTTTCCCATTCGGGACCAAGACTACTCAGAACTTAGTATTCACCGCAATTCTTGGTATGATGATGTTGTGTTTATCCAAATCATTGATGATGTCTGAAAATCGATGATGATATGACTCTAGTGTCTCTACAGATTCAATCATGAAGTGTTCATAAGCCAAGTAAATTTTGGATTCCAAATCCTCCTGATTGAGTATTGATCCTTCCATAAGAAGATGAATATGGTCCCACATTTCCTTTGCAGTCTTTTGAGCATCAACACTTCGAAGAATTGGGTTAGGTAATCCTAAAAGGATATATTGCATTGCAAGCTCATCAGCTTCATAGTGTAGAAGTTCAGTAGCATTGAGATATGCAACAATAGCAATGTTGGTTTGTTCATCTCTTGGTGGAACAACATTAGGATCTCCGGGTACAATGACAATAGGCATCTCAAATGGACCTTCCAAGATAACCTTCTTTAAGAACTTTCCATGAGGCTTCTTCAGATCACAAAACCTAAAGAACCTTATCACCCATTGATCGTAGTTTCCTGGAGTGAGCATTGGAGGTCTATCAATTGATCCAGCTTCATGAATTGATTGTTGGCTGCTTAAAGCTTCACACATCTTTGCAAACCAAGTGGGTTCCTTCATAGTGTTCCTTGATGGATGTTGATTGAAGTCATTTGTGTAGGGTTGAACTTGAAGACTTGGCGGTGTTTGAACCATTTGTGGTGGGGGGAATTGCACCAAGTTGTGGAGTATGTTGTTGATTAAATTGTTGTTGATAAATTGCTTGTTGTTGATTCCATTGTTGATGTTGGGGACTTAGTTGTTGTTGTCGTTGAGAATAAGTGTAAGGGAAATAGTTAGAGTATGGTGGTTGAGACATGTTGAAAACTTGTGTTGGTAAAAATGGATCTTTGTAGTCGAATGAACCTTTGTAGATGAAGTGTCCTTAGGCGTAGAAAAGACAAGAACCAAGTAGCACTTATGCGTAAAAACACCAAAGTTACGCGTAACAATGAGAAGTTACGCGTAGGATTTAGCTTACGCGTAAGTAGGTAAAGCACTAAAGTTAGGCGTAGACAAAAGTTAGGCGTAGAAAGTTATGCGTAGGATTTTCTTATGCGTAAGACTAGGCTTAGGCGTAGGAAGAATCTTAGGCGTAGGATTTCTACGCGTAAGCTTATGCTTATGCGTAATTTTAGGGTTTTTGCCCAAATGATCTTTTACACTATCACAGTGCAAAAGATATCCAAAGTCGACGTATTTTCAGACTTATCCAAGTAAGAAAACACGGAATAAACCACGAAAATGAAGATCAAACCAAGGAACCACTTACGCGTAGTTTTAGGGTTTTACTACGCGTAGGAATGCTCAAAAATTGGATTATGTCCAAAAGTGTTTCTAAACCAGTTTTTGTGTGATAAAATAGCCAAAGCCTCTAAAACAGTTACGAGTAGGATGAAACCCTCATTCAAAAACACGATAAAAAACAACTATCCACGCATAAAGTTTGAAACTTTTGCCAAAACAAGTATTTTAACACCTTAAAACGTTGAAAGTACAAGAATCTTGGATTAAAAAGTGTAAAAACAAGTTTTAAGCGAACCAAAGTATCAAGGTGCGTTTAGGCGTGGGACCGAAACCCACTTCAAAAACAAACACGATTCACCCAACTAGTAGGCGATTGATACCACTTTTAGGTCACTAGTTTTACAAACACAAGTAATATAGAAAGAGGTTAAGGTGATTGAACAAGTAAACAAACACACATACGCGTAAGAAATAAAGAAAGGTTAGGCGTGAGTATGAATGAAAGAAAACTTGAACAACCAACCCTCAAATGAGGGTTTACAAGAGTATTTATAGGAGGGAAGCTAGGGCAACATTCCTAGTTCCCTTCCTTTCCTTTATGGGCTTAGGCCTAAGCTCATGGGCCTTCTACATAAGCTTAAGGCTAATAACAAACATAAAGGCCATAATAAAGCTAACTATTACATATTAATTACTAACACTTGATTATGGTTTAGGAGTGCTTCCAACAGTAGAAAACTTAGTGATCTCACCGTGGAAGAATCAAGGGGTATAATAGAGGACCTTGCTCTCTATGACAACGAAAGTTGGAATGACCCCCGTGAGTTGCCCAAAACCATTAAGGCAATCTCCTTACCTCCCAATGACTCACAACCTTCCGACCGTAGGATGCTCGAACTTGAAGATCAAGTTAAATTCCTAATGAGTTCCTACGAAAATCATAAGTCTTCACATCAAGTGAATAAAATTACTCTACCTTGTGAGTTATGTAGTGGTCCCCATGACACTCGTGATTGCACAAGACTCCCTGAACAAGCTTTTGCGGACTACGCCTCCACGCGTACCGACGGAGCGGGAGAGAAGTGGTACACTTTCAAGTCCGAACAAAACAACTTAGGAAACTCTTACAACCCCTAATGAGAAATCACCCTAACCTTAAGTGGAACCAAAAATCAAGCACACCCCAAAGCTCATCTAGTCCACCTAATAGGTTCAATTCTCTAAACACCGGGAACCCCACTAATCTTGAGGCAATTGCATCTAGATTCATGTCATCTCAAGAGACTCGATTGACTAAGCTTGAAGCCGATTTTAAGCGAAGACAAGGCGAGATGAAAAACAAGCTTGATGCCCTCTTAAAAGCCTTTAATGACCGGGAAATTGGAGCACTCCCAAGTGATACTATAAAGAACCCAAAAGTGAATTCGATTTCGTCGACTTCATTTTCTTGTTCACCATGGGAGAGTGCACATCCATGTCCCTCACATCCAACGGTTCACTCGGTAAATGCTATCAACAAGGGTTCCAAGCAATCAAAAATGAGATACCAAGGCCCTGCACCATTGGTAGAACATACTCTTGAGAAACCCATCAACCAAGAACCCAAACCTAATCTAGAGGAGGAGTACAAGGAACTCCATCAAGAAAACCGTTCTTGAAGTCTTAGCTCATGCACCTTATTATAATTCTTTAAAAGAAAAATATGAGTTAGAACTTAAACTTGGAAAACATGGGTCTGGCTTTTTGCCGAAATAATCTACCTAAGAAGTTAGACGATCCGGGCTATTTACTCTTCCGTGTAGGCTTGGAACTTCCAAACCTCTCGATGCTCTAGCCGACTTAGGATCATGCATCAATCTTGTTCCGTTGTCCCTCCATAGAAGCCTTAACTTAGGTAAGATAGAACTAACGGAAACCATCTTAGGTCTAGCGGACGGTAGTTTTGCATATCCAGTAGGGATAATAAAAGACATGGTAGTACACGTAGGAGAGTTGACTCTTTTGGCCGACTTCCATGTGCTAGACATGAATAAGGACCCGACATGCCCATTACTAGTAGGAAGAGGATTCTTAGCTACCGCTAGTGCCATCATCGATTGTAAGATGTCCAAGATAGTGGTAGGAGAGGGGAGTGCTAGGTCAATCTACGATATCAAAAAGCATACGTACTACAAAGAAGAGGAAATACCACACGAGATTAGGTTGGATAGAACGCCTTCTAGATATGGACCTTGAATAGATAAGAACCTCATAGGTCCCCAACGACCTTTTTACCTAGATGAAGCTTTTGCTAGTAAAGCAACTTTCCATGAAAAAGAAATGGCTAGGGACATGGAAGTGAACCCGTTCGAGGACGCCTTAGTGTTTAGGAAGATGAGCGAGTTCCTCGGAAGCTTTCCCGTCAACCTTGTCATGAATAAGTGGAAAGTTGAGAAGCCTAAACATAAATGGGATTGGGATAGACCGCCTAGTGATGGTAATGGAAAGTGGCACATTAGGATAACAATCTATGATCCCGATGGAGAGAAGTTTGAAAAGGCATATCAAACCAAACGTACTACTAGGAACTTAAATGATAAGTTTGATCCTTATGACATTGTTAAGGATAGGCTTACTTATATCGGTACGTAAGGGCACGACTACGAGTCTAGCTACAAGACTCATAAATAAAGAAAAGCGCTTTGTGGGAGGCAACCCATGCTTAATTGTTTGCTTGTTAGTGTCATATATCTTTTATTGATTGCTTACTCTCATGTTTAAATTTGTAAAAATGCTTTATTTTGTTTTTAAGCTCGTCTTAATTGCATATAAAGGTATTTTACATAAAGGATAAGTGTAGGGAGGATTACACACGTTTTCAAAAGAAACGTAAACATGAGAATTTCAAATAATTAAAAGATATATATGTGTGTTTGTTCGAGTCAAATGCTTGTATCGAGTCATAATGGATGTTTTGCGTAAATTTTTCCGATTCTAAAGATGTAAATTTTCCGAATTTTTTCCGAAAATCGCACCGCTTTTGTTAGGATAACTGACGGCGCCAGATCGCAACCTAACGGCGTGGGAAGGAGTAAAACAATGATTACTTTTTTCTCGTTTTCGAGCTACTTATAAATTTTGGAATTTTCCGGTCTTAATTTTCCGAAATTCAGTAAACATCCATTCCACAAGCATTATATCCTAGTTTAATAGAGTCTTATATATATTATTACCGCCAATTTTACGCGAAGGTTTCGTTTGTTTTCTTCAAGTATGCAGGTTTAATTTACTAAGAAGAAGATACATAAGATTGGAAGGAGCTTTTCACGCAACATTCTTCTTGGAAAGGATTTAACCACCACTTTACACGGATCCTACCGAGCTAATTAGGGGAGTACTAGTTTCTTTCGTTTTTAATTACCTTCCATTATCATAACTTTGATACTTTCGGGGAATATTGGGGACAATGTTCAGTTTAAGTGTAGGGAGGGAAAATAAAACAGGAACTTTGAAACTATGCTTATCCTTGATTATTTGATTTGTCTGATTGTATTTGTGTAATAAACCATGAGAAAATGTCGGTTAGGGTAATTTTGGCACCAAATTTAAAATTTCTCATGACATATAGGAGTGGGCCATTAGTCTTAACAAAAGCGTCTCACGGATAGGAAGTTATATGACTAGCACAAAAACCCTTTACCACTTAAATTCCACCCAAAATGTGAGGATCGCCCTTAGATTAGTAGGAATTAAAGCATTCATCTTTAATGCTTAGTGTGTGAACCGGTAGTATATTAGATTCTAGAACTTGTTTTGTGATGCATTCCGAGATCGCTAGTAATACTACACTTGTGTAGTTAGGAATAACTAAATGATAAGAGGCATTAGGATAACCCTTGTTTGATACCCGTAATATAATTACTTCTTCCTCATTGATTGAGTAATTCCCCCATACCTTTGCGTTGTACTCATCTTTAGTACACGATACCCCTAGTTAACCCCTCAGAGCCTATCCTTTTCGCGGTTCTCGTGATGTTTCGGTTTTCTGGAATATCAATGAAGAGCATTGTTTACACCCCACCCCCAAATGTACACCCAAATCGCCTTAGCCTACCTTGTGTGCACTCACTTTTAGTGCATTATTGTTATCACACTAAACCCTTAGTTCAATTATCTAGTTGCTTGCATAAGTTGCTAAGTCGAGTCATATCCTTTGTACACAGTTTTGGGATGATTGGGACTCATGGGAAAAGTTAAAGTTTATGAAATGACGGGAAGGGAACGTTAAATTCAAATTCCCTTTGTTTGCTTAATAATGTACTCCAAGTGTTTTGATCTTTTCAATTCGGGTCAAATTAGTGTTAGAGTAATAAAAACTCAACTGTAGGGATGTGCCTATAAATCCCTATCATTTTGATGTTACCGTAGAGGATGGTAGAGTAAAAGTGTACGGAAAAAAAAATCGAAAAAAATAGGAAAAGAGAAAAAAAAAATAGAGTGTTGAAAAAAAAATAAAATATATACGGGCTACCATCCTTCATCTATCCTTTAAATTTATGTTTGTTTGTTTCAGTTATCTAGAGTGTCGAGTTTTGGCTTAGCAACGCCATTCTTCGTATGCTTGTAACATAAAGATTTTTGACTTGCCACCACTAAATAGCCTATCCCACCAAACACTTTGTTTCCCTACCGTAAGCCTAACATTACAACCCTTTAAAAGACCTCTTTGATAGTCTTTCCTAGGTGCTTACGCCAAAGCGATGAAGGTTTGATCTATTCTCAAGCCTATGGTAATCTATGTACTAGGACCGGTTAATGAGTGTTTATCTTCCATTTCCAACTTGTTATATTTCATATACACCCGAGAGATGTGAGTATCCAAACACCCCATGTGAGGTGCTAGTATATAATTTCCGTGCTTGTTATGACCTTCTTGGGCTTATATGTGTTGTGGATTATTTTAAACCAATGCTTCATGACCCTAACTTATAAATTAATTGGCTAAAAGCACATTTGCTTGAGAACAAGCAAATACCAAGTGTAATGGATATTTGATAAGGTTTTAAAAGTACCTTTTGAGGGTCGTTTAAGCCCTTATTTGATCACTTTTGTATCCGTTATTACTTAATATCGCTCCTTTTTCACTTTTAGGTCTCTTGAAGGCAAATTGTTTGGAATGACACTTATTTGGACGAAAAGGTGCGGATATACAAGAAAATGGCCAAAGTCAAGAATCGAGACACTCAAGTCTTTGAAATACTGGGGGACGGCGTCGGTGTTATCAATGACGCCGTCGCATCACTTTTGTGACTACCAAGAGCCAAATTGCTTATTTTCAAGTGACGATGTTAGGCTTTAAAAGAGTAGGTCGTCGCAACTCGACGGCCTAGATTTGATCCGACGCCGTCGAGATCGAAGGGACGGCGTCACAAGCATAAGGTGACGCCGTCAAGACTAACGTGGCCAAGACGCAATTCATAAGGTGACTCCGTCGCGATTGTAATCTTATATATAGAATCCGAATCTTTAGTTTTCGGTGTGTAGTCTTTTGGAGTAAAACCTAAACCGAACCAAGGTCGTCTTTGTACAAGATTTTAGGGTTCCAAACCCTATCTTACATCAAGATAAGTATTTTACTTCATTAATTCAATTATGTCTTCAATTACTTGTGTGTATGCTTGCATGTTCTCCATGTCCGCTAATTTACTTGTGTGTTTGCTTAGGAATATGAAACTTAACTATTGAATATTGATTGGTTGTCTCTTATCTTAATTTTAATGAACTAGTAATGCGATAGGTCATTCGTTGTGTAGTTAATGCTTGATTAATCTTTGTGAACCTTAGACTATAACACCTAGAGTAGTTGTAGGCTAAACCATCCAAAGAGTACCTTAGAGTTAGAGTCTATAATTCCTAGAGATTTTGTAGACGAGACCCTTTGGTAGTTTCAAAGAGTTAGGGACAAACGATACCCTACGACTTTAGACACACAACGCGATTAAGAATAAGGACGTGACAATTCAACCATCAATAGGAGATAATTAAGGAGTAATAAAACCTAAGTAAACACATCTTTAAACCATCATACGAGCACACAATAATTAGACATAGACTACATACACCTTAGATTAGATAATTAGACAAGTAGAGTAAACGGTAGAAATACCAACCCCCAAATCCAAACCCCGAGATTCGTACCTTTCCTTTTCTTAAAAACATAAAAAGATAAAAAATAATCTTCTTCAACCCCAACCTTAGCGTAGTAACTTCTCACTAGCATTCCTATTCCCCTAGAGAACGATATCAATACCCGTGGCTTACCCTAATACTACACTACAACGATTAGGTTCACTGCCTAGGGTGTTATAAAACTTGCTCGAAGAAAAGGAAGTTCCTTTGACCCCGAACGACGCGTGTAGCGTTATCAATGATTAATGTAATAACATATCTTGATGATACACTTGAGTTTATAAGGTAAAGAAGACAGAAAATCCTCCTCAAATCGGTTAGGGTTTGTCTCTCAAAATTTTCACAAGGATTATGAAAATAAGGCAAGAATATATATATATATATATATATATATATATATATATATATATATATATATATATATATATATATATATATATATATATATATATATATATATATATATATATATATATATATATATATAATAAAAAATAGGTGTGACGACGTCAACCTTTGGCCGTGATATCGTCATCATTCCACTGACTTGACTTGATGTCGTAAGCTTATTGGCAATGATGGCGTCACTATGGGGTTGTGACGGCGTCACCATGCCTTTCTCCATACACTGACCAATCAAGAAAATTTGCAAAACTTCTCTTTCTGGGCATATTTGGTGACGGCGTGAGAGTAGCCGGTCACACTTTGAAATTCATGTCTTTTCTTCCAATTTTTGTCCAAATGAGCCTTAAACTTGTAGTTTACAAAAAATGCAAAGTCCAAGACCTAAAAACCAAATATAATGGACTTTAAGCAATAATTGATGTAATAGTTGCTTTGACGTCTTCGACATTCTTCTTTCTTGTGAGAAGAAGTGCCTTGATTCTAACAATCTCCCGGTGTGAGGATCTTGTTTTTCTTTGAAGTTTTCAAACTTTGACGTCTTCATTTATCTTTGTTCTTTGTTACGGTGTGGATATGGTGATGTTATGTTGTGGTGTGAATCTGCATCGGTCCGCTTTGTTCGTTGCTCGGTGTCTCCACGTCCTTCTCCAACATGCTCACACGCTCTTTGACGTTGGATTTCATGATTGATGTAGTTCTCTTTAGTCTTTAAACTTTGTAGATTCTTTGGCTTTGACGAAGAATCATTCGACTTTGTGTTGCCTTTCGAGAGAACTTCAATTTGTGTTGTTGTTGGTATGAGCATGTGGAGAATCGCACGATCATCTCCCGGAGCATCCATAAGAAGAAAACATAAGAATTGGTTAGTGATAAACACCAATCGATCATTGTGGTCGTTTCTTAAAGAATTGACCACTACGATTGTTCTTCGATGAATGTCTTGATTCCATTCACCTTGGTCGGGCGAATCGACCGTCCGAATCCCATAAGGGACGATTGGCATTACATTGAACAAGTTCAAGTAATGACCCACATCTTCGAGGACTCGATTCTTGAAAGGAATCTCCTTAGCGGGATTTCCGGCACTTACAAGTTCGAACTTGAGCGTGTTAACACATAGTGTGAAAACACATCTCTAATTCTAGCAAAGGTTGTTCTGAACTGGAGTCCTCAAGTAGGATAACACGATGTACCAAGTACACCTACTGATTCGGTGAGTCGTTGAGGTACACCAAGCATCACCCCACGATTATAGACCGTTTGAGACAACACTAAGCGTAACCCACAAGGAGTTACCGAAGTGACTGCTTGTCGAGGCATTTGATGTTGACCACGGCGGAGTTTCCATTCAATCACCGAGGATCACGGTTGTGAACCCCTCATAAATGTTCTCGACAGATTGCTAAGATCCGTGTAGGACTCTAGAATAGTATCACTTGCGTCCTTATTGTTGAGCGACAAGTGATGAAATGTCAAGTGTTCCTAAGAGATCTTTTGATGAATCTCGTGGCTCTAGACTCAATAGTGCGCTTTGGTTTTCCTAAGGAGACTAGGAGAGGGTCTCCTTCTTCAATACCGACAATCTCTAAGAAAAGCCGATAGTTTACGTAGGGTTCCTGTGAGAATGAAACAAGCTTATGTTGAGAGAAACTTGAGTGGCTAAGAAGGTTTAGTGCATGCGTCACCGGGTCCATGACGACTTTGATCTTCAATACGGTGTCATCTAGTGACAACCAAGAGCATATGAATTGAACCCGTTATGCGCCCTAAGTTGAATAATTTGGAGGGCTATTTCTTTTCACCCTTTTCTTTACTTTTCTTTTAATTCTTCAACTCCTTCTTTCTCCGATTCTCATTTTCTCCTTTTTATAATCATACCTAAGGACTTCTAAATTCTAACTATTGGTGGTGTCCTTGGGTAGATCCCTCCGGCTCTGGCGGATCATAGGACAGTTATTCCTAACCTTAGTCACCTTATAACTCCATGACTAACCTATGTTGCCATAAAACCATTTTCTTGAAAATCTCTCAAAGTGTTTATGAGTAAAAACATTTTGTACCACTGTGAGAGTTTTATCATTTGCAGAAATACTCCCCTCACACGTGCTTAAGTGTTTTGACCAAATCGCGGTGAGAGAAGAGCGCGCACTTTTGAATTGATCGACTCAAGATAGACAATTCCCATGAGACACGGTTCGTTGCATAGTTAAAGAGTTACATTGTCGACTTTTAGGTGACAACTAGCTCTAATAACTACCTTGAAGGTGTGGACAAACCTCGAAAGGTTGTCAAACCCGTCAAAGTTCATGTCTATCAAGAGTTTCTCGAATAGGTACCATCTACTCGGATAAGTCTTGGAAGACAAATTTTTTCGATGTATGATAATTCAGATCTCGTCAATTCATTGGTTAAGTCTTAGCACGAAGATTCAATCACAAGTTTCACAACATATTTGTATCACACAATTTTCTCCCCTCAAAAATGGCATATAAATGTTATTTTGATGAAATTTTGATATCGAATATGTCCATTTCGAGTTTTGTGGGAAGATTTCCACGAAGAACAATTTGTGAACAAAGATTTTAGCAAGTACTCCCCTCAACAAGTAATATTAACTTTTGAGGTTTTGAAAACATAAGGAAAGTACTTGTTCTTTTGAGCAAAACTTTGAAAAATGAAAGTTTTGATAAGTTTTACTCAAAAGTAAAAGCTTTCGCTCCTTTTATAGGATTGTGGCATCGATGCGTACCACGGGTCCTTTCATTACAAGTACGGGTTGTACACTTGTTATGTGTGCACAAGCCATAGTCAATAATAAAGATCAAAATATCCAAATATTAATCAAGAAAATAATCAAGGAGTACCAGGCAGTCCGTCAATAACGCCCGGAGTTCTTTCTGGACGTTGATAGCCAGTTAGAGAGATACTCGGCCGTCCACCTACGAAGCTCTCCAAAGTCCTTATCGGATCGCGACGAAACAACCTTTCATCAATCCTTGTGATGATTTTCTTTACATCCCTCTTTTCCCTTGAATTCCACCGTTTCTTTGACCCGATGCCTTCATGAATCTCCTTTAACCGATATGCTAACCCGTCACGAACCTTCTTCAGTGTGATCACCAAACTTGTGAAGCTCATTGCATGCCATGAAGCAATTATGGTGAAGTTCACTGCGGTAAACTACGCCAAACTTTGGTTTCTTGAGGATGGTGTCTTGAGCAAGTTGGTTGATATCGGAAAAGTTTAGCGATGGTTTGGTGAGATTAACACGTTTTGGTATGATTCCACGGCAAGTTGAAGGTCTTCAACACGTTCTGGATAACGATGCTTCGATGAATATCGGCAATGACTTGATGTCTTGGAGTGGATGTTGGTGGAGAACTGTCGCATTCGACCTTGTACCTTAGCAAGATACATGTCTTCAATGTCATTGAGTGACAATCTCGGAAAATCCGCTTCAGTAAAGTCATATTCCTGTTCGTCTTGGCGTTTGACTTTGATTGCTTTCAGGAATGAGTAGTCCCACTTAGTAGACAGGCTGACATGCATTATAGCAACGATCCGTTGGTCACTGTACACCTCTTTGTTAGATTTGAGTACCTGGCAGCTTCTGTAGTAAAGTCTTCTTCGTTCAGGCCAATGATGAATTCCATACAGTGCATCGAGGTCATAATTTACCACATTATCAACAAACATTCGTGTGGCTTCTTCCTCGATGGCAACATTATTGGAGAAGACTGCTGCCGGGATGGGGAAGGTGAGTGAGGTAGCGTATTTCTTGCTAACATCGCTACCGTGTTGAAGAAATTCCAGGTCATTGTTGAAGAAGTACCGGTAGGGAATCCGTTGTTGATCAGGTCGACCAATGGTGGGTAGTGGCTTGGTCCAGTCAGTGTAGTAAGGAGCCTTGTCAGGTCTGGTGAAGTCGATGTTTGATTCAGGGTTGAGCCAATCAATATTGTTGGACATGGCTCGTGCTATGTTGTCGAGATGATATTCGACTTCAATGGCACTGTCGGAGCTGTCCTTAAGCAGTTGAAAAGCATCGTTCTTGATTCGTTTTAACTCTGCTTTCGTCATCTTCTTCACTTTAAACTTTTCTTGAATAATCTTGACATGCTCCATGGTTCGACCATCTACGGTTCTTGGCCTTCCGTAATTGAGGGTTGCATCAACAAGCTTTGAAAACCATTCATATTCGTTAGTGTCATCTTCATCCAACCAAGATACAACTGATGTAGACTTTTTCTTCGTGGCTTGGAGGATGATGCTTGGTGGTGCTTGGTTGATGTAGTTGATGAGGGCGGTTGTTGGGGCTCGGGAATCTCTTCGTCATCACCACCGTGTATTGAAAATGATCACCGATTTTCTCCGTTGGTGGTGGAGACTCGAGTCCCGAGGTTTGTCGCTAGCGGGGAGGACGTTGTGAAGATCTTGGTGGTGGTGGTCCTTTGGGGTGGTGGAGGCATAGAAGAGGATTCGCCAGTTTTCTTTTTGCGTTTTGGCTCAGAATCCTTGTCCGCATCATCGTCATCTCTTGGTCGCTTTGCCCTTTCAGCTGACTCTTTACACGATGTCTTGAGTTGATATTCTAGCAATGCCTCAAAAGTTTAGCTTCGTCCGAAGTGAAAGTTGCGGATCGTTGAGACATTTGCATAACCAACTTGGAGATCAATTCAGCATCAGAGACAACCGGAGACGGGACTGGTTTGATTTCCATGACCGCTGGGGTATTTGCCAGTGTATGTTTGACCAATGACATGAGATGTGGAAAGAGTTGTCTGGCGAACATCTCTCTTGTGACTCCAGGGACAGTGTCGAGAAGGAACTTGTGAGTGTAGTCCCTTATCGTCTTGTCCATTTCCCCTTGGATATCTCGATTGAGAAACTGCTGGATCTGTTCTCTTTCCTCCGAAAACTCGTTTATCACATTCTGAAGTAGATTGACTCTGTCGGCAAGCTGATTCAGTTTCTTGTTAACAACGTTGCGTTTCCTTGCTTGTCTGACAGCTTTGACAATCTTTGTCTTGGCACGTGATGCCCAAGTATCGGTTGGTTTCTTGACTGATTTGGATGTGGATCTGGTGGTAGCATCTTTGGATGGTGGTGGTGATGAGTGAGACGATGAATCAGATGAAGATGAGTGATGAGATGGCTCGGGTCTTTTGGTGGCTCGAAGTTTCTTCGAGGTTGTGTTCGGGATTATCTAGAAGATAATCATCGACTTCTTCTTGAGCTTTAGCCTCTTCTTCTTTACCCTAGCCTCTTCTTTAGCTTTAGCTCGAGCTTCTTCTTGACTCTTTCCTAGCGACTTCCTCAATGTCTTCATCAGTTATCTTTTCATCCTTCTCCTTTTCCTCTTCTTCAAAATCAAAGATGATTTCATCTTCTTCTTCTTGGTTGCTCTGTTGATTCGTGAGTAGTGGTACCAGTTCCCTTATTGGGTTGATTAACAGCATCGAGAACTGGTGTGGTTAGTGCACCACCACTTGAACCTCCAGGGCCACGAGTTTGTTGAAGATTAAATTCCGTAGCAGCATGCTGTAACCTTAGTTGCTTCAGTGTCTTGTGGTAGTCTTTCTCCTCATCCTTTGGTTCATCATCCGAACTCTCTTCTTCTTCCTGCTCTGCAACTGGAGTTTTACCCTTGTCTGCTTTAGGACTTGTTGGTTTGTCAACAATCTTTAGTGATGTTGTATCATCGATAATGACTACTACGAATAGTGAACCTCCTCATCGGTCTCGGTATCCTCGAGTCTTGATCCTCTAATTTAGGTGCCGGTTTAGGAGTAGGAATGGCACCCTTTGATGGAACTTTTCTTTTGCGGGAGGATTCCTCTTAGGATACTTTAGGGCACTCCCGTCTTTGCTACACTTCCAACCTTGCCCGATCTTCGGTCTTCTTGTAGGGGATGGCGAAGACTTTTCATCCATGAACCCGACTTTGCCTAAGGCCACTTGCTTCTTGGTATCGTGAATACGATTGAAGACTTTTAATGTCATCAGTGAGTAGGCAGTCAATCAGTACTACACCTTGTTTCTTTGTTGATGAGTCTTTAAATCTGACAACATTTAATGTAGCCTCAAACAACGCAGAATGATGGTTGGGGTCATCAAGTCTCAAGGGAATGTCCAGATTATTCCGAGTATCTTCTGGATCAACAACTTTGTGTATCTGATGAAAGGAACCTTTGTGCCAGGCTTCTTGAGGTGAGACATCATGTCTTCCCAGATCAGACTTGCATAGTCGATGTGCATCTTGTTGACCATGCCCCAGAAGATTTGTAGGTGCATTAGTTTGGGATGCTCATGACCGCTGTCTCTTCCGGAAACAGACTTGGCGATCATGATGTATAAAGTTCTCCATGGCTGAGGAATATTCTTTAAATCGACTGAAGAATGCTTGGTAATGATTCCGCATGCTTCATCATAGCCAATATCGACCATGAATTGTAGTGTAGCCTCTTGATTGGAATTGGCACATACTCGAGCGGTTGGATAGCGGGAGCGCGAAGAATTGCTCGTAAATCAGCAACAGTGACGGTGACTTGTTTATCATTGAGAGTCACCGTGACAACATCTTGACCATCAACCTTCTTCATTGTGTGCCAAAATTGGTGAATATAAATCTCGAATACGATTCTTGTGTTGGTGAGCATGTTGTTGTAGGGATGAGTCTTAAGAATATCCACAACAATTCGGCAAGAAGATTCGAGCGGTGAAGTTCTCAAAATCAACCTTGAGATTGTTCTTTCCAAGCTTCATACTATAACCAGTTGGGAATATGTCTTCCATTGTGAGCTCGTTTGGTGCGTTAACATTTTCCATGGTGATGTCCATATTGTGATCTGAAAGATATTGAGCCAAAAGAACCAACATATCAAAAGACATTATGTTAGTCAAAAGTTGATTTTATTGTCCAGTTATTGAATATGTTATATTAATGAATGTTACGAGTCCAATGTCACTTGTTGTCCAATAGTCCAAAGTAGTCGTGATAAGTTTCGTGAGTATATTAATTTTGAATTTTAAAGTCCAAATTTTCACTCATTCACACAACATTTTAACCATTATAGCTTATTAGTGACATTTTGGTCTTGTGACGTTATGAGTAACTTATTTACAAGTTTGTACGCGTAACAATTCATAAGTAAAGTTAAAGTTTTGGCTTAAGCGTAAGAATGTAAGCTTATGCGTAAACATTGTGTAACCATACGCGTAGACTTAAGCTTATGCGTAGGAGTCCATCTTACGCGTAAGAAAGCTTACGCGTAGGAATAGACTCTTGGCATAAAGCTTACGCGTAAGCGTAGGTTGGGAGCTTATGCGTAAGGTTTACTCGTAAGAGTAAGCCTTATGCGTAAGAATCCAAGTTTACGCATATCCTTCACAGGATACGCGTAGTCCCATTGTAGACCCTTATGCGTAAGAGTTACGCGTAAGATTTCTCTTATGCGTAACATCTACGCGTAAGGTATTCCTTAGCGTAAGAATCCAATTTTACCCTTGATTACGATTTTGCACGCGTAAAACACGAAAATAAATCATTCATAACATTTCATTAACACTTTTATTCAACCTCTTTCAAAATCACATGGCATCTTAAGTTGAATAATGGTTACGCGTAAAGTTTGCTTAAGCGTAAAGATAAACCCTAAGGATTCAAATCCTACGCCTAAACAATCTAACCATGCAAACACAACCAAATGATTTACGGGATGTATTAGGACCCATATGAGATGAATGAAACAAGTTTTAACATCTAACACCTCATGAATCAAAAATACCCAAACCAACTTGTACTTAAACCCTAAAGTTCAATTTCACCATTATGATGTTTCGGGTTGGATTCAATGGTGTATTTGGTTAATTAAACATGTAACAAACATCTTTCAAGCATCTAATTGTCCTAAAACACTCACAATAGAAAACACCCAATTTCACGCATAAACCCTAAATTTGAAAAGTGATTCAAAACGTTTTCTGGGTTGAAATTTCTTGATGAAAATGGTTTTAAAACATGATATTAAACTTTTTTAACACAACCCATTTCATCAAAATCAACCCAAAATGATTTCAAGTTCATACGCTTACGCGTAAAACTAAAATCATTCCTAGAGGAAAATCAAACCGTTGGATTTGCAAACTATTAAAAACCAATGTTTGAAATTACTCAAAGAAACTTTAAACACTTACAAATTTGAAGTTTATAACACGGATTTGAGGATGAATTATAGGCGTGGATGAAGGTAGTTGAAGTATTAAATGTATGAAATAAATGTGAAAGTGAAATTAGGTGGAAGGTTTTGTAAAAAATAAGTTTAAACTTTTGACAAGTATGGCCCTCCACCTCAACCATTTTCATCCATAGCCCATAACTTCCATTTTGGTTAAGCAAGAAGTGAAAGTTTGGAAAGAAACTTGACGACACTCCCCCTCGACTTTAGAAATAGAGAAATTTTACAAATTTGAGTCCGGGGAGTGTTTAGAAACAAGAAACATATCCACCATTATCAAAGATACAACCAATATTGGGTAACATGCAAGTACAGGGTTTTATGAAAAAGAAAATATTTACTTTCTCCCCCTCAACACTTGATCGAAAAAAATGATGAATTGTTTGAAAGAGCAAAGTGTTGACGGAAGATTTGTACTTGCAATGTTGAAAGAAATTTAGATAGAAGAATATTTTTGTATTTTATGAAATTTTATATTTTTGTATTTTGTTTTTGATAAAATATTTACAAAAGAGGTTTTGGTGTTTGACTGGTTTTAAGAATGTGTCAAAAGTTCGTCCAGTTCTTCTGGAGTCAAACACCTCATACCAATCCGGTGGATCAACTCAGTAAACCTAGCAGGAGCTAAGGCTTTGGTGAGAAGGTCCGCCAATTGGTGTTCAGTACCCACAAAATATAATTCAACAATACCCTTTTCCACATGCTCCTTTATGAAATGATATCGAAGATCGATGTGCTTGGACTTCGAATGTTGGACTGAGTTGCACGAGATCGCAATAGCACTTCGATTGTCGCAATACATCGGGATTACATCAAATACGTAACCATAGTCTTTGAGTTGTGTTCTCATCCAAATGACTTGAGCACAACACGCCGACATGGCTACATATTACGCTTGGTTGAGGACAACGATGTACAATCCTGCTTCTTCGATTGCCATGACACCGTTTATCACCAAGAAATTGTAGAGCACACAAGTACTTTTCCGAGAATCTAAGCAACTGCGTGATCGGCGTCTGAAAAAGCTATTAGTTCAAAACCGAAATCCTTCGGATACGGATCCCCAAATTAATGGTTCCCTTGATGTATCGGAGGATTCTTTTAGCCTCGAGAGAGGTGAGTTTCAGTTGGTCTCGATGATAACGGAGCAAAGATATACAACAAATACAATGTCGGTCTCTTGGTGTTAGATACATGAGAGACCCAATAATACTTGGTATTTGGTAGGGTCAACCAATTTCCCATGCAAATCGACATCCGGTTTCTTGGTATGTGCCATAGGTGTGGCATAGGTATCACAGTTTTGCATTCCATGTTTGTTTAAAATTTCAAGAGCATATTTGGGTGACTAAGGAAAATACCACGGGGTGATTGATGAACTTGCGGTCCTAGAAAGAACGTAAGTTCACCCATCATGGACATTTCAAAATGTTTTTCATAAGTTTTGAAAAAGCGTTTGAGTACTTTAGATGTGTTGACCCAAAATGATGTCATCCACATAAATTTGAACGATTAAAATGTGTTCCCGTGATATTGTATGAAAAGTGTTGGGTCGACCGATCCTTTGACAAAATTATGAGATATGAGAAAGGATGACAACTTATCATACCACGCCCGGGGGCTTGTTTGAGACCGTAGAGAGCCTTGTTCGGTTTGTAGGCGTGATTAGGGAACTCGGATCAACAAATCCTTCGGTGACTAACATAGACCGTTTCCTTGGTTTACCATTCGAGCGGTTTTGACATCCATCGAAAGACCGTGATGTTCATGTGAGCCGCGAATGCCGAGAAAAATCCGTCTGACCTCAAGTCTAGCAACCGGTGCGAATGATTCCTCGTAGTCAATCCCTCTTCTTGTCTATAACCCTTAGCCACCGGCGTGACTTATTTCGATAACCGTACCTTGACATCCAACTTGTTTTCCAAATCCATTTAAGACCAATAACATAGACCCTGTTGGTTTTGCAACCAATTCCCATACTTCAAGACGTTTAAACGATTAAGTTCTTCTTGCATGGATTCAATCCGGTTGTCATATGTCATTGCTTCTTTAATATTTTGGGTTCGACTTGGCGAACGGTAAGTGCATAAATGCAATGTTCACCGTCGGTCTGAAGGCGTTGTCTAGTTCTGTTGGTTGATTCGGGTTTCCAATAATGTTCACAAGAGGATGGTCTTTAGTCCAACGATGTGTGGAGGGTTGATGTTGATATACATTGTGCAGAGGAGGATTCAAATGGCTTGTGGATGATTCTTTCATTAGCAAAAGGATTGAAGAACGCATTTGGATCATAATCTGCGGTGTAGGTACTTCTTGGTTCGAAAGATCATCACCGGTTCGGCGTCATTGGATGCGGTTTGTTCGGTTGTTGTTGTAGAATCAATTGGAGGTGCTTCTTCAATAGATTGTTGTTGTTTCGTGTATCGGTATTGGATTATTATCGGGTTGAGCGGTGAAACATTTGATACATCTGGAGCACGTTGATCAATATCATCACTAAACAGAGGAGCAAATAGTGTTCCATTTGACGTCGAGTAAGTTGTAAGCTTGGTTCGGTGATGATGGGGTTTGGGGAAGTTTAGATGGTTATGTCCGGGTTCCAAGTTGTTTTGCTCGAAAAGCTCATCGAAATTGGCATGAATCGTTTCCATAATCTCCCTTGTACGACGATTCCATATCCGGTATCCTTTAGAGTTTTCACGATATCCAACAAAGACTCCAATGTCGACTTTAGCCTTGAGCTTACCAAAGTCATCACGATCATTATTTGGGTAACAAAGAGATCCAAATACATGAAAGTGTTTTAGATTCGGTTTGCGGTTGTGGATAAGCTCATAAGGTGTTTTGTTGTGGCGTTTAGTAATCATTGAGCAGTTACGAGTGTAGCATGCGATTGACACGGCTTGACCCACAAGTAATCTGGAAGTTTAGCATTTATCAACATCGTTCTTGCGACTTCCACTAACGTCGGTTTCGTCTTTCAACAACTCCATTTTGTTACGGTGTCCGTGCAATTGATGTTTGATGCTCAATTCCCACTTTCTCATAGTATGCACGAAGAGTTTGATTCACAAATTCGGTTCCTTTATCTGTTCGAATTTGTCATTGTGTTCGGAGTGAACTTGAATTTTCGTGAGAAAGGTGATGATCATCTGTGGAGCTTGATCTTTACTTCGAAGAAAATAAACCCAAGTCCATCTTGAGTAGTCATCGACAATTACCAAAATGTAGCGTTTGCCATTAATCGTCTGCACACGCATCGGGCCACACAAATCCATGTGAAGAAGATGAAGCACATGCTGAGAGTTGTGTTCCACCTTTGAAGGAAAGTGAGCACGAGTGCTTTTCCCTTGTTCACAAGCTGAGCATAGATGATCTTTAGAATACCGAAATCTTGGGAGACCTTCAACAAGTTTGTAACGTGCAAGATTGGTTATGGTTTGAAAGTTTAAGTGTGAAAGACGACGGTGCCATAGCCAAGATTTTGTAGATGTTGCCTTAGAAAGTAGATAGATGGGAGATGAAGCAATCATGTCTTGCATTGAGATTGTGTAAAGACTTGATGTGCGGTTTCCAGACATAAGATCGTTTCCTTGTAGATCACGAATGAAACAAGTTTTCTCCCGAAAAGCAACTTCCAAATCTCCATCACAAAATTGACCGACTGAAAAGAGATTGTGACCGAGACCTTCCACATAATAAACCCTGCTAATTTCGATGTTCCCATTGATGTAATCTCCGTAGCCCATGATAGTCGCTGAAGTGATCATTCCGAACTGACAGTGCCAATGAACTTTGAAACAAAGTTTGATAACGATTTGAGATTGCTCTGTCATGTGTCGGAACATCCGCTATCAACAATCCAGAGGATGATCTGTATCACTGCATTACACACAGACACGGTGGAATAGAAGTAGAGGTGGAACCCGAAGAGTTAGAGGGTTCCGTTACGATTATAGAAGACACACACATGTTAATGATTTTAGGAATCCATTTAAATCCAAGTGTATTATGTAACCATTTCGCCATCTCCAACTAGTCTTAGCTTTGGTCTTAGTGAATGCACTAGGTGATAAGTTCTTCCTAGGAGGTGAAGGGGTTCTATGGGTACATCAATGATAAGCATGAACACTAGTAGGCGGTTTACCTAGCACGGACTTAGAAGCATTAGTGGGCCTAGAGGTATTCCGTTTTCTATTGTTCCGCTTACGAGATAAGATAGCATTAGCAACACATTTATCATGACAACCAGAAAACATAATTTTATGACAACCAACACAAGATGCTTCAAACATAACATTCAAAGTACTTAAAGGTTCAACATTCGTTACATCACTTTTCTATTACATTTGTCTAACGCAATGTCTAAAGTGGGTGCAACTTGAGTCTTATTCAAAGTCCTAAGGTGTTCTTCTACTTCAGAGGTCTTTATTGTTCTTTTCTTACGTCGCAACTTCCTATTCTTCCTTGATTTGCTCTTAAGTTGTGAAGTGCTAGCGTTGGGAAAAGAGGCAACTATTCCTGTTTCAGTGGAAGGAAGCACATTAGTATCTTGTGGTTTGTCATTAGGCGTTCTAGTGTCAATTTTAAACATTCCTGGGGCAAGTGCATTAGTGTTACTAATCTTATCTTGCTTAAGTTTCACCAACTCCGCTTTTAAGTCATGGATAGTGTGTAACAAATCTTGATTTTCAGAGCGAGTGTTTCCATTTTTTCGTAAAACTTCTTTGGTATATGCAAGATGATCATCAAGTTCTTTTGACGCTTGAGCACGAGTCTTTTGAGTAAATCAAATATGACACCATATTCGGTTTTGACTTTGGCAATTTCTTGTTCATATTTTGAAATTTGACACTTTAAAGACACGTTTTCATCATCCGGTTGTTCTATTTTTGGATCAAGAGATTTTGAACATATTGGTTGATCTTGTTTTGCAAAGCAAGTTCACGATTTTGACAATCTTTTGACACCATTGAAGACGACGTTTTGCATTGGAAAGCTCATTTAACAATCGCTCATTTTCAATTTTAAAGACTTGATTTGTGACACATTATCGGTATTCTCAACATTTTCAACAGAATCAACGAATCAATCAACGATATAATCAAATGCATATGCAATGAATGTAATAACACAACATTTATGGTATCGGCACATATAACATCTTCCAAGAGTCGGTCAACATGATTTCTTAACATTTTCTTTTTACGTTTAGTATTTGAAATCGATGTTTCGTTTGCTCGAAAACTGTTTTCATAAGCCCAATCTCCTTTTGAAGTTCCGTTCCCAATATATTGCACACATTTTAAATTTCGGACATGTGGTAAAAGTCCTTTCGAAAAATATCCCTTTGTTGTCGCGCAAATGGCGATTGAAAATGTTCACTTTTATTTGAATTAACTTCAATTGCATGTTCCAAAAGTTTGATGTCGGACATAAAAGTGTCAAAATATTTTAGAACGACATCGTTCGACTAATGGCTTTATTTCACTAAAAGAAGGTAAAGGACCATTAATTTGTGCAACATTGGATCGGGGACCATCATTAGAAGAGGACTCGGGAGTAGGCGTGATAACCCAAGGTGTGTTAGAATTATCTGTTGTGTGACGAAAGTTATGGCTTTTGAATAGTTAAATGGTTTGCAATAAACAACATTTTCTATTTTGACCGACTCTCGTCTTACGCATCTAATTCCTCCATACGATTATATTCAACAACACTCATAATTGAGTCATCAATTCTATGTTACGCATTGTAGACTTGAGGATTTGGTTTGAATGCTCTATGTGAAAACGTGGTTTGTAATCGGCAAGATTTGGTCCATATCCATTTGGATTTGGTTTAAAAGAAAACTTTTGAATAGTTGTGATTGACTCACCATGTTTGTAAACAACATTTCAAAACTCTTTGATTTTGTTTTGTAAGTCGACAATTTCCTCAAGATAGTCATCTATTTGTTTCCTCGAATGCTTTTGTATTCACAAAACTGTTTTGACAAGTTAACAACTCGGACTTGGCTTTTGAGTTTCAGTGAGAGCGTTAAGTTGTTGTTTATGATCATATTTCGGTTGTTCTATTTGAGACAACAAAGCATTCTTGGATGCAACTAGATCACATATCTGTTTTCCAAAGATTTTTCATTTTGGTATGATTTAGCAAATGCGACTTCAAAACCTTTTTCACGTTTCTCTTTAGTTTGAAAAATGTTGAGTTGGAACTTATAGCATTCATTATCCTTAGTCAACGATGCAATTTTATCTTGTAATTTCTTATTGATGTCGTGGCACTTTTCCATTTGAGATTTGGTGGTCTTAATTAAGTTGGTCATGAGCTCAAGATCTGGATTAGACAAAGGTTCATCTTGTTCAACGTGAGTCTCAACATGATCATTATTTAGATCCTCAAATATAACCACGAGTCAACTTGATTATCAATATTAACCATAAGGTCATCTTGATCGTCAAATATAACTACGGGATCTATTTGATTATCATCGAATGAGATGTAGAAGGTTCATGTTGAACACTCGATCCTCGTCGGATGCGGATGTTGGCGGAGATATCGGATCGATGAATGAGTATAGTTTGATCCGGTACACGAGACAAGCCGTCGGTGTCATACATACTGGGCTGTGTCACTCATGTGGAGTTCTTGCATGTTTGCCATTAACATCACATCAACATTAGCACTGCAAGTCCTCCATGTCATCATCGAATCTGCATTAGCCATGAAGCTCTGTTCCTTGTTGGTAAGAGTTCCACCACTTCATCCTTGAGAGCCAAGAGTAAAGCCTCTTTGTGATAAGCGCGCCTCTTGTCCTCGGCTTTGGGCATGCATTAGCGGATGACCCTTCTCATTACAGTTATAGCATCGGAGACCATTAACCCCGTCTGAGCATTTCCGATCAACCACTTGAACCCGTTGTTGTTGTGGAGCACCCATGTTATTCCTTCCATTAACATTAAACCCTTGACCACTACCCATCGACGACCATTTCCACGATTACGAACCTCAACCCTTCCATTGTTAACAACGACTTGATTCCTTGTGTTTGATGAGGTGCGAATGCGATTGTTGGATTTGTTAGAAAATCGTCCGAAGGCTCTTGCAAGCATAACAAATCCTTGATTCATTGCATCGAAGGCATCGCATCCTCATTTGATTCACTTGTAGAGTGCTTGATCATTGTTGTTGTTGTATGGAACCAATTGAGTTTCTTGTGATTGTTGCTGTGATGGATCATATGGTGTGATCTGAGCAGTTGGTTGTGGAGGATTTGTGAAGGTTGTTGGCAAGGTCGGGAATTGAGGATAACATGCTTGAGCCCACAAAGCAAGAGTTTGATTATCCGGGAGTGAAGGCAAAGCAAGGACTCCACGGATGATCCTTTCTTTGTCAACTTCCTTTTGGTGGGGCTTCAAATAGTCATACAATAATCCGTATGTAGCTTGATGAAGATTCTTCGCTTGACGGATGAAGATAACATACTTTTCCCAATCAGGACCAAGACTGCTCAGGAACTTTGTGTTGATTGCAATCCTTGGCATAATGATATTATGTTTATCCAAGTCATTGATGATGTCGAGAACCGATGATGATATGACTCTAATGTCTCCCTGTTCAATCATGAAGTGTTCATATGCTAAGTAGATTTTGATTCCATGTCCTCTTGATTGAGTTATGTGCCTTCCATTAGAAGATGAATGTGCTCCCACATTGCTTTAGCGATCTTGAGCATCAACACTACTGAAGTATCGGATTGGGTAATCCCAAAAGGATATATTGCATTGCAAGTTCATCGGCTTCTAAGTGTAGAAGTTGGTCGGTAGTAAGTTGATCAAGACCGACAACGTTGGTAATATCATCTCTTGGTGGATTAGCATTCGGATCTCCGGATGCAGTGAGTAGGCATCGAAAAGGACCTTCAAGGATGACCTTCTTCAAAAACTTTCCATGTGGCTTCTTTAGATCACAAAACCTAAAGAACCTTATCACCCATTGATCGTAGTTTCGGGAGTGAGCATTGGAGGTGCATCAAGGATCCGACTTCATGAATGGATTGTTGGCTACTTAAAGCTTCACACATCTTTGCAAACCAAGACGGTTCCTTTGGTGTTGTAACATTCATAGCATACTTGGCGGGATCTTGATTTTGAAAGTATGTGTAATGTTGTACTTGTTGACGAGGGTTTGGTGGAACCATTTGTGGTGGAAGAGGTTTGCTCCTTGAGGAAAGTGATGAAATTGTTGTTGAAATTGTTGCAATTGTTGTGGAGATGGTGGAGGATATTGTTGATAGAATTGTTGTTGTTGTTGTTGAGGATACTCATGAGGAAAGTAGCTAGAGTATGGTGGTTGAGACATCTTGAAACTTGTGTTGATGATGGATCTTTGTAGTCGAATGAAACTTAGAGTTGATGAAGTAACCTTATGCGTAGAAATCGACTTAGGCGTAGAAAGTACCTTATGCGTAAAACCAACTTACGCGTAAAGAGAGCTTACGCGTAGGAATAGCTTACGCGTAGACTTGAGGAAAACTTAGCTTAGGCGTAAACCAAAGGCTTAGTAGTAGAATCCTTATGCGTAATATTTGCTTATCGTAAGACAAGCTTAGGCGTAAGAAATGCTTAGGCAAAGAGAATTCTACGCGTAAGTTTTAAGCTTAGGCGTAAAACTAGGGTTTGCCCAAAATCCTTTACACTTATACCGATGTAAAAGATATCCAAAGTCGAAGTGTTTTCGGGCTTATCCAAGCAAGAAAACACCGAGTAAACCAACAACTATGAAGATCAAATGATGAAATCTTCGCGTAACTACAACTTAGGCGTAGACTTTGAGCTTACGAGTAAAACTAGGGTTTTGTTACGAGTAGAAAGTACAAACTATCACCAAAACTGATTTTTATGCTTAAAAGTGTTTAGAAACCTGATTTTAATGATGAAAGAGCTTCAATATCACCAAAATAACACAAAAGTTTGAAACTTGATGAACCAAAATAACTTTCACCCTTACGCGTAGACAGAACCACACGAACAAAATCAAGCTCAAAAACTATTCTACACAAGTAAAGTTTCAAACTTGATGCTAAAAACTTAAACTTTAACACTAAATAAACCTTAAACCATAAGAATCTTGAGTTTTTAAGTGTAAAAATTTGAGCTTGTATGCGTATGAAAGTTTAACACACAAAACCTACGCGTATAGATAAAAACTTCAAAAACAAAAGTGTTTCACCCAACTAGATGGCGATTGATACCACTGTTAGGTCACCATATTGTAACACAAGCATCAATATGTAAGAAATATAGATAAGAAGTGATCGGATGAACACACAACAAACACACACGTATGAAATATGAAAAGGTTATGCGTAGATGATATTGAAAGTGAACAACCAACCTTCAAATGAAGGTTTACAAGTGCTTTTATAGGGAAAGGAACTAGGGCAACACACAAGTTCCTTCCTTCCTTATTGGATATGGGCCAAGGCTTATGGGCTTTCTACATAAGCCTTGCCTTTAATACTAACATAAAAGCCTAATTAAGCAACCTATTACATATTGATTACAAACACTTGAAATATAGTTTAGGAGTGATTCCAACATTTTCTTTCTTCCTCTTTTCCCCATAAAATACTACCAAGAGTCTTAATAATCTAAAAACTATATATACGACTTGACTAAACAACATGTAAGTTTCTAGAAAATTACAGGGGTTTAAACGTATAACACATTAGATTTTGGCTAAGGCGATTTGGGTGCAACAATAATTTTTTCTTTTTAGTGGGGTGTAAACAAAATGAAAAGATAGGCTCAACAAGGTGTTCCAATGTATCTTACACTAAAAATGAGTGCAACAAAAGGGTGGGAAAAAATTTAATGACCAATGAAGTCAAATATTTATAACAAACGCATGCTGAAAATACGTGTTAATTCTAATGCTTCTTATCACTTAGTAAATGCTAATCACAAGAAAAGTAAAAATAAAAATAAATAAAGAGTCATTATTTAGTTCGTATTATTTTTGAGTTTGACTTGGCAACATCAAATGTAATTACTTAGCTGATTAACTTTAGTTTAGTAAAAATTCTCGTATCCCCTATCCTTTATTCCTTACCTGAAGCTTAACGTTACAACCCTTTAAAAAACCTTTTTGATGGTATTTTATAGGGGCATATGCCAAAGTGGTGGAACTTTGGTAATTTATCAAGCTTATGGTAATTTATGCATTATGACATGGTAAGTTAAGTGATTTCTATTTTCTTATTGTTATATCATTTGTATACACCCGGGAGATGAGTCCTAAGAAGCATCACTAAAGCATGTTCTATAATTTATGACATTACCTATACACTCAATGAAACAAAAGCATTAAAAAATGAATATTATAATCGAAAAGGCTAATGTTCCTCATATTTTTTTTGGTGATATTTGAATAATATGGTAGTTATGCTAGCTTATAAATCATATCTATGAGACGCTTGAAACTAGTATCACAAATTAAACTATGCAATTGTTTAAATTGGTGCTAAAATTATCTAAAAAGACAAAGTTTCGGAAAAATGAAAATTATTTTAAGGACAAAGCAAATACAAATGCTAGAATATTTTCTAAGGATTATAAAACCCTCACTACACTTAAGATGAACATTTTCCCCAATGTTCTAATAAGCACCCAAAAACAGGTAAAAGAAAAGTTTGGAAGGTAAAATAAACTAGTACTCCCCTGGTTTGCTCGATATGAGCGAAGAACAGTGATAATAGGTTAAATATTCATCCAAGAATCGTCCAAAGACCATCCTTATCCGATTAAAACCTATAATTAAAGATAAAAAGATACTATATCCAAACATAAAATCAGACGTAAGATAACAGATAACTTGCTAAGATTCATAAAACATAAGAAAACTAAAATAAAGCAAATAAATAGTAAAATACTTGAAAATGAGATACAAATAGCTTACAAGAAAATTTGGACTTAAAAATCTAGAAATTATGCAAAAATAATTTTTTCAAAATTTACCAGAATCTGGAAAATTATTGTTGAGAGGCTAACGTTGTCACATCTTAGAGTCTGACGCCGTCAGACATGTCTGACAGATGTTCTTCGTATTTTTTTCTGGAAAATCTTGCTCTTTTAACGTCCAAACTGTATGTAGAAACTCATAGAAACATTCCTCAAGTATTGACACACATAATTGAATGACGGTTCTCAACAACCAAAAATGATCTTCCATGTACTTATTTCATGCAAAGTAGCTTTAATTTCCAATGTAACGAGGTCAAAAGCATAATTACATATGTAGTATCAATCAATATTGCAACAATTCAAAATCAAGAACAAGCATGCAAAAAAAAAAAAAAAAAAAAAAAAAACGATAAATTTGAAAACAATGCATGAAAGTAAAAAAGATAAGAATGGGGTAGATTCCCATGAAGCATTTTTCTTTATTAACGAGTGTTGTAGCTAGACTCAAAGTGTTACCTACTAGGCATCCTAAAAAGACTTGAATATCATAAATGATCATTTAAATTCAATACGATTTTTAATGACATCGACTCTTATCTTTTATATAATAAGAGAAGATACATAATGAGAAAAAATGTTTTTTATTTACTAATAGGAATCAATTTTGAAATTGAGTTTCGTGATTGTATAAAAAAGTCAAAATTGACTTCAATTTGGTCAAAGTTATCTAAATTTCACCAACAAAATAAATATGTATAAAATACATGTGTCGATTCTATATAAATAAATAAATAAAGGAGGAGTAATTAATAAAACTCTAGCTATCAAATTTTAAACAATTATAAGGACTTAAGTAAACATGTTTAAATGTCTTTCAATAACTTTATAAATTTAATAAATACATAATAGACTTTATATTAAAAAAACATATACGTTGATGTTTTTAATGGATATTATTATTAAATAGATTAAATTAATATGTATGCATGAAATTATAAATATCAAAATGAAAGCACGAGTTAATGTGATATGTAAGTGAATACACGAGATTGTACATATATGAAAAACTTATGTTATTCATCTTTATGAGATTAAGTAAGGAGATTTGCAAAAGGTTTTTTTTACTAGTGATGCTTAATAACGACTCTTATATTTTTACTAAATACGGCTTTATTAACAAAATAAAGGAAAAACCTCATGTATTACTATGAGATGAAAATAAATACATGAGATTGTACATATTGCAACGACGCTTGTAATTCACCTTTAAAGTTTAAAAAAGGATATTCGGAAAAAATGTTTTTTTTCAAGAGTCATTATGTCTTATTAAACATGCATTATGTCTAGAATATGACAATAATAGTTAAATCTAAACAACATCAACCTCAACACCATGTTAGTTATATAAAGTGAAATAAGGTCCAACAATAATATACACAAAATATTAATCGATATTATCACATCATAAAATAATTAAGTAAAAACTTGTGCATGCACAAGTGTTATCTATACTATCTATAAAGCATTTACACCAATTTCCGTAATCTTGAAAATTTAAAAAGCTCAATTACTTAAATACCATTGATTAAAAATGGTAACAACCCATCCACTACCAAATTTATATTTTAAATAATGTTAATCCTCAAACTTTTAATATTTTTTTTGTTTATAACCCATAACTTATGTTTTTCTAGCAATGACTATATATTGAACTCGTAAGTAGCATCAAGGGTCACCTCAAAACACAAGTTCGCAAGTATACTTATTTGCCACTATACACCGTTGCTTTGCGCTGGTATTCTTCTAGTTATTATAAAAGTATAAATGTTTTCCATAATTTTATAGAAAAATCTTATTCAACAACCCCATGTATGCACAAGGCAAGGAACTAGTAATCCATTTAAGAGGACTTTACTCTAGAAAAGTCAAAGGGAGGAAAGAAACTGACTTTTCTAACTCGGAATGAATTGGAAGTACGAGATGCACTAATCGAAATAGAAAACTTTATAGAAGAATTTGAGGTTGCAACTTCATATTTCTTTGGTAGGGAAAGGATCAAATAGAAATGTTAATACAAATAATGTCAAAAATGTTATTTATATTTTTTGACCTCCATATGAAAACACGCTACGTAAAAATATGTGTAAACAAATTTTTAGTCGTAAAAGTCCATTTTGACACAATATCACTTAAGGTATGAACAAACAATATATATAAATTGTTAAGTGATCAAAGAAATGTTTTTGTCCTTAAAACTCACATTTTTATAAATATGACAAAATCTTTTTACAAAAATAAATTATACAAATTATTTTTGTATTTAAAAAAAATGTTTTATTTTGAAAAATAAGTTTGAAATCACGAAACAACTATTATTCCCGCCCATAAGAACATCTACTTCACCAGATAAACATTTCGCAACGTCAGGACAAAAACAAGAGCGTCCTATGGAGGTCCCTTATAGGGTGGATGGTTGATGCTATTTTTCCTAGATCACGTTTCAATATTTACAAGTCTCATACCTATGATCAACGTGAGCACTAACGGGCAGTGTACCCGGTCGTAAGTAGTCTAGAAATGGCAATTTGAGGTCGTCCAAAGAGCTATGTGACAGATTTTAACTTAAGTTTCTATTGTCATTAAAAAGGGTTTTGATTTGAATTGTATTAAACTAATTAAAATGACGAAAATGAAATGGATTAAATCAGTGGGAGAAAGATGTGCTAGCCCAGTCACTAATATTACCACGCCATAATCTAGTTTTCTTGAAAGTGTTTACTATCGCCTGATATGGTGGTTGAATGTCATTAGGCTCAAAAGGTCAAATCGCCTAAGCTATAATCTTATACCCCAACTTCTATGGTCAATTCGCCGGTAAGTCTAATCATAGTCATTACGCGCCAGCTATCTATCTAGACCTATCCTCAGTGATTTAACACTAAACCAAGGTTTGGTCCACTCAAGGATCCCGCATTTGTTAAGCATCTCTACTAGTGAAGGTAGTCCTATGGTCAATTCTTACTCAAGAGAGATGGTAGTCCTATGGTCAATTCTTACACTACCCTCCCAACCTAGCACACTAGCTTTCTATGGTCAATACTAACTAGCATACTAGATACAACCTAGCTTCAATACTACCAAAACACAGGGATCAATGTTAGGCTAGATAGATAAACACATTAAGCAATAAATAAATGAGAAAACACAAGTAAAGGCATTTGTAAATTCATAACTAGGCTAACACATGAAGTTTTTAGCCTCTCATATTAAATAATGTAGCAAAAACTATGTTATTAGTCATATTGCAAGAAGACATTGGATTCGATACAAATACTTGACACGATGCTAAAGCTAATGAATTAATGGTACGATATCTCCTTTGGGAAGTGATTCGGAGCTGCTGAGATTCATCTTGGTGAAGCCCTAAACCATCCCTTATGAGTTGTGGTGAAAATGATGATTAGAAATGCAGATTTAGGGCTTGTTTTTATAGCCTCGACATAGTTACGGCGTGACCTTAAGTAAAGGGTTACGCCGTAATACCTTGTCACACCCCGCCAAGGTGGAAACGCGAGGCATAATAGATAGGAATCGTCATAACACGTGGTTGCATAAATAGAGAATACACTCAGTATAAAAAATAACAAATGTCATGACGATGCCAGAAACAAGTAGGGGAATTGTATCATGGTTAGTCGAACCACAACAACATAATCATATAATAAATTAAGTAGTCTCCCGAACTGGTAGAAATTACACCAAACAAATGCAACATAATCCAGAAACAAGTGTAAATGTCTCAAATAGAAATAATAGCAACCCATGAAGATAATGCCTAAGGTCTCTCGTTAAGCCATGCAAGAATCAAACTTCCTTAACCTGTCTAACTCATATCACCTGAAAATAATTACTCGAAAATATCAACATAAAGTTGGTGAGCTCACAGGTGTAACTATAAGTAGGACATATGTATAAATGACAGTGTAGAGCAAGTAGTAAAAAGAAATGTAATCCACATCATGAAATCCGACCACCACGTGGTCCTGTGCACAATAGGTATCCAATCAATCGACTACCAGCTGGAGCTAAAACTGTTAGATAGGTATCCAACCAGTCATAAAGACCGTTGGCTAATAAGAATCATAGAATCATAGTCATATACCAATCACCACTATACTCATGCACGCAATTATATACACATACATGTCCAAAATAAATAATATGAATTTAGCATAGTGAAGGAAATAATATAATTGAAATAGTAGTTGAGTATTATTTTCCCCACAAGAAAATATAAGAAAATGGGGCCACGAGTACTCACCTTAAAGCGGATGAGATAATGAAACAAGTGCACGCAAGTAATCGAAGGAATCACAAGCTACTCCTTCTTCAACGTATCTACATAAATTTATAATCATATGTTACTTATAAGTTCATAACGGATTTTAATACTTGTTATTAATTAATGTGTTTTAGGATTTTATTTTTGAATAGACAAAAGATATGTTAAATGAATTATTAATTTAATGCTTAACCTAATTAAAGTAGATGTTTCGAAATAAAGGAAATCACCTGAATCAGAAGTAAAGATAGGCCGATTTAGGAAATGACAGTTCTCAAGATTGATTTTAAAAATAAGGAATATAACCTAGCTTGAAGAGACACAATCTCGAAGATGAACCAAGGAATATTTTTCGGAATGAACCTACAACGAGAAACGACACTCAAAGTCTTATAGAGACAATCCTTTAACAAAATCCTATCAGTAATAGCTTTTAACCAAAATTACCAAGATGATCTATAATCGAACTAAAGAACAAGAATGATAAACCACACCATATTTATGAGACACAATCTTTAATTTGGTTTGAGGTACACATTTGTAGGTGATAACGCTACACGCGTCGTTCGGGGTCAAAGGAACTTCCTTTTCTTCGAGCAAGTTTTATAACACCCTAGGCAGTGAACCTAATCGTTGTAGTGTAGTATTAGGGTAAGCCACGGGTATTGATATCGTTTTCTAGGGGAATAGGAATGCTAGTGAGAAGTTACTACACTAAGGTTGGGGTTGAGGAAGATTATTTTTTATCTTTTTATGTTTTTAAGAAAAGGAAAGGTACGAATCTCGGGGTTTAGATTTGGGGGTTGGTATTTCTACCGTTTACTCTACTTGTCTAATTATCTAATCTAAGGTGTATGCAGTCTATGTCTAATTATTGTGTGCTCGAATGATGGTTTAAAGATATGTTTACTTAGGTTTTATTACTCCTTAATTATCTCTTATTGATGGTTGAATTGTCACGTCCTTATTCTTAATCGCGTTGTGTGTCTAAAGTCGTAGGGTATGCGTTTGTCCCTAACTCTTTGAAACTACCAAAGGGTCTCGTCTACAAAATCTCTAGGAATTATAGACTCTAACTCTAAGGTACTCTTTGGATGGTTTAGCCTACAACTACTCTAGGTGTTATAGTCTAAGGTTCACAAAGATTAATCAAGCATTAACTACACAACGAATGACCTATCGCATTACTAGATCATTAACAATTAAGATGAGAGACAACCAATCAATATTCAATAGTTAAGTTTCATATTCCTAAGCAAACACACAAGTAAATTAGCGGACATGGAGAACATGCAAGCATACACACAAGTAATTGAAGACATAATTGAATTAATGAAGTAAAACACTTATCTTGATGTAAGATAGGGTTTGGAACCCTAAAATCTTGTACAAGACGACCTTGGTTCGGTTTAGGTTTTACTCCAAAAGACTACACACCGAAAACTAAAAATTCGGATTCTATATATAAGATTACAATCGCGACGGCGTCACCTTATGATTTGTGGCGTCGTCGGTCGCCGATAATAGGGTTTCGTCTTGGCCACGTTAGTCTTGCGACGACGTCACCTTATGCTTGTGACGCCATCCCTTGGTCTCAAGCCGTCGGATCAAATCTAGGCCGTCCGAGTTGCGACGACCGCTCTTTTAAAGCGACACACGTCACTTGAAAATAAGCAATTTGGCTCTTGGCCGTCACAAAGTGATGCGACAACGTCACGGATAACACCCGATTGTCCCTTGTATTTCAGCAGATTGAGTGTCTCGATTCTTGACTTTGGCCATTTTCTTCGTATATCCGCGCCTTTTCGTCCAAATAAGTGCCATTCCAGCAATTTGCCTTCAAGAGACCTAAAAAGTGAAAAGGAACAATATTAAGTAATAACGGATACAAATGTGATCAAATAAGGGCTTAAACGACCCCTAAAAATGGTACCTTTTAAATCCTTATCAGTAGGTCAACCCATAGACACACACAAAACAAGTTACTTATAATCGACCCATGATCCATTATATCGATTACTAACCTAACATCTATCTAGTGATTAATATTTAGAGCACAAGATTAAAAACCATTAATACCCTATAACTCAACAATGTATCATGCATACCACCCTACACCTTGACATTAAAATACATGCAACTTTACTCAAACTACAAGGCAATTCGTCAAAACAACATTTGATAAATTAGACATCATGCATGCACTCTAATCGTATATAAAAATTATATAAATTAAAACCTCTATTTACCCAAAACTTGACTCAAACACTCACTTATACAACGTCCACTACAAGTGATCGATTACCCAAAAATCATGAGACACGACCCATCCACGTTATGTCTTTTTTTATTTTGTTTGAAAACTATCTTTTGAAGTTTTTTGAATAATCAGATATGTATTGTTAATACAAATAAACCGTAAAAACTTTTATTAATATTTTGCGATCTCTTTGTGTTTTGTTGATAACAAATATAATGTTATCTTAAGTACAATTATAAGGATACATGTTATTTTTGTAAAGCATTTACATATAGTCACTTAATACAAATTGTTTTTATAAATCATTTGTTGTAATAGTTTATTAGGATGGGTAAAAATCACAACCCATAGATCATATTCATAACCCATGGTATTGATCCATACCCATTTGACTAGATGCATTGCATCTATTAGATACATTGTATCTAATAAAATACCCATGGACCAACCTATAACCCATGACCCATAACCAAAAAACCCATGGGCAAAGAGGAGCGTCCCACAGATCCCTAGGTTTACACTAGACGGATCCCTTAAGGGAGGGATCCGTGGGATCCGGGGAACAGTGAAAAGTTTTGCCTATAAATAGAGAGCCATTTCTTCATTCTAACTCACCCATCTTCTTACTAATTCTCTCATATACTCTCATTCTCTTCTAACAAAAGATCACTTGATCTAGAGAGTTGTTCTTCTTTCTTTCTTTAGTTATTCTCATATAGGTCCTTCTCTAAGGTGAGATCACGAGCATTCTACAAGTCATCCAAGCAAGGGGTCCTTGATTGATTTGTTCCTCCACAAGACTTCTGTAGCAAAGATCTTGTATTTGATATTTCACATAGTTGTTGTGTAATAGTCGTGTTGGTTTGGTCCACCGTGTTATGGACTCGGTATTTAGCTTTGTCTTAGGAAAAGGTGTAAGCAATGTTGTGAAGGCTTCTCCGCAAGTTGAAGGAGTTTGTTGACATAGTGCTTGAACTCTCGAGTAGGTGACTCGGGGAGTGGAGTTGGGCAAGGAAGGTGTCCTTGTAGCCGAACCACTATAAATCGGTTGTGTCATTTCTATCCTTTACTTTAATTTATTTACTTGCATTACCATTAGATCTATACTTTCTCTTCATCCATACGATTTCATATAATATCGAATCTAAAGTTTTTTAAACTAACTTAAAATCGGCAAAACTATTCAACCCCCCTTCTAGTTTTCCACAATTGGTATCAGAGCTAAGTTTATAAAAGTTTTAAATTAAACCGTATTTTAAAAACTTTTCGATCACTATGGGTTCTGAAAACTACAAGGAAGGGAAATCTATGCAATGACCACCACTACTTGAAACTAATGATTTTATATATTGGAAAGATAGATTCAAAACATATGTGAAGTCTAAAGATATTGATCTTTGGTACATTATTGTTGAAGGTGATTTTGAGGCTATCTCAAAAGATGATAAAGGAAATTTAGTTAACATACCTCATGATAAACTAAACGATGACATGAAGAAAAAGCTTTCCAAAAATAGTGAAGCTAAAATGGTTTTATATAATGCTTTACCCAAAAAGGAATTCGAAAGAATTTCTATGCTTAGAACCTCTAAAGAAATTTGGAATTCTTTAGTTGTAACTCATCAAGGTAATCAACAAGTTAAAAATAATAAAATTGATTTATTTGTTCAACAATATGAACAATTTTCAATATCGGATGAGGAAACTATAGATCATTCTTTTGCTAATTTTAATACTATTATTACATCTTTACAAGCACTTGATGAATCTTTTTCTAGCCGTAACCATGTTAGGAGATATCTAAGGGCACTTCCATCCAAGTGGAGATCCAAAGTGACGGCAATCGAAGAGTCAAAATATTTGACAATCTTCACCCTTGATGAACTCATATGCAACTTAAAAGTCTATGAGCTTGTCCTTGCTAAAGATTCTGAAGCCTCAAAGGTGAAAGAGAAACACAAATCTCTTGCCCTTAAAGCCAAAAAGGCCTCAAGCGATGAAGAGAACTCCTCTTCGGATAGTGACGACGAGGAGTATGCCATGGCGGTAAGGGACTTTAAAAGTTCTTTAGAAGGAAGGAAGATCGTCAAACAACCGTATGACGACAAGAAAGGATTCCGGAAAAGCAAAGAGGACGAGAAGCCAATGGATGATCGTGCTTGCTTTAAATGTGGGGACCCAAACCACTTTAATAGTAAGTGTCCCAAACGGGATGATCAAAAGGCATTCGTGAGCGGCTCATGGGGAATGAGCGAGGAGGACGACGAAGAAATTTGTCGCATGGCAAATGATGAGGTATGTCACGAATACTATAGTAGCTCATCACTAGATGATGACTCATTGCATAGTGAATATGAAAAACTTTTCAAAATTAGCTTAAAAGTAATTAACAAAAACAAGTTTTTGAAAAATCAAAACCAACGTTTAGATAAGGAAGTCATAGAGTTAAAAGCAAAATTGAAACGTATAGAAAAGGGAAAAATAGCAAGTGGCGAATGTGAACTTTGCGTTCAACTTCAAACACTAGTTGATCAACTAGATTCTAAGATTGCTAGAATGAGTACTAATACTTTAGATATGATACTAGATAGTGTTAAAACTGGAAACAACTAAAAAGGTTTAGGCATTCAGCAACTTTATACGTCAACTAGTGAAAACAAAGAAACACAATTCGTAAAAGAAATAGAAAAACAGGCCACTATTGTGGTGGATCCCACGTATCCCACAAAAAGGGAACCGACTAGTGTACAGCCAGGGATCCGTGGGTCTGCTGAAGCAAACAGTGGTAGTAACATAACTTCTTCCTCTAGAACTGATTTTGTTATTGTTAATAAGAAGAAACCAACTCATATTACCACTAGACAACCACCCCCAAAATATAATCCAATTTTTGCAAGAAACAAAGCTCCATCTTTTTCAAAACCAAACACATCTAGGAGACCTAATAATGTTTACCCGAGAAGTAACCATCAAATGGGATGGAACCCAAATATGCAAAATGGCTTTCCATTTCAAAACTTTGCACCATGGAATGCATATTCACCTTATCCATACATGTCTAACATGAATGGAATGTTTAACACTATTGGACCCATGAACAAATGGGGACCAAACTTTTGAGTTAATTGTTTTCTTAGGTGTGCTTAAAGGTGGACCTAGATCCGGATGAATGGGTCAAGGATAACGGGTGCACGAGGCACATGACCGGCAATAAAGATCTATTCTCCACATATGAATCCTTCAATGGAGGAAATGTGGTGTTTGGAAATAGCAAAAGCAAAATCATCGGTAAAGGTAAAATTTCTAACAAATCTCTAACCATTAACGATGTGTGTCACGTAGAAAACCTAAACTTTAACCTCTTAAGTATAGGACAAACATGTGATAAAAAGTGCAATGTACTTTTTACCGAAACCGGTAGTAAGATATTAAAAAATGGCATAACCATAGGAAGAGGAATTAGGAAACATGGAGTCTATGTCATTAAAATTGGTAATGAACCTAAAGAAAAACTTTGTCTTACTTCTATGGATGATACTTTGACCTTATGGCATCGCAGATTGGGTCATGCCAATATGCGACTTCTTCAATCGCTATCATCCAAAGATCTAGTAAGAGATCTACCTAAATTAAAATATGAACATTACTTTTGTGATACTTGTAATGTAGGAAAACAAGTCCATTCTAGTCACAAAGTTAAAAACAAGGTGTCTACAACTAAGTGTCTAGAATTACTACACATGGATTTATTGGGTCCATCCGCTATCCAAAGTTATAGAGGCAACTACTACACTTTGGTTATAGTGGATGATTACTCTAGGTACACATTGACTAAATTCTTAAAGAACAAAATGGAAACGTTTAATTATTTTGAAATATTAAGCAAGAAAATCCAAAGACAACTAGGAAGTCCTATAGTGTCTATTAGAACGGATCATGGTAGGGAATTCGATAATGAACTTCAATTTGGAGCTTTTTGTGACGCTAATGGTATTACTCATACCTTCTCGGCTCCTCGCACTCCACAATCGAATGGGGTAGTTGAAAAAGAGTAGAACCCTACAAGAAATTTGTCGCACCATGCTATATGAGCAATCCATACCTCAAAAGTTTTGGGGCAATGCCGTTGATACTTCAACGTACATACTTAATCGAATCTTAATTAGACCAATTTTAGTTAAAGCTCCATACGAGTTACTTCGAGGCAAAAAGCGTACGTTATATCACTTTAGAGTCTTTGGTAGCAAATGTTTTCTTCTTAACACTAAAGATTACCTTACAAAATTTGATCCTAAATCAACCGAAGGTATCTTTCTAGGTTACTCTCCTAATAGCAAAGCTTACGTCATATTAAATAAAGAAACAATGAAGGTAGAAGAGTCATTAAATGTAAAATTTGATGAAAGTCCACCCAAACCCTCCCCACCTCTTGTCGATGACGAGATTGTTGACAGTGAAGCTATTGTAATAAAGAAAAAGATAAATGAAGAAGAAGAAGAATCTTCAAATAACGAACTCATAAATATTAAATAGTCCAAAGATCACCCCGTATATAAGGTCATAGGAAAGTTAAACGAAAAAACCTTAAGGTCTAAAGTTCAAAACCAAAGTAGCCTATTTTGTTTTGTTTCAACCATAGAACCTAAGTTGGGTAATGGCTATGCAAGAAGAGTTAAATCAATTTGTTTCTAATGATGTTTGGACACTTGTCCCTCCACCTAGTAATCAAACCATAATAGGAACCAAATGGGTTTATAAAAACAAGTTAGATGCAAACGGAGTAGTGTCTAGAAACAAGGCTAGACTCGTTGCCCAAGGGTATAACCAACAAGAAGGAATAAACTTTGATGAGACCTATGCCCCCGTGGCTAGATTAGAGTCTATAAGAATACTTCTTGCTTATGCTTGTGCTAATGATCTTAAGCTTTATCAAATGGATGTCAAAAGTGCTTTTCTAAATGGTTTTATTAATGAAGAAGTATATGTAGCTCAACCTCCGGGCTTCATCGATTTTGAAAAACCTAAACATGTGTATAAGTTAAAGAAAGCCCTTTACAGTCTTAAACAAGCTCCAAAAGCTTGGTATGATAGACTCAAGTCAATATTAATCAAACACAACTACACCATGGGGTTAGTTGATAACACACTTTTTACTAAGAAAAGAGAGTCACACATAATCATTGTTCAAATATATGTAGATGATATTATATTCAGATCCACTTATCAAGACATGTGTAATGATTTCTCTAAAATCATGCATGACGAGTTTGAGATGAGTATGATGGGAGAACTTAGTGTCTTTCTTGTTCTACAAATCAAACAAGTAGATGATGGTATCTTCTTTAATCAATCTAAATACATAAAAGAGATGTTAAAGAAATTCGGTTTAGAAGAGTCAAAACCAATTAGGACACCAATGTCATCCGACACTAAAGTCACAAAAGATGAAGACGGCGAATTCGTTGATGACACAAAATATCGTGGCATGATTGGTAGTCTTCTCTACCTCATGGCTAGTAGGCAGGATATCATGTTTAGTGTTTGTCTATGTGCTAGGTTTCAAGAAGACCCTAAAACATCACATCTAGAAGCTGTCAAAAGGATATTTAGATACATTAAGGGTACGACACAATTAGGATTATGTTATCCTAAGGTGCGGGAGTAGAAACAATTGTATATGCAGATTCGACCATGCGGTGATTATGTTGACCAAAAAGTACAAGTGGGGTATGTACTTTTATGGGATGTTGTTTAACATCTTGGTTTTCTAAGAAACAAACGAAATTAGCAATATCAACAACGAAGCCGAATATGTCTCCGCCGTGAAGCATGCCAACAACCACTATGGATGAAACAAGCGTTAGTTGACTACGACATTCATCTAAGTGACATAGCCATTCTATGTGACAACAAAGGTGCCATCGATTTAAGCAAGAATCCGGTATTACATTCTCGCATAAAGCATATAGAGATTAGTCATCACTTTTAAGAGACAATGTTCAAAGGGAACGTCTCTATTGAGAAGGTAGCGTCCGAAGACAACATAGCCGACGTCCTCACCAAACCGTTGAAGTGGGAACAATTCAACCTACTTGTCTTGGTCTTGGTCTCATGGAACAATCGTCGTAATTTACTTTTTTTTAACTCTACAAGGTATGTAAACACTATCCTTCTTCTTTCTGAGTCTAGGATCTCTATTTCACGCACAACTCACAAGCAATATGGGAATTTTCAAAACCCAAGATGAGTTTTTCACTTACAACTCATAGTTTTTTCTTATTTTCTTCAAAATAAGTACAAGTTGCAAACACATAATTACATACAGATCTTCTTTTCAAAGGATAAAACATTTTTATTCGCACATAGAAACCTCTTTTCAAAACGTTTTCTAAAAATGATACCTCTTCCCGTATCAATTTCACAAAAGCAATTTCTCACATCTAGGACAAATCGCTTCTTCATTATTAATACAAAGTAAAAACCCGTTTTCATTGCATCTCATGTCTTTTGAATGCTAAAGAGGACACATAACTAATATGTGTTTTCGGGTACATTCATTTAAGCAACAATGAATTAGGATCACTCGGGTTATCTCACATAATAGTATGCTTTTTCACTTCTAGTTTATTTTTTTTAGGAGTCGAGATAACCGCAACTCCAAATAGTATGCATATAGGCACACACTAGGCAAAAATGTTTCCAAAAGGAAAATTTTGAGTTGCCTTAATGTTGGACGGATCCCTCAAGGGAAGGATCCGTGGGATCCGTGAGACAGAAGCTATTTTTAACTTCTATTTTTCTCACTTTATTTTGGAGTATGTGATTTAATGATTGTTTTCTCATGATCACATGCCTTAAATTCATATCTAATCATTAGATTTTGATCCATATTTTGGGTCAAGCATTCATTGCAATGCATAATTTTTTTTCTATAAGTAAGATTCCCAACATTGCTTGCTATTCATCTCATCCTCACAAACAAACACCACCATGTCTTCCAAAAGATGTTCCAACTTAGATGAATCACCTAATGCAAATAATCCATTTCAAGAAATCCAAACTTTTGTCCTCCCGCCTTCCAAAATACCACAATCAAAATCTAGGATATCCGCATCGGATTAGCATCCGCCTTGTTGCTTAGCAAACCATCATCGAATAGCTCATCACCAACAAATAACTCACCACAAGATGCTTCCATTATAGCACCTCCTTCATCAACAACAAATACACCAACTTCATCACCCATCAACTCACCACCTAAAGTCACTCTTTTGGAACTCCTTAAGACTCCAACAAGATCTCAACAACCAAAACAAAAAGAAATAGCCTTTTTGACACCTCCCACTTCTCCAAACAAAATTTTCAAAGACCTTGAAACCTCACCACCCTTAGCTCCTGTAACATATTGGATTTCACAAACACACAAAACCAATGATCAAAGAGGCGTATACTAGAGGTTTTAGAGAGAGAAAGTTAGAGGTTAGGAACTTTAGTGAGAGAAAGAAAAATCTTATTATGAGCTCCAACTCTCTACCTTGGGAGGTAGAAAGTATTTATAGTCTTTACATAAATCGCCACCTACAGGCTGTGGATCAGGCATACAGTGGGTAAAGATCCGTCCGTCCTCCATGGTGTTACTTAACTAAATACAACTAAACATTAACTAATCTATGACTACGAGCATTTTAATGATTACATATACTTGAGGTGACCGACTCTTTAATAACTGGATTTACTAAATCCTAACAATCTTCCCAAGGAGGTTACCTCAAGATCACCTCAAAATTACATTGAACACAAACGGATATTACATTGAAATTGTTCTTACATTCTTGATGTAGTTCTTTGCTCGGGAGCTCGTAGACATTGATTCTTCATTATTGCATGTTTGGATAATCAATGTGGAGGTCTTTAAGCGATCCACGTGATAATGAGTTTTGAGCCGACTTTTGAGATCATCGGCTATCATAAATCTCGACTCTTCCATTGTGGTGTTGGTATTATGTGATGTTGTGACTTATGGACCGACATGCTCACATTCGGATCATGATATATTCTCATCGAGTAGCGGAAGCTTTCGTTGATTCATGACATTGGCGGCGACATAGCGAAGCATGGAGTGAAAATATCGAGTCATTGATGCACTAATCATGATTTCTTTAGAAATGAATGTGTTGTGTGAGCATGCGGCTATGGATTGACCGCTTCATTACGATCATTTGCAAATGTCGGGCGTACACGCATACAACGATTAGTAATAAAGTGCATGAAAGTGTCTTTGATCACTTCGTTGAATTGAGGTACACGCCCACGGTTCCCGTTGATCGATACAAGTATTGCTGTGATCGGTATAATTCCAAAGAATTTCCTTGACGGGGTTTCGCGGTGCTCTAGTTGTTCTCAAACCGAACGTCTCAAAGAAGACAACACGGAGTGAGTGAACCAATAATTGAGATTCAGCGATTGATAAAAGAGATTTGAAAAACAATCGTGTATTGCTCAATAGAAAATGTTTTTGCAATACAACGAAGGTTTTAATGAAAATCAATTATCAATCATAAACACCTTTATTTTGAAATATTTGTACACGATCGATGTGCTAAGGAAAAGATTTTTAAGCACAACGATCGGTTTTCAAAGGTATCCGTCAATCCATTACTGAACGAGGATTGATTCAAAGATTGAATCGCCCCATTGTTTTTGTTCGGTTGTCACATGGTTGATCTATTGAATAGATCTCACATGCCACCCACCAGAGCTTGTTTGATGTTGGCTCGAAGGCTTTCCATCTTCATTGTGAATATGTTTGCATATCACTCGGATGTTCAGCAATACCACAAGGATAATCGTGGGACTCATAAGATATAATCTCTTTTCCACATTGTGTGAAATAGAGAGTCTTCATTGAAAGTGTCCTAATGAGATTTATTTGATGATCTCGTGGCTCTAGACTCAATTGTGCATATTTGGATCCTATTTGGAGACTAGGAGAGGGTCTCCTTCTTTAATATCAACAATCTCTAAGAGAAAGTCGATAGATAATGTCGGTTCCCGTGAGAATGAAACAAGTCCTTTTAAGAGGAACTTGAGTGGTTTGGGAAGTTGAAGTGCGATGCGTCCTTTGGGTCCATGACGTCTTGTCTTCAATACCGATGTTACCTTGGTAACCACCGGTAGCATATGAATTGAACCGGTTTACGCCCTAAGGTTGAATAATTGGAGCGCTATTTATTTTCACCCTTTTCACATTCAATTCTTTTTATTCTTCAACCCCTTGATTGCTTACGAGACTTCATAACTAGAACCTTGTTGGGTTTATTCCAGTACTAGCTCGGTCTTAGTCCGCACTCTTCCCATATCTCATTTTCTCCTTTTTCAATATACCTAAGGACTTCTACACTATCTAGTGGATTGTCCTGGTAGATCCCTCCGTTCGGTGGATCATGGGAACAAATACCTAACCTTATCGTCCTTATATCACCATACATAAAGTAAAGTTGGTCGGTCTATTTGGTATTGTTCATCGCCATTGGAACCAATTGAAAACCATTTGAAAATCAATCCGGATACTTATGATATATTATCAAAGCATTTTGTACCTAAATTGTTTTAGATATTTTTAGAACAAGAGCTCCCCTCAACATTTGCATCAAGCATCATTGTAATAGAACTAATTTTCATCTTTGAGGGTTGGCTTGCATCTAAGAGTAGTTATATAAAGAATGTGGTTTTCAAAATAGTTGCTCCCCTCAATATGTGCATAGATATTTGAAAAATGTTTTGCACATATTAGGAAAAGACTGCACATTGGAATAAATTAATCACGTTTCAAATCTTTGTGGTTTAAGATAGATGCTCCCCCTCAACATGTGCATGGAAAATTTGAAATCGTTTGGCACATGTGAGAAGGAGAGCTTGTACATCCTTATAAAACCATGTATCGAAATATCAGTTTAAATCCAATTTAAATCACAAATTCTCCCCCGATCACAATTATCAAATCATTTGAGATTTGTGATCTCTGTAGATTTAAATTGATTTTGAAAGCTTTTGAGGAGAATTGTGACTTGATTATGAAAACATTTTAACTGATAAGGATCGGATTATGAGACTTTAAACTCCATTGATTAAACATGCATGATTATCTTTTGAAAACAATTGTATGACAAATAACCTTTTGATTTAATTGAAATCATTCTCCCCCTCAATCAATGACATAAGTTGTTGATTGAGAGATAGATATTTTGACAAGCGTTAAGTCGGATGATTTTCAAAAATAGAGTCCGAGTTATTTTTCAAAGCAATTAGTTTTCATTAGATAGTAAGTAATTGTTTATAGAATCGAGCATGAGTTTTGAAAAACAAGATAAAGCATGGCTCTATTCTTTCTATGAAAAGCGGGTTATTGCACGAAATGACAATAAACCATTTTTTCACTTTCTCCCAAATATATATATATATATATATATATATATATATATATATATATATATATATATATATATATATATATATATATATATATATATATATATATATATATATATATATATATATATATATATATATAAATATATATATCATTCTTTGATATTTAACATCGTCCGTGTCATTCTTTGAATGACAACGAAAATCGATATTTATCGAATCGAGAAAATCATGACAAAACGACAATATTTTTGGAATTTTCAAGATTTTTCAAATTTTTATGGATTTTTGAAAGTTTTATATTTTCTATTTGCTTTTGAAGGTTTTGTAATTTTGTATTTTGCTTTTCGAATAACTATTTACAAGAGATGGATGAAGAAAGACCTTTACTCCTCGTCTTCCTCTTGAAGATGTTTGAGTGTTTCGGTTGTAGACTCTTTAGACCAAGTCGTGGGAGGATAAACTCAAAATGTTCTCTAGGAAGAGCTTTGGTGAAGATGTCGCTAGCGATATTAAGTCCTCACAAAATAGAGTTCCACCACACCGTTTTCTACTTGCTCCTCGATGAAATGATGTCGAATGTCGATGTGCTTTGCTCTTGAGTGTTGTGCGTTGTTGCATGAGAGAGCAATAGCACTTTATTATCACGATGCGAGAGGATTTTGTTGAATTCAAAGCCATAGTCGGATAATTAAGATCTCATCCATAGGATTTGAGCACAACAAGATGACATGGCTATGTATTCACCTCTGTAGAGGAAATAAAGTACTCATTTGCTTCTTTGAAGACCACTCACAAGCTTATCACCCAAAACGAGCACCTCGGGCGTGCTTGACGTGTATCTTGACATCTGCATGATCGGCATCTGCATAGGCTATTAGTGACATACCGGTGTCCTTGGTGCCAAAGTCCCATATTGATGGTTCCTTGGAGATACCGAAAGACCCGTTTAACCGCTTCAAGGTGCTTTTGGTAGGCTTAGCACGATATCTAGCACACATGCAAACAATGAATAGAATGTCGGTCTCTTGGTGTGAGGTACATCGGGATCCAATCATACTACGATATTTCGTTTGGTCTACCATGATCCACGAGTGGTCCTCATCCGATTTAGTACGCTCTATCATGGGAGTGTCAACAGAGTCACTAGAATCAAATCCAAATTTCTTTAAAATCTCATTTGCATATTTAGATTGATTTATAAAAATGCCTCCGGACTTTGTGAAATTTGTAATCCCAAGAAAATGACATTTGTCCCATCATTGACATTTGAAATTTAGAACCCATTTCACTTGAAAACGGTCACATTCATTGGGGTCGATCGAGGCAAAAATGATATCATCAACATATATTTGAGCGTGAATTAAATGTTTGCGACTTTACGGTGAACAATGTCGGATCAACTGCTCCTTTGCTTTGAATCCGGTAGATAGAAGAAACTTTGATAGCGTATCATACCAAGCCCTTGGAGCTTGCTTCAAACCATAAAGAGCCTTCTTCAAGCGATAGCGTGAGTAGGATGCTCGGATTCACAAAGCCTTGAGGTTGGGCGGCGTATCGACTTCTTTAAGATCTCCGTTAAGAAAAGCCGTCTTTACATCCATCGATATACTACCATGTTCTTACTTGCGGCATTAGCCAAGAAGATTATGATTGCCTCGATACGAGCAACTGGAGCAAATGATTCTTCAAAGTCAATACCCTCCTCTTGACGGTATCCTTTTGCAACCAATCGAGCCTTGTTCTTCAACACATCACCATGCTCATCAAGTTTTACTTTGAAGATCCACTTTAGAGCAATGATCATTGCACAATCTGGAGCAGGTACTAATTCCCATACATCTAGTCGATCAAACTCATGAATTTCTTCTTGCATGGCATTGAACCAGCTGTCTTCATTCATGGCAGTTTTCACGTCTTTTGGTTCGATCTTAGAGAGTACGGAGTTGAAGAAGCACCATAAGGCATCGGTTGCAAGTTGTTTCCGTGTGGATGTTGTCCAATGGATGATCATGTGTCCATTTTCTAAGATGTTCATGTGGTTGTTGTTGAGGAACCTGATAGCGAGTCTATATCTCACGAAGATGGTTACGATGATGATTCGAGAGCAAATATGTTCTCAAAGGGTTCATCTTACGGAGGAGCAAAGGGTTTTCATCATCATGTAATGACAACATTTCCATTGTGTACACTCGATGATTGATGATTTGTTGATGAGACAGAGTGATCGGCGACACTTCTTGACTTAATGACATTGAAACTAAAGGGTTAACTTCATTGGCGGGGATAGAGACAACCTCATTGATGGGCCGACATATCATTAGCACTTGGTTCATAGTGTTCATCAAACATTGGATCAAATAATTTCTTTAAATCATCTTCTGAAGGAGGTACATAAGGAGTTCTTGGTGAGGATTAGAAACAAGAGTAGAACCGATAGGACTATTGGATAAAGGTTGAAATGCGGGTCCAGCTGGATTGTCACGGAGCCATTTGACCGATCGACTCATCGAGCGTAACGTGAATTGTTTCCATGATATTTCGGGTTCTCTTGTTGTAGATTCGGTATCCTTTTCTATTTGGTGCATAACCTACAAATACTCTAATGTCCGCTTTAGCTTTTAGTTTACCTAAATCTTGACCGTCATTAGTTGGGTAACATAAAGCACCAAACACACGAAGGTAGGATAGATCGGGTTTTCGTTTATGGACAAGTTCATATGGAGTTTTCCATGAGAGGTGTGAATAAGGGAGCGATTTTGGGTGTAGCATGCGGTGGCAATGGCTTGACCCATAGAAACATTGGAACCTTTGAATAAATTAGCATTGTTCTTGCGGCTTCCACAAGAGTTCGATTTCGTCTTTCAACTACACCGTTACGTTGAGGAGTTCTTGGAACACTTCTTTGATGGTGATTCCAACACTTTCATAAAAGCGAATTAAGTCTTTGTTAACAAACTACGTGCCATTGTATGTTCGAACAATTCTAACAATATTGTTGAGTCGAACTTGAAGTTGTTTGATAAGTTTGATGATGACATCGGGTTTCATCCTTTGTCCTCAAAAACTTTACCCAAGTAAATCGAGAGTAGTCATCAACAACTACTAGAATGTATTTCTTCCCATTTATCGTTTGCACTCTCATTGGTCCGCATAGATCCATATGAAGTGTATGAAGAACTTCCATTCTTGAGTTTGTGGGTTTTGGTTTGTGGGCATATTTTGTGCTTTTTCCCAATTGGCAAGTGAACAAAGATGATCTTTTCATACTTTAATCTGGGTAATCCTCTTACTAAGTCCTTTACGGAAAGATTGTTTATGGTACCAAAGTTCAAGTGATTGAGGCAGCGGTGCCATAGCCATGACTTAGTTTTGGAAGCCTTTGACGACAAGCGGATGGGTGAAGATTTCATCATATCTTCGATAGAGATGGTGTATAGGTTTGAACCACGAGTTCCTATGAGAAGTTCCACACCATCAAGTTCTCTAACAAAGCAAGTATGTTTTAGAAGGCCACTTCTAAATCGAGTCACGAAATTGTCCGACAAAAATAGATTATGTCCAAGACCTTCAACATAATATACCACAAATCACACTATCTCCAACCACGTAATCTCCATAACCCATAATAGCACCAAAATGATCGTTTCGAATCTCACGGTTCGATGAATTTGCTCACGAAGTTCATGAGCCGTGACGGTCTCGGTCATATGCTTGGAACGACTGAGTCCGGTACCACGAACGATTTGAACGATCTGCGGTTGAACACAAACAAGAATGGATAAGCGGATAATTGGGATCCCCATGCAAGAATGGGTTCCATTTGGTTAGTAACGATGATTGGAACACCCACATCGAGTAGAAACAATGGAATCATTAGAAATAGATGCGGTGCTAGTGTCCATATTTGACCTATTCAAAGTATGTTCACTTCTTAAGGAATAGTTCTACCGATGAGGCATCCATTTTCTAGTGGGCATTGACTTAGCAAATTTAGGGCAAAACTCATTAACCTTATGCCCAGTGGGTATCCATTGATAACCTATATTACTAAATTTCCTTCTGTGGGTTTCCTTTGTTTTCTAACTTTCTTTTGCCTTTGCCTTTTGCCTTCTTAGCTTGAATTTTAACATTAACAATTTTAACTAGGCATTTAACAACATTAGACAAATCATTCACACCACATTCAAGATTAGTAATGAAACCAAGCAATCATCATTACATGGTTTTGCCAATAGTAGCGAATTCAAATTAATTACGATGCGCTTATAGCTAATACTAGAATCAACACGATTCGTCTTATTCAAATTCTCCCTAAGGTGATCTTCTACTTTCTTCCATTGAGCATTCCTAGCATGCAAGGTCCTATCATTCTTTGTGTTGCCTTGAGGCTTTGACCCGCTTGCTTTAGTGTCACTTCTTACTCTGTAGAGGAATTGGAACATTAGTTGGTTTTGCTACTTTTGCATTCTGAACTAGAAGTGCGGGGATCGAACTACTTGAAGGCACATTAGTGTTCACTTTCTTAAAATTAGGCATAGAATGGTTTGTATGCTTGGCACTAGGCATAGAACAAGGCATCACACTTTTCCTTTTGCACCTAAGGATTTAGGACATGTTGCTATTAAACATTCTAGCGACTTCTTGAGATCGTTTGGCTTGAATGCAAGCAAACCTAATTTCAATGTCAAGAGGCTTATTTATAAAATCCTCTTCCACAATCTCACGGAGACATTCTAGACTATCCTTAAGGTGAGCACAATAGTTGTGAAACACAAGTTCATTATTCCTAAGATGAGGAGGAATGTATTTAACGATCACGATATATTTGCGATCGAGGATGACTTTGATGCAACATTCTCATTAAAAACAAGTGGCGGTTTCCTTGTTTCACGACTCCTCGATTCTCAATTTCCTTTTGTAAAGGCGTTATTTTTCGTTGTTTTTGTCACGGTGACTTTCATTGAATCATATAACTCTTTAAAGTGTCGTTTAACTTTTCATTTTCTTCTAGAAAACTTTCGTTTTCTTTTGTAAAGCATTAACTAAGTTTTGAAGATGAAAAGTTTGAGAATCTTGAGAATCTAAAGGAGGAGGCATTTGGGAGCCAATCACATTGTTCTTTTCACCCTTTAATTGAGAGATTTGGGCTTTCAACTTTACGATCGTGTTACAATGAGCTTGAATCATTCGTCACGTTTGTTTATCGAAAAAGCGCATCAAACTCTAGAACATCGAGGATGTCTTGATATTTGAGGTTTTGACATTTTCTTTAAGATGTTGATATTTTAGTTGTAAATCAAAATGTTCAACTTCTAGTTTAGAAAGATGTTTTACCAAATTATCGTGATCATCACGATCAATTTTCTCACTTAGTTATGAGTTTTTGTTTTCAAGCTCAATGACACGATCATGGGAAACTTTCAATGCAATAGATAATTCATGAAATCGAGAAGCGATAATAGAGTGCTTAGTAACGATGATATAAAACACGTCTTGAGCAACACAACTCGAAATCAAATTCTCATTTAAGATGTGCAAGTTCTTTCTTTCAACTTCATTATATTTGAGTTCTGTTCATAATCATTGACTTCAACTATCATTGCATCAAATTCCTTTTCCATTTCTTTAATATCGAATTTATCCCTTTTGAAGACTCTCAAATTGACCTTTTAATTGTTTGAAGAAAGGCATGACCTCGGTTAAATAACATTCTTTAGTTTGCTCAAAACCCTTTCCCCTCGGTTATCCCATGGGTGTGATTCTCTTTTTACGTTTTCTCAAAATCAACAAACGGTGATAAACAACATATAGGCTGATTAAGGTCTTGCTATTAGTGGCAATAGATCTAGGAACTAGATGCATTGGTGTATTGGAGGATACACGGTAGCTACTGAGCATTTTCCTAAGGGAGTGTTTGTTTCAACAAGTACATTAACTTTTAGCTTATCCATGTCTTTCTTCCAAAAGATCATTCGGGGGTTAATTGAGTTTGAGGCTTAAACATGTTCAAGGATATCCAATTTTCCTTAGTGTAATCATGGGGTTTGATCGTTATGTTTTTATCTTTACACGCAGGATCGTTAAGCTTCTTATTCATTTTCTCCTAGATGCATCATCTAGTTTTCTATCTTCCTCGATGCACTCAATGCAACTAGGTTTCTGTCTAGGTTTAAGAATCTCATTGCCATCATAGATTACATTTTGAGCGACTTTTGCTATCTTACCATACTCGGGGTTGGATTCCTTTATAATGGGGATACTATGCTTATCGTGAGAACTCTATGCTTAGTGATCATGTGAGCGATCTGAATGGTATTCCTTGTGCGTACAACTTATTTTCAAGCTTGTTTTCAAGGTTTTAGATTAGAAAAATCATTCAAAAGTTTTGATTCCTTAGCACTGAATTCTTGCTTAAGCATTTTAACATTTTCTTGAAGTTCTTGTTTTGCTTAGCGTTTTAAAAGCTTTTCTTGTAAGGAGTTTAACTCTTGTTTTAATACTTCTTCTCTAAACTTACTTTTCTAATAGTTGTATGCATTTGGTCATCCATTTCACGATCACGGTGGTTAACTCAAACTTAGCACGTTGTTCATAAATAGCAACTTGTTCTTTATAGGCATTCGATTCGAAACAACGAGAATCATCATGGGCACATGCGGTGTATTCATAAAAATATAGTCATCATTGACTGCGAAGATGCATCACTTGGTACAGTCTCACTTTCACTTTGTTTCACATATTGATCATATGGGACAACATTGATATTACCCATATTTTCAATATCGACTCAAAAGTTTCGATTGATTGTACTTTGTCATGTATCTTTGCTCATCAACATCATCGTATAGTTTTAATACCTCGAGATGATTGATTCTTTGGATGGACTAGCTTGTTGTGGTGAGGGACCTTTGGAGAGACCATTGGAGAAATGCTAGCCATGAAAATTGTGCATGCGATGGGTTCATCATCGACGTCGAGTCGTATGCATCACGATCGGCAACTTGAAAGGCATTCGATGATTATGACCTATCTCTGAATTGGTTGCTCATCCACATCGCATCATATGTCTTGGCATTGCCCTCGACAAGAAACAACAACTCCTCTTCATCCAACACATCTCCATTATCCACGAGCTTGCACAAGTAACATCTTGTCTTTGAAGTACTCGCATTTTGAGGCGTTTTGGAGAAGTGCGGTTCCTTGCTATGTGTCCATCACCACCACAGTTGTAGCACTTAATTGGCTTTGCTTGTCCTTGATTTCCATTCCTTCCCTATCTTGATTTTCCACATACCCTCCTCCTACTCCACCTCTTCTTTGTTCATATTGTCTTCCTTGAAATGGTTGCCTGTAACCTTTCCATCTCGACTAAAGCATGATTGTGTAGATTGGATGCGATCCGATTTCATTGTTAGTGAGAAGTTTGTTAGTATGTGGAGTGAAGGTTAAGTTTTGTTTAACCATAAGAGCAGTTGATTGATAAAGTGTTCCATGACGCATTGGCATCGAGGTTGTTTGAAACTTGGATCTGGAATAACTTGAGAAGCTTTGGTAGTAATTCCAACATTGGTGTAAAAAGTCGTAGAGTCATTTGATGAACTTGTTTCTCCTGGTTGGTTTTGAACGATCCGAATCCTTTTTCAAACATAGCATGTCTCTCATTACGAAGAAGGAATGCATAAAGTTGCTCATAGTTGGTATTCTTCAATCCTTTGGTTAGCTTCACGGTGACAAACTTATGCCATTCGAGTTCATGTTGTTCACAAACTTTGAATTCAGTTGAATATTTGGCATGGTCATTTTGATATTCCTCATATCATTCACAAGTTTGTGGAATCTCACGTAATACTCATAGACACTTTCTTACGGCTTCATCTTAAAGTGCTCAAATTCATCATACAACTTGTGATTCTCTGTCTTCCTTTGTTAATTCGAACACGAGAGAAGCATCTTGACATTATCCCAAAGCGCCTTGGCTTCGGTGTTGTGATTGATAAGCTTGTAGATGTCTTTTGGAAGACCACAGTATAATGTTAGAAGCCACGATGTCGACATCGAATCTCTTTTCTCCTTATCATTGAGCTCATCATACGTCTTTGGTGCATCAATTCCATAGATCATTGTTCCATCTGCAATTGTATCAATTAAGTCTCTTGTAGTCTCAATCGATAAGGTCCTTCATCAATAGACTTGAGAATGTTGACTCCGTTTTCCTTTCCAAGGCAGTACAATCGATTCGTTGTGCCCAAGAGTCGTAGTCGGTTACATCAAGCATGGGTGGGCGAGTATCTGAACCACTACTTGAACATCTTCGACAACGATGGAGATGATTGTAGATACGTTGGTAGACATGTTAACAGTTACACGGGATTTTATAACTCTATGATTAAACGGGAAATAGATTCTTTCACGGGATTTTACTAAATCAAGAGAAAACCGTATTACAACCAAAAATCAACCAAGTCGCTACGAGTTCTTGAACCAAGTCGCTAATCACCAAGTCGCTAAGTAACAAGTCGCTAGTGCACCAAGTCGCTATACAGTCAAGTCGCTAAAGAGCAACTCGCTAAGGTCCAAGTCGCTAACACCAAGTCGCTAAGCACCAAGTCGCTAAGCAGTCAAGTCGCTAAAGAGAAACTCGCTAAGGTCCAAGTCGCTAACACCAAGTCGCTAAGAATCTTAAGTACAAGTCGCTAACAAAGTTGAAAGCAAGTCGCTACCTTCACCAAGTCGCTAGCCATAGTGGAGAATCCACTAAGTTGTACTATTTGTCGGCTTGTCTCAATAGACAAGTCGCTAGGACCAAGTCGCTACCAAAAGCACTACAACTCGCTACCTTTTTACGAAGCAAGTCGCTATGATGAAATTCACTCACGAGAACCAAGTCGCTACCAAGAAAAACTTCAAAACACACTTTTCAATCCAAAACAAGCTCAACCACGTTGATTCAAGCTTACCAAATCAAAACCCAAGCACATACAATGATTCTAAACACAAAAGTACACCCAAAATTCAAACTTTAACACTAGAAATGAACCAAATGATGCAAAAACCACTAAACTTTTCAAACTCAAAACCATCTAAAACCACTAGAAATCCAAGGATATGTAAGAGATGATCTAACCATGGCTCTTGATACCATTTGTAACATATTGGTTTCACAAACACATCAAACCATAAACAAAAGAGGCGTATACTAGAGGTTTTAGAGAGAAAGTTAGAGGTTGGGAACTTTAGTGAGAGAAAGAAAAATCTTATTATGAGCTCAACTCTCTCTACCTTGGAAGGTAGAGAGTATTTATAGTTCTTTACATAAATCGCCACCTACGGTGTGGATCGGGCATACGGTGGGTAAAGACCCGTCCGTCCTCCACGGTGTTAACTAAATAAACTAAATACTACTAAACATTAACTAATCTCGACTAAATCGAGCTTTCTAACCACTTCCAAACATTCGATTACATATACTTGAGGTGACCGACTCTTTAATAACCTCATTCTTGACTGGATTTACTAAATCCTAACACTTAATATAAATTGTTGTAATAAATCATTTGTTGTAATAGTTTATTAGGATGGGTAAAATCACAACCCATGGATCATATCCATAACCCATGGTATTGACCCATACCCATTTGAGTAGATGCATTGCATCTATTAGATACAATGTATCTAATGAAATACCCATGGACCAACCCATAACCCATGACCCATTACCCATAACTAAAAAACCCATGGGCAAAGAGGAGCGTCCCACAGATCCCTAGGTTTACACTAGACGGATCCCTTAAGAGAGGGATCTGTGGGATCCGGGGAACAGTGACAAGTTTTGCCTATAAATAGAAAACTATTTCTTCATTCTAATTAACCCCTCTTCTTACTAATTCTCTCATATACTCTCATTCTCTTCTAACAAAAGATCACTTGATCTAGAGAGTTGTTCTTCTTTCTTTCTTTAGTTATTCTCATATAGGTCCTTCTCTAAGGCAAGATCACGAGCATTCTACAAGTCATCCAAGCAAGGGGTCCTTGATTGATTTGTTCCTCCACAAGATTTCTGTAGAAAATATCTTGTATTTGATATTTCACATAGTTGTTGTGTAATAGTCGTGTTGGTTTGGTCCACTGTGTTACGGACTCGGTATTTAGCTTTGTATCGGAAAAAGGTGTAAGCAACGTTGTGAGGGCTTCTCTGCCAAGTTGAAGGAGTTTGTTGACATAGTGCTTGAACTCTCGAGTAGGTGACTCGGGGAGTGGAGTAGGGCAAGGAAGGTGTCCTTGTAGCCGAACACTATAAATCGGTTGTGTCATTTCTATCCTTTACTTTACTTTATTTACTTGCATTACCATTAAATCTATACTTTCTCTTCATCCATACGATTTCACATAATATCGAATCTAAATTTTTTAAACTAACTTAAAATCAGCAAAACTATTTAACCCCCCCTTCTAGTTTTCCACATGTATGTTTCAAATATTTTTGACACAAGACACACATATATCATTACCAAAACATATATCCGTTTAATACCTACTCGACTCCCACGACACTAAGTTAACACAACCAGGCCCTCCCAAGTATAACTCCTAAACCATGTGCATACAAACATTCATGAAATCATAACCCACCACTTTACCCTCTATTCAAAACACATGTATTTGATTTAGTTTATGGACATGATAAATCACAGGTTTTTGATCAATTAAGACACCAAAACTCTCACTTTTGTATGCCCATACATATGCGATATAACTAATTTCAAAGGGTAACATACATGCGACACCAAGACAACCCAAAACACAATATACTTAACCTCATATTCCAATTCAGAAGCATGCATTGACAACCAGATTCTAGACATGGATCAACACTAGCACCTTAACCCTTAGTTTGACATAACACCAATGTTAACACCCACATACGAGGCAGATTTAAACCACACACACTTTATATATTTTAAATTTTGATTTGTAATACAGGTTATACATATGTTTTTGATATATTTGACACACGCACCAACACATACACTAAGTATACTCATGACTCATTTATTAACAGAAAACATGCATGATATCACATGAAATCATAAACTACAACACGCGACACCACCATGGTCGACCACTAACCATACAAAACCATGTTTTATACATACACCAACATTGTAACCACCCGCATTTTCAGGTTACTTTTCATTTTTGAGAATTTACTATTCACTTTTACTATTCACTTTCACTATTCATACCATAAATATATATTTTTATTTTACTATCATGACAAGATAAATAAACTCGACAAGTCGTCCTGACGGCGCACGTTGAATCCATTCAGAACCGTTTTCACGAAATCGTGTCCGAGAACTACTTTAGGGGTTAAACATCATTCGGACATCCCGATATGTCCGGTAAACCATATAAACATTAGAAATATGTATTTCTACCATTTTATGACAATTTCATAAGTTTTGGAAATTTACGTTTTTCAGTTCTGCGTTTTACGCAAATTACGCGTCTTTGACCCGTGTTTCCAGCGTTAAGCAGCGTTTTTGCACCCAATGAGACTTATCAATCATTTAATATTTTTATATAGAGTATAATGATGAGTCTCATCATTCCTGCAAGTTTCGTATTTTTAGATACCCTATTTTACGTTTTATGGCTTAACAACTTACGGTTGGCATTTAACGGAACCAAATCATGCTCTAAACTCAAGATAATACCAAGACTTATCATCTAAGCCTACTCACCACTTTGTGACAGCCCATATGGGGCGTGTCACCTTGGTGGTGGCTTGATCCTAACCATGCTTTATTTAGATCATTACAAGTGTCCTAACTTAACCATGATTAACATTTAACCCAATATATGGTTAACCAAACATACCCTCCTATAAATAGCAAGTGAAAGACATACTAAAAACCCTCATACACTTATCTTGGTCTTTCATATCATAAAACAAACATATCTTCCATAATTTGATCTATAAACTCCAAGTTTATGCAAAGAAGTTTCAAATATCAAGTTACTACATCAAATCTCTAGCAAGTTTAAGTGATCTTCTTGAGTTTAGATCCACTCAAGTCACTTAGTACTTCATCACCAATCCTTCAAGATTACAAGGGTGCCAAGGTGTAGAAGGCTAGCTCAATCCAAGGTCCTAAGTGTTCAATCAAAGTCCTATCCTTACTAGTTACTCATTTCTTGATTGAAAGCCAAAAGTTGTAAGCAACTAATCACCACCATCATCTCATCTTTATTATTCATAATCTTAACAATTTCATGCTATATATATGGTTACTATGTTGATTCATGATGCACATATACTCAATCACATGTTATAATTCACATATTGTCGTAAAAGTAACAAACTAAGTAAACTAGTCATATTCTACACATTTGAGACCATTAAAACCAGTTACATATGGACTTAGTAACTTATAAACTATTGTAGACAAGATAAAAAGGTAAACATAGCAACTTGAATCACCTGAAATGGACAAACGAGTCAAAATTTATAGTCAAAAGAAGTTAGCGAAAACCTAGAAACGCCAAATAGCTTACTGTGGGTTCTGTCCAAAAATAAGTAGCACTTCTGGTCCGAATCATCAAAAAGTTAAAACACGAAAGTTGTCCTAAAAAGGCCAAACGATATCATTATTTGCTTAAAATTTGCAAAACAGTTTTTACCGGCAAAAGTTGGATTTTCACAAGTTAAGAATATAGAAATCAAGTTATTTTCATAGCTAGTTACATATTAACTTAACAAAACTTCATTTAATTTTTGAAATAGTGTTTTCACAAGTAATGGAAAAATGACCATTTTACCCTTTTTTGACAATTTTTACCAAAACTTCATTCTTGAACATGTTAATAAGTTGTAATCACTAGTAAACAATGAGAATTTGTAAAAACTAGATATCTACTAAAAACATGATAAACTTTATGATATAACAATCTTCACTCAAAACGTATGTTTTATCTACTAAGTGCTACAATATTAGGGAGCTTCATGTGAGGGGTTTCGTTTGAGTAAAACGTATCGTCGAGTTGCTGGATTTATGATTTAAAGTGTCCTAGCTCCTCGAACGTTTACTGCATGACCTCTGAATTATGATGGCCCGACCGGTAGTACGATATCTATAAACTAAATACGTTTTCACATATTAAAGATCTTACTATAAACATCAAATGATAATTGACTACATCATGATCAACATAGAAATATATATAGAATGGTTTATGTTTTCCTAAAACATTATTCCAAACTTAAGTCGCAACATTTCATTTTTAGGTTGCCCGTAGAAGTTTTATGATTTATCCATCACATCCGTTAAAGTACTTAACATCATCAACTCTCGGTGAGTTCATAGCCCCACTTTCTATTACCTAATTGTTTTACTAACCCTTAGGGGAGATACATGCTTTATTTTAAACCGAACACATTGTTTTCAAACTGTATGCTTATCTGATTGTTTTATTAGCACTAAGTTACCGCATTTGCCAAATATAAGTCCCTAAATCATGAATCATTAATCACTAGTAAGAGTGGGCGCGAATGTTGTGAATAGATCTATTGGGATTGACGAATCCCGTTTGTGTTGGCCCCGTTAAAGGCAAACAAACGCACTATATTTGAGTAACATTAGGTAAAAATGGCAATTTACCTATTAGGGCTCGTACCAACAATTTCACCAATTAAATTTGGAACACGTTAACGCCTTGATTGCATGATGCTTAGTCTAACAATAACCGCTATGTTTTCAAACCATTGGTGTGAGTCTAATTAACTCACACTACCAACATAATGTGTTCAACCATCAAACAAACTGTATGAATTTCACTCAACCTTTGTGTTGACAGTTTTAAGCATGTATTTCAGGTCCATAATGTTGGAAGCTGGCACGGAAGGGCAAGGACAAGATCAAGAAGGCTATAAATAATTTATCATTCACAAAACATCAAAAACTTTATATTGATGTATTTTGTAATCAATGGAACCAACTGGGACCTATTTTGTAAACTCTGATATATTTAAATGATAAAGCCTTTTTAAAACGACTCCTTTAGAGATCGTTTTCTATTATTATGACTGTTGTGCCATCAAGTAATATCCAATTTCAATTCCGCTGCATATCACGAAATTGGGGGTGTTACAAACATCATCATCATTGGGTCGACACACACATCAAACATACGTTCACATAATAATAACGACACAATGCAGTTCATACAAGATCATAAATGAAGCCTACACCCATCATTCAGAATCATATTAGTTTCAAGTTTTTGCAGCATATTACTCACGCATTAAATGGTTAATTTAGGGCTTGAAGATTATACCTAGGTTTGTAGATGATTGTTCAAATCGAAACAAAATTTAAAGGTCTAATTAAGACGGAAAACCTGGTTGATATACGCACTCTTAAGCTAAGTTAGTTATTATATTATGTGGCGTTATTAATGTTTTGTAGACAAAACCAATTCTAGATGAATGCGATTAGGATTTAGATATCGATAACCCAGATTACATACACACGTTAGCGTGTTGTTTAGGCTTAGAATAAAGAAAAGATGATACCTTAGCAGTTAATGAGACAACGAGGTACAAGAACAAAGAAACCACCCTACGAACCAGTACATAACTTGAAACCCTAAACCTACGACTGAATCCCCCAGCAACAACCTTCAAACCTTTTTCAGTCTTGAGAGAAAACAGATTGCCAGAAATTATGTATTATGTTTTTGTTAGTGTCGTATGAGGAGAGGGAGAAGGGAATAAATATGAATCATATAGATAAATTAGAAGGGGAGCGTGCTCTAATATTTGGAAACAATTTGTGATTGATATGTTGTGATGTTGATTGATCCGATATGGTGAAAATGTATGAATCATGGGCTGGACATAAGAAGCCTAATTTTGTAATGGGTCAGGATACTTTGATTTTTTTTATTTGTAATAATTTTTATTTAGTTAGCATTTAGGTTATGTTTATATATAACGTACATATAGTTTAAGTATTACCAACTTAAGTTAAATTTTATATTGAATGGAAAAGTGAAATAGAACTTTACGGTTTAGAACTTTAAAGTTTAGACTCCAAAAGCAGGGTGAAAGGTCATCATTGACTAACGTGATCAAATGACGGTTCTCAGAGTATCACCCCGTTAGAAGAATTTCATCCCGAAATTCCACAGGATCCATCGTCAGAATTAAGCTCAAATAAGTGCGGATATTTAGTTTTCATGTGCTCTGCTCGCTCCCAAGTAAACTTGAGTCCACGCCTCGAGTTCCAACCAACTTTGACTATAAGAATCTTACTGCGCTTCAGTTTTTTCACTTCTCTATCCATGATCTCAACGGGTTCCTTTACAAAGCGTAAGTTACTGTTTACCTTGATCTCATCTAAAGACACATGCCGGTTTGCATTTGCTAGGCATTTCTTTAGGTTTGACACATGGAACATGTCATGAACGTTACTCAACTCTTGTGGTAATCTTAGTCGATAGGCTACAGGGCTAATACGTTCAAGGATCTTGAAAGGTACCACATACCTTGGTGCTAGCTTTCCCTTCTTTCCAAAATGTACCACACCTTTCCAAGGTGACACCTTGAGTAGCACATGATCACCGACGTTAAATTCCAATGGCTTACGTCGTTTATCAGCGTAGCTCTTTTGACGATCTCTTGCTATTTTGAGCCTTTCTTGAATCTGTAATATTTTATTGGTGGTGTCTTGCACAATTTCAGGACCAATCAATTGACTCTCTCCAACCTCATCCCAAAGTATTAGGGATCTACACTTTCTTCTATAAAGCATTTGAAATGGAGCACATCGAACACTTTTGTCGTAACTGTTGTTGTAGGAAAATTCGACCAAAGGAAGATGAGAGTCCCAACTTCCCCCAAAATCCATAACACATGCTTTGAGCACTCTGTGGTCAGATATGCTGTACAATGTCAGAATAGCTTGCTCGCTCTGCTCTTCACTCTTCGGATGATATGTCGTACTCATGTCTAAATGTGTTCCCAAGGCCTTCTGTAGTGTTTTCCAAAATCGCAAAGTAAACCGACTATCACGGTCAGATATGATGGATATAGGCACTCCATGCCTTGCCACTATCTCATTGATGTAAATTCTCGCTAGCTTCTCCATTTCGTAGTCCTCACATATAGCTAAGAAGTGAGCAGACTTCGTCATTCTGTCTATAATGACCCATATTTCATTGTGTCCACTACTGGTTCGAGGAAGCTTAGTAATGAAATCCATGGTTATCCTCTCCCACTTCCATTCGGGAATTTCTTGTTGTTGTAATAATCCCGAAGGTTTTTGATGTTCAACCTTGACCTTTGAACAAGTCAAGCACTTTCTAACATATGTAGCGATATCCTTCTTCATTTCAAGCCACCGGTACGCATCTCTAAGAGTATAGTACATTTTGTCAGATCCTAGGTGAGTATTGGTGTGAGCTTCATCCATGATCAAGTTCCTTACATCACCTGTCAACAGAACCCAAATTTGATACAAGAAGTATAACCCACCATCCTCTCTTTTCACCATTTGTTGGCCCAAACCACGTAGCATCTCTGTCGAAATGTTCTCATCCTTGCTTGCCTCGGCCTGATCTTCCAATATCTTGCTCTTAATACCTGATTGTATAATCATACTCATAGCTCGAATTCGTTTTGGTTTGATCCTGTCATTCCTACTCAATGCGTCGGCCACTATATTTTCTTTACCGAGATGGTAATGAATTTCAGAGTCATAGTCACTAAAAAGCTCTATCCATCGCGTCTGGCGCATGTTCAGCTCCTTCTAATAAAAAAATATGCTAAAGAGTTTTATAGTCCGTATAGATAATACTCTTTGTACCGTACAAATAGTGTCTCCAGCTTTTGAGGGCGAAAACTACTGCCCCTAGCTCCAAATCATGTGTAGTGTAATTATTTTCGTGAATCTTTAACTGTCGAGAGGCATATGCAATCCCATTGCCCTTTTGCATCAGCAAGAATCCAAAACCTTGGTTTGATGCATCACAATACACTACAAAGTCATCTAGTCAATCGGGAAGCGTTAAAATTGGAGAATTACATAGATTGTCCTTCAGTGTTTGAAAAGCTTCCTCTTGATCTACATTGCACTCAAACTTCCTGTTCTTCTGTGTTAACGATGTGAGAGGCTTCACAATCTTAGAGAAATTGGCGATGAATCTTCGGTAGAAACCTGCAAATCCCAAGAAAGAACATATCTCGGACGATGTTGTAGGAGGTTCCCCCTCTTTTACTGCTTCGATCTTTTTGGGGTCCACCTGGATCCCTTTGCTGTTCACCACGTGACCGAGAAATGAACCTCTTGTAACCAGAACTCGCACTTTGATAACTTTGCAAAAAATTTCTCTTTCTCAAGTAGCTCTAGAAAGTGTTCCACCTTTGACTTCAAATGGATTAGGATATCATCAATGAACCCGATGACAAATTTATCCAGATATGGTTTGCATACCGGTTCATCAGGTCCATGAAATTTGCATGTGCATTAGTTAAACCGAAAGGAATCACAGTAAACTCAAAATTCCCATAATAAGTTCTAAAAGCGATTTTTGAAATGTCTGCTTCGTGTACTCTAAGTTGGTGGTAACCGGAAAGAAGATCAATATATGAGAAATATCGTGAACCTTGTAACTGATCAAACAAATCATCAATTCTAGGAAGAGGGTATCAATTTTTAATGGTTAATTTGTTCAACTCACGGTAGTCTATGGACATACGAAAGGAACCATCCTTCTTTTTAACAAATAGGATAGGTGCTCCCCAAGGCGAATGAATAGGACGAATAAAACCTTTTTCTTGAAGTTCTTGTAGTTGTTTAGACAATTCCTGCATTTCTTAAGGTGCTAAATCATATTAGGATTTCACAACTGGAGTTGCTCCAGGAACCAGATCTATGCGGAATTCGACTTGTCGTTGAGGGGATAACCTAGACAAGTCTTCAGGAAAAACTTCTGGAAAATTTTGAATGATTGAAATATCTTCCAGTTTTACTTCATTCATTTTCACGCTGATAGGAGACTTTGGATTTTCAGCACGCTCTCCTTGAACCCGAAGTAAGTTATCGCTTGCCAGTGGAATTTGAACAACCTTCTCATGACGTATAATCATAACCTTATGTTTAGACAACCAATCTATTCCCACGATTACATCAATGCTTCCATGCCAGAAAGGTATTAGGTCAATATTAAATGAGGTATCCTCTAATAGTAGAGTGCACCCACGAATGATCCTATTAACTTGTACTTCCTTACCATCAGCTACTTCAATTACATAACTGGGTCTCAAGACTAGGTTTCATATCGATTAATTTCACAAATGTAGTAGAAGTAAAACTGAAATCGAAGCCTGAATCAAATAATACATTAGCATAGTCATTGTTTAGAAAGAAAGTAACTGTCACGATGTTAGGGTCCTAGCGAGCTTCATTTGCATTCATAATGAATGATCTTCCTCTTGCTTGATCTCTGGTGTTCCCTTTGGTCTCGATTACCTCCAATAGCCAAACGATTTACATCTTGACCTGGTGCTCTGTTTATGCTAGGACAAGTATATCGGTAGTGATCCGTACCTCCACACTCATAACAGGCTCCACAGTTAACCTTCGAGTTCCTGGCATTCAACGGTGTCACTTGTCAAGCCCCTGATCGGCAGTCTCTAGCATAATGTCCTCCCCGGTTGCAAGTCATGCAGAAATGACAAGGAGTGTTCTGTTAATGATGGTAATTGCACTTTGTGCACAATGGTGCAGGTCTTGTGTATTCTTTCTTCACAGTTTTGATTGCCACAAAACCTTTCCCCACTTTAGCTTTCTTTTTATCTGTCCAGGAGCCTCCGTGCTGACTTGTGTAACCATCTACCTTCCTTTTTTCACCAACCTTTGAAAGTGTTCCACACCTAACCGCCTAATCAGTCAGTGCCCCTGCCTTCTGTATGGCACTTTGGATAGTGGTAGGTTCAGTATCCATAACCATTCCCTGAATCTAGGGAACTAACCCGTGGATGTACCTAGCAATATGTTTGGACTCGGGTGTAACCAAATGTGGAACCAATTTAGCCAGCTCATGGAACCTATCATTATATGTCGCATGGCCAGCACCCACCATGACGTGGTTCCAGAATTCCGTTTTCAATTTCTGCATTTCATAATCGAGAAAAAACTCCTCTTTCATTAACGCCTTAAAATCCTTCCATGTCATACCTATAGTAGCGTCTCTACCTCTAGCTTGAATCTGGGTGTTCCACCAGGTAAGACCTTTGTTGATTAGTGAGCTAGCCGCATACTTCACCTTTTGATTTTCAGCACAGTTGCTTATTATGTCCATAACGGTTTCCATCTTCTCTATCCACTGGGTGAGTGCTAGCGCACCGCCCTTGCCATCGAACTCTTTTGGTTTACAAGCCGAGAACTCCTTGCATGTACACCCATTGGTGTCATTACCACCACCCCCATTACCGTTATCATTTCTGTTTGTACCACCGTTACCATTTCCATTTCCACCATTCTTAAGGACGTGGTTACCCACTTTGGTTATAATTTTTGGAAGTAGAGCTTGAAGTTGTTGTGTTATGATTACAGCAATGTCTGGGTTAGCACCAGAGTTACGTGCTTTTCTCTTTGGCGGCATACTATAAAAGGAAGGATATTCGTAGATGTCTGATGGATGGTAAAATTACTTGATATTCACAATTTGAAATACAAACATGAGGTATCACCATCTACTAACACCTTCCCTTGTTAGCACCAATCAACGCAACCATGATCACAAGTCCACGTGTGTCGTGATGCATTTATAATTATGTTGGCCATCATAATTATAATTGCATCCGTTCACACGTGTACTCATTACCAAAGCCACATATCGAGGTATTAACACCAACATATAGAGTTATGAAATAATCAAAGTAATATCACAAATAGTTATCATCAAATCACCTAATCAAACAAACCCATCCAAGGCAAACCCTTATAGCAGGTAAATTCTCATAAAATGAGAACAATAAGGGCAAAACTATAAAAATGAGTAAACACGTACATAATTGCACGCATACTTCCTATGATGCATGCTACATGAGGAGTCTTAGGTTATAGTCTAAGAAAAACAACCTAATTCTCTATAACCAAGGCTCTAATACCATTTTGTCACACCCCGCCAAGGCGGAAACGTGAGGTATAACAGATAGGAATCGTCATAATACATGGTTGAATAAATAGAGAATACACTAAGTAGAAAGAATAAAAAATGTCATGACGACGCTAGAAACAAGTAAGTGACTTGTATCATGGTTAGTCGAACCACAACCATATAATCATATAATAAACCAAGTAGTCTCCCGAACTGGGAAGAAATTACACCAAACAAATGCAACATAATCCGGAAACAAGTGTAAATGTCTCAAATACAAATAATAGCAATCCATGAAGATAATGCCTAAGGTCTCTCGTTAAGCCATGCAAGAATCAAACTTCTTTAAGTTGTCTTATTCATATCACTTGAAAATAAATACTCGAAAATGTCAACATAAAGTTGGTGAGCTCGCAGGTGTAAAATAAGTAAAAACTAGTTTTGTTGTGCATGGAACTATAAGTAGGACATATGTATCAATAATAGTGCAGAGCAAGTAGTAAAAATGTAATCCACATCATGAAATCCGACCACCACGTGGTCCTGTGCATAATAGGTATCCAATCAGTCGACTACCAGCTGGAGCTAAAACTGTTGGCTAATAGGAATCAAAGGTATCCACCCAGTCACAAAGACTGTTGGCTAATAGGAATCATAGTCATACACCACTATTATCATGCACACAATTATATACACATACATGTCCAAAGAAATAATATGAATTTAGCACAACGAAAGAAATAATGTAATTGAAATAGTAGTTGAGTATTATTTTCTCTCAAGAAAATATAGGAAAATGGGGCCACGAGTACTCACCTTAAAGCAGATGAGATAATGAAACAAGTGCACACAAGTAATCGAAGGAATCACAAGCTACTCCTTCTTCAACGTATCTACATAAATTTATAATCATATGTTACTTATAAGTTCATAACGGATTTTAATACTTGTTATTAATTAATGTGTTTTAGGATTTTATTTTTGAATAGACAAAAGATATGTTAAATGAATTATTAATTTAATGCTTAACCTAATTAAAGTAGATGTTTCGAAATAAAGGAAATCACCTGAATCAGAAGTAAAGGTAGGCCGATTTAGGAAATGACAGTTCTCAAGATTGATTTTAAAAATAAGGAATATAACCTAGCTCGAAGAGACACAATCTCGAAGATGAACCAAGGAATATTTTTTGAAATGAACTCACAACGAGAAACGACACTCAAAGTCCTGACAATCCTTTAACAAAATCCTCTCAGTAACAGCTTTTAACCAAAATTAACAAGGCAATCTATAATCGAACTAAAGAACAAGAATGCTAGACTACACCATTATTTACGAGACATAATTCTTAATTTGGTTTGAGGTACAGATTTATAGGTCAACCCATAGACAAACACATAACAAGTTACTTATAATCGACCCATGATCCATTATATCGAATAATAACCTAACATCTATCTAGTGATTAGTATTTAGAGCACAAGATTAATAATCATTAATACCTTTGATTACTCAAAAATGTATCATGCATACCACCCTACACCTTGACATTAAAATACATGTAAATTTACTCAAGCTACAAGGAAATTTGTCAAAACAACATTTGATAAATTAGACATCATGCATGCACTCTGCTCGTATATAAAAATTATCAGACTTTAAACCTCTATTTACCCAAAACTTGACTCAAACACTCACTTATACAACGTCCACTATAAGTGATCGATTACCCAAAAATCACGAGACATGACCCACCCACGCTATGTCTTCTTTTTATGTTGTTTGAAAACTGTCTTTTGAAGTTGTTTGAATAATCAGATATGTATGATTCAAATATGTTTGACACAAGATACACATATATCATAACCAAACCATATATTGTTTAATACCTACTTGACTCCCACGACATTAAGTTAACACAACCAGGCCCTCCCAAGTATAACCCCTAAACCATGCGCATACAAAAATTTATGAAATCATAACCCAACATTTTACCCTCTATTCAAAACACATGTATTTGATTCAGTTTACGGACTTAATAAATCACAAGTTTTAGATCAATTAAAACACCAAAACTCTCACTTTTGTATGCCCATACATATGTGATATAACTGATTTCAAAGGGTACCATACATGCGACACCAAGACAACCCAAAACACAATATACGTAACCTTATATTCCAATTCAGAAGCATGCACTGACAACCAGATTCTGGACATGGATCAACACTAGCACCTTAACTGTTAGTTCGACACAACATCAATGTTAACACCCACATACGAGACGTATTTAAACCACGCACACCTTTATATCTTTTAAATATGGATTTGTAATACAGGTTATACATATGGTTTTTATATATTTGACACACACACCAACACATACACCAAGTATACTCATGACTCAGTGTATATATGTACATTGTACGTGTGCATGTAAAAGTCTAGGGTAGAAACAGTAAATATGAGAAACTTGTTTTAAAAAAGGAACTAAAAGTTTTGGTGTCAAAAGTGTAAACTTTGAAACTTTGAGGACCAAAAGTGTAAATATAACTTTCTGGACTAATTTTGATAAATTTTTTTTCTTAAGGGACCAAAACTGTTAATATTGCATATTTTGAATAAGAAACATATTTGGGTATAAATTGCCACTTTTTCAAAGTATAAGGGTATAAAATGTAAATTTGAAAACTTGAGGGTAAAAAGTGTATATTTGGGAAAATGTTTAGAAAACTGATAAAAATTTTAATGACTTCTTAAAAATGAGTATTTTGATGGCCTAATGTACATATACGAGAATCATTACGTCGATAACTAACTAAACTTATATATATATATTTATAAGTATATTGATATATGAAAACGTTATCCGATAACGACACATCCTAAAAGTGAATAAACTAAACTCTTGGCAACATCGTCATTTTTATAAATCGACAATGGGAAACATTTCAATTATATATAAGTGTGAATTTCTAAAGAATAGCAAACTAAGTCGATATAGCGCATCTTTTGAATTTGAACTTTAAGCACTATCCACACAAGTGAAAACAACGCTATTATCGCACTATTGAATTGTATATTCACTTCTATATCATTTTAGTCGAGAACTAAACATTTATCATTATTCTGAGACTTGCCATCTTGTACTTAGGTTCCGGGTTGGGGCCCTGCTATATCACACTTGATCTCTTTTTGCTTTATCACTATCGCTAAGGTAAGTTCATAGCCTCGCTTTTACTTATCTTTATAAACCCCACGAGGGAGATACATGCTCTAAACTAGAACACAAGGTTTTTACAAATGTTCGCTACTTGATTATTGGTATTGCCTAAGTTATTAGCCGAAAGACCCCTGCATCATGAACCATTACTCACTTGCGAGTGAACGCAAATATCATGAATAGTACTACAGGGAGTAACGAACCCGTTTTGGTTATCAAAAATAACCAAGGCGCACCATATTTGAATTGTGATAAGATCGTTTATAAGCTCAGCTAGGGATCAATAACAAAGATTAATAACATGATACGCAGCGGAATAACCAAAACAATACTTTGTTATTGAACAAGGTTTTTCACCATCAACTAATACTAACTAATATTAGACGTTTATAGGATCACGTCTACTAACTAAACTAATAACCTAGGCGTTTACATGATCATACGCCTAGGACACACTAATCTAAAACCCTAGACGTTCTCCCCTAACGTCTAGGCTAAACACACACCTTTTAGTCGACTACATTATTTGAAGACTTAATTAAAACCTACACCTATGTCCTCTTTATATACTAGAGGATTAGGGTTTACAAATCTCTACTAAGGACTAATAAATAAAACTTCTTTTGCAAGCAAGTCCTTCCATCTTTTTGTAGGTTTCCTTCTTGTCGTATTAAGTCCCTCTTGTTTCATTCTTTTTGTCTTATCAACTCAAACGTATAATTCCCAACAATCTTCCCCTAGTTGATAATGACAAAACCATTCTTGAACGAACTTCCCTAAACGAAGTAGAGAAATTGAGATCAGGGATCTCACCATGAATGAAACAAGTATGTATTCCTTTGTCTTCCCCTTAATCCATGCCATGTCACTCAAACATCTCTTCCCCTTTTTGTTATTATCTAAATAGGGAACATATGCAAACTTGATCTTTGACCACCACGAACCAATATCATACTTCCAATCTAAGCCATCCAATGCTTCAAATCGCCCACCATTACGCACCATAGGAAAAATGGATCCAAAATAGTAGAAAACTTCAACTAGCAGTAGTAATAATGATCAACAGTAGTAAAAATAAAACACTTCCTCTTGAGTGATGCATGTAGATGGTTAAACATTTAACAATAAGCTTCCCCTAAAAACCATATGTTAACCATCTTCTTGATTCTTCAAAATCTGTAAGCTCCTTGTAATGATCACTTGTGAAGAACACCAAATATAACGAACTTGATGAAGAAGTAAAATTTCCCAAACTTGTGTCTTAAATCTTTTACTATCCACGGAACTCCATACTTATACGTATCACCAAATATAAGTAGACCGCAATCCCTTGAAAAGAATCCTCAACTAGTATGAGACACTGAGCACTACAATGTAACTCCTTCAAGTGATAGACAATGTGTGCATAGAGCATTATAAGAAAAATCACACATTGCTAGATTCATCAAGCTAGATGATAAGAACACAAACCAAGCAATTTCACTTCACCTTCAAATAAGTGATCAATAATCCTCTTCGTAATCAATTCTTCAATAAATCAAATACGAACCTTTTTTAATCTTTTTAAGAACATAAATTTCTTCCTGTGTGTGTGAACCAAATAACCATTTTGTGTGTGTGTCATCCAAAAATCCTTCAAACCATCCGAAAACCAAAAATCATTCGTTGTCCGATATCGAGCAAAACCAGCAGTAGAAACTTATTTTCTCGGACAAGCTTAGCAGTATAAACCATGTATACCGGATAACATAAGCACCACAAACTCTTCACTTGGTAGCACAAAAAATAACTCCAGTAGTACAAATTTAACAAGAATAGTACAAACTGCTTTCACATGTACAAGTAGCAGTATCACGTGTCTTATGAAGGCAGTGGTAAACTTTAACAAACCATGATAAAAAAACCATACTAACCAATGATGAAGAATAATCGAATATAATAATCAAACTACTCATTAAATTAGTACGAGATATTGATCAAACTCCCGTTAACTTCTCGAATAAATTGGATATACCACTAGACGCAAATCCTTGACCAATTTAACATCTTGATCACTGTCCCACTAATACGAGTGACCAATCAAAAAAAAACTTTACTTACCCATCAAATTCTTCCATATACCTTGATCAATATATTAAATAGTTTACAAACCGAATAAAATTTTACCATGTGCGTGTGTCACGTGAAGTCCAAAATCAAGAGGGTCCCTCGTCTGAGCATTATCCACTTGCACGTGCACTCCCAAATCAATGTAATCCAAATCGTATGAATAGAATAAGTGACCCCATTATTTGTACGAGATTGAAAAAAAATACTAAGCCAATCGACCACCATTCACGTATTAACGCACCGCAAAAAAAAATAATTAAATCTGCTTCAGTCGACAATAACCCTTTTCTTCATAAACACGACATCCAAAACCTTGTCGAATCCCAATATCAAGAGCTCCCCGCTCTGATATCAATTGATAAGATCGTTTATAAGCTCAGCTAGGGATCAATAACAATGACAATACGCAGCGGATAAATCAAAACATAATTGTTATTGACACAAGGTTTCATTCACTAACACTAACTAATCTTAGACGTTTATAGGATCACGTCTACTAACTAAACTAATAACCTAGGTGTTTACATGATCATACGCCTAGGACACACTAATCTAAAACCCTAGACGTTCTCCTCTAACGTCTAGGCTAAACACACACCTTTTAGTCGACTACATTATTGGAAGACTTAATTAAAACCTACACCTATGTCATCTTTATATACTAGAGGATTAGGGTTTACAAATCTCTACTAAGGACTAATAAATAAAACTTCTTTTGCAAGCAAGTCCTTCCATCTTTTTGTAGGTTTCCTTCTTGTCGTATTAAGTCCCTCTTGTTTCATTCTTTTTGTCTTATCAACTCAAACGTATAATTCCCAACAAATTGCATTAGGTAATTGGCTATTACCTCCTTGGGGGCAAATTATTACGTACACCAGTAATTAGGTGTATGCAGTTGAGTATTGGTTGCATGAGCTTAGCGGATAATAATCTGTGATTTTCTATGATAAGTTGTTGGTTTACAATTATCATCTTTCTTTTGTTCAACTGATTAACTATAAAACCTATGGATTCACTCAACATTGTTGTTGACCTTTTTAAGCATGTTATCTCAGGTAGTAATTGAAGATCATCTCTATGGCACGGAGTGGCTTGCATGACCTTTTTATTGTGGTGTAAACATAAAGTTATCATTTTCTACAAACTCATGATCTATATTTTTTGTACCATCAAAAACTATTTGGAAGTGTTTTGCAAAAAACTATGAGTTTTTCTTGAATGATAACAACTTTTATCAAAATGTCTCTTTTTGAGTCATTTTCTATGATTATTGACTGTGATCCTTGAAGTAACACCCAAATTATCCTTCCGCTGCTATGTTGATACTTTGGGGGTGTTACAGTTGGCATCAGAGCCAAGGTTATGAGAACCAAAGTGTTTTTCTAAAAATATTTGGACTATAACTACACTTTTGAAACATGACTATTTTACACCACTACCATATGCCCTCCGTGACCGCTCTATGATATCGAAATGCGTTAGGATTAATGCATCACAAGAATTAAGATCATGAGTAAATTGCATTCATTTTAGTTAGGCATGGAGATTCGCTTGGCAGATTGTGCACGACTAACCAAAATATTGTTTATCACATCATTTTTGGCATTTTACTTACATTACAATCTTTATGGTTTGTTAAAGTACCATGTCGTCCGCCTCACACCCAGTCATACTATCATCTGATTCCGATATGGAAGATGTGAGGTCATCTACCACCATACCTATGCCAGGGAGTCCTATCCTAACTTCACTGGCCATTGCTTCCAGTGAGACCGAACTCATTGAGGAGGGAGAGGTCGCACCGACTCTAGTCATCCAAGCTGCACCTACACATTCTGGAGAGCATTCTGCCTATGCTCCCATGAGCTATGATCAGCTCATGCACTCAAAATAGTGGTTACCTGCATCAGATGTTGGAGCAGATGACGAGGTATCTGAGTCATCAAAGAGTTCTACATGTGCGTCATCAGTTACACCATCCTCATCACCGCTATCGATTCGTCTTAGACAAAGGAGAGTTAGAGTTCTGAAGCCTTATGAGCCTGAGCCTATTGGCGTTCCATACAGACTGCACCCTAGAGGGTCGATCAGACCACTACTGTGCCTGTATCTTCACCACTGCCACCACCTACTACATTCTTTCATCAGACCACTATTGTGCCTGTATCATCACCACCGCTAGCTTCATCACCTTTTGATGTCCACAGTGAGCCCCTGCTACCGCTCAGTGAGAGAAACTGTTTTCTCCCATCATCATCAGATTTGCACATGCAGGCTGTGACTATTGATATCCATCCCGGACCTTGAAAGAAGGCCGATGCTAGGCGTTGTTCTTTTCTACTACCGGTCATGCGCCGATGGAGATCCAAAGAAGGTACTCCTAGCATTGTTGAGCTCGGTGAAAGCTTGATGACTACTCCAGCAAGAATCCTCCCAGTGACAGGAGAACCTGTGCATCGCTCTATTCCTTTATTGGTTGCTCGACTTGTGAGACATGTGGACCAGTTGAGTGAGATTATGCACATGTTGATGAGATTCCCCTAGTCAGGATTGAGAGCATAGAGGAGGAGGTCTAAAACCTCATAGTCGGCCGCTACTCCATGGATATTGTCTTTGATATGATGAGTACTCAAATCGTGGAGACTAGAGAGGCTGTCGCATACCTGACCTAGAGACTCGAGACTGCTAGGCAGGAGGCTGGTGTCCTGAGAGAGACTACTGAAGGTAGGGAGAGGGCTATGCATCATGAGATTACATCTATCCGTACCCATGCATCCACCTTGTTGGATCGATATACTTTAATCAAACTAACTTTAACTAGCTTGTTAAGGTTTAATAACCTCGGATAAATCCTAAGTTATTAACAAAGAAACACTGAGCAATCTTTATTAAGTACGCGGAATTTACTTAACAAAGCTAAGAAGAATAACTTTTATTATAAACTCTAAATCTGCTTATTATGCAGATACTCTAAACAACTCTAAGATTAGCGAACTTCTCTCTAAAACACTAAATAACTTGTGAATTCGTAAACTCTAAAACTCATAGACTCGTATATCTCTAAGGCCAATCTAGGAGTCCTTTTATAGGCTCAAGGATATCCTATTCGGTTTACAATTTGTATTCTTGTACGACAAGTAATCTAAACATAGAATACAATACTTTCCATAAACGAATATAACAGTTCTTTTTCTTGCAAGATACTTTGACTTCATAATGCAAGATTTGACTTTGTCTTTAGCGATACTTTGACTCTTTAACGTTTTCCGATTTTGCGACTTACGGTACTTTCATATCTTGATACTTTCATATCTTGACACTTTCATATCCCAACAATCCTCCCTAACTTGAATTCTACTTGCTTGACTTCAAGTTCCTTCAATGAATATATCTTTAACAACTTCATCTTTAAGGACAAATTGTTTCTTAGTCTTTGGATTGTATCTCGTAATGTCCGTGCTTGTCAAAGTATCTCTTAGAATTATTCTTTCTGAAATCCAAGAAGCTCCATCTTTTCAACAACACAACAACATATGACAATTTTGTACATTAATTCGGTTTAAGTTGCATACTATTCTCATCACTTCCGGTGTGTTAACTCTGTGAGGTGAATCATTGAAAACTTAATGGATTTAGATCTCTTTACCAAAGCCATTATCTCCGGAGTAGCCGAATGTTTTGGTGTGTAAGACCATGAAACATTGATAACCATATGATTTTAGCAAATCATCACTATCAATAGATTTGATTTGTCTTTACCAAAAGTCGTACCCTTACGGACTAGTTAGTTCTTCTATCTAATGGTGAACTAATTACCAATAATGGTTTTTCCACGCCTTTACCACAAGCCATTTTCTTGTGGGCTAGCCAACTCTTCACATTACTGATATGGTGAGTTGATTACCATCCAACTTATTAGCAAGTTGTCAACTAAAAATGGATTTGATATATCTTTACCAGAGTCGTTTGCTCATGGATTAGTCAATCCTTTTGTAACCATGGTGGATTGATAACCTATTGATGTTATCATCATAAAAACCATTTATTCAACTTTATTTCAAAATATTTATTACTTAGCAAAAGGTTTCATTTAAACTTCTTTTAACTAGTTTATATCTTCAAACAATACTTTGATGAAAGTACTGTCTGATCAATCAGTACTTTGAATAAAATTACTGATATATCAAAAAGTATTTATTCAAATAAAATTCATACCAGTTATTGGTCATCCTCAACAATAGTAGTCCAGTTGATAAACAAGTTGATAACCATGCAAGCAGTTTCATTATCCTCTTCTACTTCCATTCCATGCTCTAGCATCCTTCTCATAAGATCGATTGTGAGAGGATATCTTCTTTCTGCAAACATGTGTATCATTGTTCCATTTTCCAGCTCTAAAACATGAACTACAGACTCTTCAAAGAATCTCCAACAAACAATTTCCCAGCTTTCTTGATTCTTCCAAACATCATCGATTTCTCTTCTTCGCCTCCCATGCGGTTATGAGATCACCATGTAAAACTAAACCAATCCTTCTAATGGATTATGTTCAAAGTAAGCTTTCACCACATGATATAAATAGAATAGGTCTACTCTATCTATAATGTGCGATAGTCCCATAGCCTTTTGAAAACTTTGAAGCTTTCATCTTCTTTATGAAAGATCATGTAATCTCCATCCTTGGATTTCACAACTTCAAAACACTAATCTTTGATATGTTCATCTTTATGTCATTATCTTCTTTTGAATAATCAAAATCTACTACTCGAGATAATTCCTTAATTCATCACTAGTCTCGGATCTTAATTCAATTTTTCTTTCTTTGAGAACCGAACATATGTAACTTCGCTTTTCCTTTTCTTTTAAACTCTTCTTTCTTTCGACTTCATCCGGTAGCTTCTTCTCTAAAGTCTTTAATGCCCGCAACATCCTTCTTATAATCCTCTCTAGCAAACATCATATAATCTTTTCATCTCAAAATAATTAAACTTCGCAATCCTTTATACCCTTGACTTTTCGGATAAGCCATCATAGCATTTACGTCTTTAGCTTTATTAAGTCTTCTTGGCATAAATCTAACAGAACAGTGATTGTAATGGTTCAAAGACTTGACATCTAATTCATCTTGTACCTTTTGAGTCGCTTCTCTATTACGAGCTTCTTGCGCTTCCTGAGCTTCTCTATCTTTAGCATTTAACTCTTCTTGAATCTTTCTAGCTGCTTGTTCATTCAAAGCATCTTGAACAACTCTTAATTGTGCTAAAGTTGATTTCTTCTTCTTAACTTCTACCAAAACACCCTTCCCTTTATCCTTAGGATCAATTTCAGGTTGAGAAGTTCTTTGTTGTTCTTTTTCTTGTACATCTTGAATAGTAACTCCTCCTCTTGGTTGTGATAAATCTCCAAGAATTGTAGCAATGAACTCATCATCACTTGCAGAATGAATAGGTTTGAGAATAGCTTCCTCTTCTTGTATAAGCTGTTGTAGAAGGTCCAGCTTCCTCTTCAAAATTTAACACTCTTGGAGTAATTACTTGTCCGAAAGTATCACGAAAACTAGTACTTTGTTGTTCAAGACCTTGAACATCGCAGATACTTTGAACTTGAACACGCTCATCAATATCTTGAATGATCTTTTCTTGGACTTTTAGAACTTTCGTGTTCATTCTCTTTAACCATATCTTCTTTCAAGTTCTGTTCTTCTAGATTCCTCCCAAGTTGATGTAAGATGGTTTATGAACCTTTGGTGTTTACTTGTCTTGGACTGTCTTTGTGCTTTCTTCTTTGATTTGACCCAGATACAAAATTCTTGAATCAAAGGCCAGACAAAAGTTTTTAGCCTTCTAAATTTTATCTTCAATTTCTTTAGCTGCTTAGCTTGAACCTTAGTAGTCTTTTGCAACTTAACAATCTCCCTTGTCAAAGCATAATTATCCAAAGATAAACCTTCACGAGGTATAGTATGTGGATCTTCACCTTGAATATGTGAATGTTCCTCTGATTGAGAAACAGGAACAGATCGTGGTGGAGATGAAGAAGGTGATCTTACAACTTCTTCTTGAACCTCAGGGCTTGGAGAAACAAGACTGTGGAGATGCGGTACCTTCATGAGAAGCGATTGCGGATGCGATACTGCAGCGATTCGCAGTTCCTTCAGATCGATGCTTTCACTTGTCGCATCATCTTCATCATCTGCTCTAACGACTGAATGACTTCCATCATAGAAGTAGTTAATGGTGTATCCGGACCTCTAAATAGATCACTTCTTGAGCCATAAAAGTAAAAATCTTGGATTGTTGAACAATAACACGCAATAAGTCTCAGAGGCTTAGGTACATCGACAAGTTGTTTGTTCAGAAAAACTTGTACAAACATGGGATACATTAACCATTTTGATCCATGATTGATGTGAGAAAGCATGCCATCAAGAATTAGCCTTGAAAAATTAAAAATACGATCTGTAGCTAATCCCACCATAGCAGATGCTATATTAGACCCAAACTGCTCCCAAGAAGTACTTTTAGCACTAATACAATGTAACAATACATGTATTAAAACTTCCATTGAGGACAAAACAATCTGCTTTCCTGAATGTTTGTTCATTAAAGAACCTTCATAACCAATATGCCCAAAAGTTTTCCAAATCAATTCCTTGGCAAAACGAATAGCACCATCATTATCATTAAACAACAAATCCTCTCTAATAGATGCTTGATAATCTTCACCGTTCTTCCAACAACTGTAGCCCTAATATAAAATTCTTCATTCTCCATGTTTTCTCTCAGATGGCCCAAAATTCTTGAATCCAAGGCTCAATAATATCCGCTCCACTAAAAGAGCATAAGCGATGGGCGACCAGTTAGATAATCAATAATATCATGAAACGCCTCATTGTCTTGGTCTTGTCTAAATTGGCTACCATATTGTGCTTTGAAACAAGAGGTCGATTCGCCATGAGTGATTATGTAAGCACAATAAGAATTTAAATCGAATAAGAATGAGAGAAATATGGAAATGATGCTAAGGTATGAATATAAGAGGAAAATCGGAAAGTAGTTATTTATAGGTGAGATTTGAAAATCAACGCCCAAAATAAAACAACCGTTAGCATTAATTACCCTCAATATAACCGTTTGAACAAGACTTTAATACGACAAACAAGACTTTCCACGTGTCGATACTTTTCCAAAGCGGACTTTCAAGAAAAACATTACTTTGCCAAATTCCTCCGTGAAACTAAGTATACACAAATATCCTCCTCGAGCAATACATGGGACTATACTAACACCTTATAGTCCTCCCCTCAAATGTAGCTTAGTAGTTAATCATGCCAATACTCACCACCAAGTGATTGAATCTTGAAACATCAAAGCCTTTGGTGAGTAAGTTAGCTACATTGTCATCTGTGTGAACCTTAACAACATTAATGAGCATGTGCTCATAACAATCTCTGATAAAGTGATGCCTAATCTGAATGTGCTTGGTCTTGGAATGATACACAAGATTCTTCATAATACAAATGGTACTCTCATTATCAATATTGATAGGAGTATTCTTAAAATTGAACCCATAGTCCAAAAGTTGATTCCGCATCCACAAAACTTGTCCACAACACTTGCGCAGACTACATATTCGACTTCAAGAGATGATATTCTTGCAATTGTTTGCTTCTTGCATTGCTAGGAGACTAACCTTCTTCCAAGATATTGGCATCCCCAGTTGTTGATCTTCTATCATAATTATCACCGCATAATCACTATCCGAAAAAGCTTCTAAGTGAAAAGGTGACTCTTTTGGATACCACAACCCCAACTTTGGTTGTTGTTTCAAATAACGAAAATTCTTTTCACCGCATTCATGTGAGAGATCTTTGGTGAGACTTGATATCTTGCACATAAACAAACGCAAACATGATATCGGGCCTTGATGCGATAAGATACATAAGAGAGCCAATCATTGATCTCAGATAACTTGACTTCAACAGTCATCCATCTTCATCTTTGCCCAATGAATTGATAGATTTAATAGGTGTAGTAACCGCCTTCATATCATCAAAATTAAACTTCTTAAGTATGTACGTAACATACTTGTCTTGACCGATAAAAATTCCTTCCTTTGATGCTTAACACGAAGTCCCAAAAGAAAGTTAACTCTCCCATTGAACTCATTTGAAATTCCTTCGCATCAATTGCTCAAACTCCTTAACCATGGACTGTTTGGTAGCCCCAAAGATGATATCATCAACATAGACTTGAACTAACATGATATCCTTCTTGTCTCTCTTGATAAACAAAGTCTTGTCTATAGCTCCCTCCTGTATCCATGTTGTAATAAGAATGTGAGAGCCTCTCATACCAAGCTCTAGGTGCACGATGAAGGCCATAAAGAGCCTTAACCACCTTGTAGACTTTGTTTGGGTGTTTAGGATCTTCAAAACACGGAGGTTGTTTCACATACACCTCTTACGTAATAGTGCCATAGAAAGGCACTCTTGACATCCATCTGTAAACACGAAAACCCATGTATGAAGCAAAAGCAAGAAATATTCTAATAGCCTCAATCCTTGCAACATGAGAAAATACTTCATCATAATCTACACCTTCTTCTTGTCTGTAGCCTTGAGCTACTAACCTTGCCTTGTTTTTGATAACATTGCCTCTTTCATCTCTTTTCACTCTGAAGACCCATCTGGTTCCAATAACTCTCTTCCCATCTGGAAGATCACATAAAACCTAAACTTCTTGAAGTTTAAATTGAAGAAGTTCCTCCTGCATAGCTTCAACCCAGCTTTCTTTAGTCAAAGCTTGAGCAATGTTCTTGGGTTCCTCTTGAGAGATAAAACAAGTAAAAAGGCAGGTTTGATGGTCCTTATGATTCAGCCTGTTTTGTTTGTAGACAAAGCTAAGTAAAGAATTATGAGGTTTTGTGAAACTCTTAGCTTTGTGTCTTGTCATAACTCCGAGTAGATGGACCAATGATTTGATCGAGTTGGATGATTCTTATGAATCCGTAAGATTGGAGACTGTGGAACTCCATATGCATCATCCAAATTAGTATAATCGGCACCTTCATTAGAATCGAGAAAATACCTTCATCTTCAAGCTCATCATCGCTTTCTTCTAATCCGGGCATGGTAGGATCATCCAAATCATCTAAAATCATCATCAGCAGTGCAGTGATACTTTGGTCGAAAATCTTGTCAAATTACTGTGAGAGTACTCTGCGGTCTTGTTCTTTTCTTTGCCTCTTCATAAGCTCTCCTATGTTCATCGGTGTAAGAATGTGCTAATACATCTTGAAGAAGCATCCGATTAAGTTCCTCTTGAATAGATTGATCCTCGTGAGATAATGAGGATTGTGGTGCAACAAGATTTTGTTTTGGAGAATTAGTACTTTGCTTGGGAACTTCAATGATTTTGTTTTGGACTTACAGGATCTTCATCATGAACAACATCGGTCTAATATGAACTCCATGAACAACATATTGTAAATCTTCTCCATTGTGCACGGTTGATTTTCTTCTCTAACGGTACATAATTCATTGAAGGAGTTAAGACCTCAAGATCAAACATCCAATCGGGACCTTTACCTTTCTCATTGTCTTGATCTTCTAAAAACTCAACATGAACACAATCTTGAATCTTTTAGTAACTCGTTGTAGACTCTAAATCCTTTCTTGTTAGTGCAATAACCCAATAAATATCCTTCTTCGGACTTGCCATCAAACTTCCCAGTTATCAATGGTGTTTAAAATAGTAAGAGGAATCCAAAAGGCTTCATAAAATGAATGTTAGGTTTATTGCCCATCGAGAATTCATAGGGTGTCTTTATCGTGGTTTGGTAACGAGACTCATTAAGTACATAACATGCGATGCTTACATGCCGCCCAAAATTGAATAGGTAGATGGGAATCGCTAGCATTGTCCTTGCCGCTTCAATCAAAGTCCTATTCTTCCTCTCTCGCAACACCATTTCTTTGTGGTGTTCTAGCAATACTAAACTCCCTCTTTATGCCTTTATTTGCACAAAAGTCATCCATAAGCTTGTTCTTGAACTCGGTGCCATTATCACATCTAATACCTCTAACCTTGAGTCTCAATTGATTTTCAAGAGCTATTATGAGAGTCGAATAGCATCAAAAGTATCATCCTTAAAACCCAAAAGAAAACCCAACGAATCTCGCAATCATTTGTAACAACCAAGCAAGACTTTTCTTATTTAGGCTTGCCACGAGACAGTCCAAATAAATCCATATGTAATGACTCCAATGGTTCTCTAATAGTTCTTTCCTCAAGCTTCTTGCGAGAAGCTTTGTGTTGTTTACCCTTCTTGCATGCCAAGCATGATTGATCATTCTTGTAAGTCTTTGAAGGTAAACCTCTAACTAGATTGCCTTTGACCGGTTTGTTGATATTCTTGAAATTAACATGGCCCAATCTTCTATGCCATTGATGTGCCTCTTGAGATGTTGCTTTAGCCACCAAACATGTGGCTCTTCCATAAGAATGTAGACTCTTCATGTCTAAGCTATACACATCATTAGTCCTTGGTACTCTAAGTACTACCATGTCATCATCAACGGGTTTAAAATCGAGGAAAGGATGAGATATTACGTGTCGTTGAATAACACAGATGCTTTTATCACAAATTTGAGAGACTAATAGCAAGTTGAATTTAAGCTCCTTCACATATCTAACATTCTCAAAGTCGATAAGCCACCTTTGATAGTGCCTTTTTGATAACGCTACGCGTGGTTCGGGTCAAGGAAACTTCCTTTTCTTGAGCAAGTTTTATAACACCCTAGGCGGTGAACCTAATCGTTGTAGTGTAGTAATTAGGGTAAGCCACGGGTATTGATATCGTTCTCTGGGGAATAGGAATGCTAGTGAGAAGTTACTACGCTAAGGTTGAGGTTGAGGAAGATTATTTTTATCTTTTATGTTTTTTTAGAAAATGAAAAGTCTGAATCTCGGTATTGGATTTGGGGGTTGGTATTGCTACCGATTACTCTACTATTATCTAATTATCTAAGCTAAGGTTGTGATAGTCTATGTCTAATTGATGTGTACTCGTATGATAGTTTAAAGATGTGTTTACTTAGGTTTTACTACTCCTTAATTATCTCCTATTGATGGTTGATTTGTCACGTCCTTATTCCTAGTTGCGTTGTGATTCTAAGGCTATAGGGCGTGCTTATTTCCTAACTCTTTGAAATTACCAAAGGGTCTTGTTTACAAATCCTCTAGTGATTTATAGGCGCCTACTCTACGGTTGTCCTTGAATACTTTATCCTACAATTACCTAGATAATTATATTCTAAAGTTCACAAAGAAATGTCAAGCATTAAGTACACAACGAATAATCTAGCGCACTCTAGATCATTAGTCAACTAAGATAAGTATCAACCAATCAATATTCAATAATTAAGTTTCATATTCCTAAGCAAACACACAAATAAATTAGCGGGACATGGAGAACATGCAAGCATACACACAAATAATCAAAGACATAATTAAATTAATGAAGTAAATACTTATCTTGATGTATAATAGGGTTTAGAACCTAAAATCTGCACAAGAAAGCCTTGGTTCGGTTTTAGGTTTTACTCCAAAAGACTACCCACAAAACCGAAAAATTCGGATTCTATATATAAGATTACATCTGCGACGGCGTCACCTTATGTTTCGTGGCGCCGTCGTGTCGCCGTCATTAGGGTTTCGTCTTGGCCACGTAAACCTTACGACGGCGTCACCTTATGGCGTGTGCCGTCCCTTGACTCTGACGCCGTCTTGGCGCATCTAGGCCGTCCGAGTAACGACGGCCTACTCCTTTAGAACCCGACGTCGTCCCTTGAAAACATGTAATTTCGCCTCGACCCGTCGCAAAATTCCTTCCGACGGCGTCGCGATATCTGCGATGGCGCCACACCTTATGTTTCACCGACTTTGAGTGTCTCGATTCGACTTTGGCCATTTTCTTCAGATATTCGCCTTTTCGTCCAAATAAGCATCATTCCAGATTTTGCCTTCAAGAGACCTAAAAGTGAAAAGGAGCGATATTAAGCAATAACGGATCTGAAGTGATCGAATAAGGGCTTAAATGACCCTTAAAAGGTACCTTTTAAAACCTTATCAAATATCCCTACACTTGGTATTTGCTTGTCCTCAAGCAAATGTGCTTTTAGCCAATTAATTTATAAGTTAGGGGTCATGAAGCATTCATTCAAAGCGGTCCACAACACATATAAGCCCATAAAAGTCATAACAAGCACGGAATACATACTAGCACCTCACATGGGGTGTTTGGATACTCACATCTCTCTCGGGTGTATATATGAAATATAACAAATCGAAATGGAAGATAAACACTCATTAACGGTCCTAGTACATAGATTACCATAGGCTTGAGAATAGATCAAACCTCCGTCGCTTTGGCGTAAGCACCTAGGAAAGACTATCAAAGAGGTCTTTTAAAGGGTTGTAATGTTAGGCTTACGGTAGGAAATGAAGGGTTTGGTGGGATAGGCTATTTAGTGGTGGATAGTCAAAAATCTCTATGTTGCAAGTATCGAAGAATGGCGTTGCTAAGCCAAGACTCGACACTCTAAAACTCTAGGCAACGAAAATAAACAAACATAATTTAAAAGATAGATGTAGGATGGTAGCCGTATGGTTTTTTTTTTTTTTTTTTTTTTTTTTTTTTTTTTTTTATTTTTATTTTTTTTTTTATTATTTTTTTTTTTTTTTTTATTTTTTGCATACACTTTTACTCTACCATCCTCTACGGTACATCAAAATGATAGGGATTTATAGACACATCCCTACACTTGAGTTTTATTACTCTAACACTAATTTGACCCGAATTGAAAAGATCAAAACACTTGGAGTACATTATTATGCAAACAAAGGGAATTTGAGTTTAACGTTCTCTTCCTATATTTCATAAACTTTAACTTTTCCCATGAATCCCAATCATCCCAAAGCGTATACAAAGGATATGACTCGACTTAGCAACTCATGCAAGCAACGGATAATTGAACTAAGGGTTTTGGGTGATAACATAAATTGCACTAAAAGTGAGTGCAATAAAGGTAGGCTAAGGCGATTTGGGTGTATATTTGGGGTGGGGTGTAAACAATGCTCTTCATTGATATCCGGATAAACCGAAACATCACGAGAACCGCGAAAAGGATAGGCTCGAGGGGTTAACTAGGGGTATCGTGTACTAAAGATGAGTACATCGCAAAGGGTGTGGGGAATTACTCAACCGAGGTGGAAGAAGTAATTATATTACGGTATCAAACAAGGGTTTATCCTAATGCCTCTTATCATTTAGTTATTCCTAACTACACAAGTGTAGTCTCACTAGCGATCTCGGAATGCATCACAAAACAAGTTCTAGAATCTAATATACTACCGGTTAACACTCTAAGCATTAAAGATGAATGCTTTAATTCCTACTAATCTAAGGCGATCCTCACATTTTGGTGGAATTTAGGTGGTAAAGGGTTTTTGTGCTAGTCATGCAACTTCCTATCCATGAGGCGCTTTTGTTAAGACTAATGGCCCACTCTTATACGTCATGAAAAATTTTAAATTTGGCTAAAATTACCTAACCTACATTTTCTCATGGTTTATTACACAAATACACTTGGACAAAGCAAATAGTCAAGGATAAGCATAGTTTCAAAGTTCCGTTTATTTTCCTCCCTACACTTAAACCGAACATTGTCCCCAATGTTCCCCGAAAGTATCAAAGTTATGATAATAGAAGGTAATTAAAACGAAAGAAACTAATACTCCCGATTAGCTCGGTAGGATCCGTAAAAGTGGTGGTTAAATCTTTTCCAAGAAGAGTTTTTTTTTGTGAAAGACTCCTTCCAAACTTGTGTAACTTCTTCTTGACAAACTAAACTGCACACTAGAAGAAAACAAACGAAACCTTCGCGTAAAATCGTGGTAATAATATACATAAGACTCGATTTAAACTAGGATATAATGCTTGTGGAATGGATGTTTACAATTTGTTTTGAAAGTTAAGATCCGGAAAATTCCAAAATTTTACAAGTAGCTCGAAAACGAGAAAAATAAGTGATGTTTTTATTCCTTCCCGACGCGTCGGTTGCAATCTGACGCCAGGTTATCCCGACAAAAAGCGGTCTGCGATTTTACGGAAAAATTCGGAAAATTTGCATCTTTAGAATCTGAAAAACTTCGCAAAAACATCCATTATGACTCGATACAAGCATTTGACTCGAACAAACAAACATATATATCTTTTAGTTAATTGTTATTCTCATGTTCACATTTCTTATGAAAACGTGTGTAATCCTCCCTACACTTATCCTTTATGTAAAATACCTTTATATGTAATTAAGGCGAGGTTAAAAACAAAATAAAGCATTTTACAAATTCAAACATGAGGACAAACAATTAATAAAAGATATATGACACTAACAAGCAAACAATTAAGCATGGGTTGCCTCCCACGAAGCGCTTTTCTTTATTTAAGAGTCTTGTAGCTAGACTCGTAGTCCTACTCCTCGTTGCCTCGTGCAGTCGCGTGCTCATACTTAAGCCACTCCAACTCTCTTTCATTCTTATTATAATCATCTCCTAATTCAAGGCATTTTTGTAATACCGTTTTGTTTTCTCATATGGGTACCTAAGCCCACTTTGCTTATCTCTTTCACTAAGCAATGAAATAGGGTCATTCTATTACAAGCCTTAATGTCCCTATGTTTAAATCGGGATGAGCGTGGCATTTGATAGACAAAATCTTGACTTCATCGGAGAAAGTGATTAGACCGTCAATCATTCGTTCATTCAACCTAGTCAAATTCTTGAAAGGTTTCCCAAAATTATTTGAGTGAGGTCCTTGTCGATAAATTCTCCTGGGTTTTCTAAGACCATGAATTCTACCGGTAGGCAAAACTTCCAACGAACACGTGCAAATGAGTGATGCTTTAACAATATTGTTCCCATGATAGGTTAACTCATTGACCTTGATTTTATTGTATAGATCCTTTGAGATTAAGTTTAAAGGTAAGAATGAATTCAAATAAGCATCGAACCCTTCCAATCCTATTTTGCATGGAATTGCATGTTAAATGGGCCATCTTTCTCAATCCTACATCTAGGGTCAAAGTATTGGGAAGGATCTTCCTTAATTTCAAAGCTATCCTTATTGATGACCTCTCGCCATCAAGTTCTTCATCATGATCGATTCCTCATCGAATCGAGTAATAGAAAGGGCTTTGTTGTGGCCAATTCACCTCGTTATGCCACGGTGGTTATCAAAATGGTGAGTGGGTGAAGGGTTTTGTGGGATTGTGTTCTCAACCTCGGGATTGGGAATGGGTAGGGTGAAGAATCTTGGTGGAAGATACGGATCATGGTGAGTAATGGTTTTACGAGCGAAGGTCACGAAGAAGGGGATAGACTAAGAAAGCTAAAATGAGAAAAAAAAAATTTTACTTGATAAGAATCAAGCAAAGAAACCTAAGCGAGTGGACTACTAACTAGCTATTCTATTCCCCAAAGCCGCGCGCCAAAACTTGATAACGCTACACGCGTCGTTCGGGGTCAAGGAAACTTCCTTTTCTTGAGCAAGTTTTATAACACCCTAGGCGATGAACCTAATCGTTGTAGTGTAGTAATTAGGGTAAGCCACGGGTATTGATATCGTTCTCTGGGGAATAGGAATGCTAGTGAGAAGTTACTACGCTAAGGTTGAGGTTGAGGAAGATTATTTTTATCTTTTATGTTTTTTTAGAAAATGAAAAGTACGAATCTCGGGTATTGGATTTGGGGGTTGGTATTGCTACCGATTACTCTACTATTATCTAATTATCTAAGCTAAGGTTGTGATAGTCTATGTCTAATTGATGTGTACTCGTATGATAGTTTAAAGATGTGTTTACTTAGGTTTTACTACTCCTTAATTATCTCCTATTGATGGTTGATTTGTCACGTCCTTATTCCTAGTTGCGTTGTGATTCTAAGGCTATAGGGCGTGCTTATTTCCTAACTCTTTGAAATTACCAAAGGGTCTTGTTTACAAATCCTCTAGTGATTTATAGGCGCCTACTCTACGGTTGTCCTTGAATACTTTATCCTACAATTACCTAGATAATTATATTCTAAAGTTCACAAAGAAATGTCAAGCATTAAGTACACAACGAATAATCTAGCGCACTCTAGATCATTAGTCAACTAAGATAAGTATCAACCAATCAATATTCAATAATTAAGTTTCATATTCCTAAGCAAACACACAAATAAATTAGCGGGACATGGAGAACATGCAAGCATACACACAAATAATCAAAGACATAATTAAATTAATGAAGTAAATACTTATCTTGATGTATAATAGGGTTTAGAACCCTAAAATACTGCACAAGAAAGCCTTGGTTCGGTTTTAGGTTTTACTCCAAAAGACTACCCACAAAACCGAAAAATTCGGATTCTATATATAAGATTACATCTGCGACGGCGTCACCTTATGTTTCGTGGCGCCGTCGTGTCGCCGTCATTAGGGTTTCGTCTTGGCCACGTAAACCTTACGACGGCGTCACCTTATGGTGTGTGACGTCGTCCCTTGACTCGGCGCGTCTTGGGCATCTAGGCCGTCGAGTAACGACGGCCTACTCCTTTAGAACCCGACGTCGTCCCTTGAAAACATGTAATTTCGCCTCGACCGTCGCAAAATTCCTTCCGACGGCGTCGCGGATATGCAGGATGGCGCCACACCTTATGTTCAAAGACTTTGAGTGTCTCGATTCGACTTTGGCCATTTTCTTCAGATATTCGCGCTTTTCGTCCAAATAAGCATCATTCCAGCATTTTGCCTTCAAGAGACCTAAAAGTGAAAAGGAACGATATTAAGCAATAACGGATACAGTGATCGAATAAGGGCTTAAATGACCCCTTAAAAGGTACCTTTTAAAACCTTATCACTTTTCCAAGAAATCTTTCCTCCATTGGGATCATTCCCAAATGCAACTCTTCCTCCACTAATATTTCTAAAATCGAATGTAATCTCTTTGTCTCTGTCATACTTCGGAGCAACCACTATCCACAATTAGATGATCTTTTAGCTCCTCTTCAGGGTTGCCCTACACACAAAGAAAAGAGTTAGTGATTTTAGGAACCCAAGCCATTCTTGACTTGTGTTCCCCTTGTGGAGTTACAAACTCAAATTATTTGAGTATGTAATTCCCACTATCTTTCAAATGACGATCCAAAATTATCTTTTGATCTTTAGCATGTGGATTTTCAAAACTTTCGGTTTTCAACATAAATCTCTTTTACAAGATTATTAGCTTTTTCTTGTGTCACAAAACATCATACTCACTTTTGTTGAAAGTCTTGTTTGTCCTCGTGATGCCTTCCCTCTTAACCCATTCTCGGTTTAACACGTGGTTCTGTGATCTAGATCCCTATGTGAATTGTAATACCTTCTAGGTTGATAGTGAGATCTCCTAGGATTCCTATTCCAAGTAGTGTGATCGGTACCTTGTTTCTAAGCGAGACTTTGGAAAGCTTGTGAGATCTTGAAGGTTTTGAAAAGGTCTTCTCGATGTGGGTATCGTGATCCGGTGTGAAGTTTCGTGATTAATCCTATTTGAATTATTCCAAACCGGTTTGTGCTCTCTAGGTTTGTGGTTGACGGATCATTTTTGGAAATTTGCTAAGGTATTACGAGTGTCGATCACAATCTTTGATTAAGTGATGAGGACTATAACACACAAAACACAATTTTGACCCATATGTCCAAAGTGATTTCTTCTATGTCTATGCCCAAAATTATTTTGCCTTCTAGGTGAATGATTAAACTGTTTTGACCAAAATTATCCCAAAAGGTTTAGCGATGCGGTTTTGAAAAGACTTTGCGAAGAGTCTTGCTTGTGGAGCAATACTTTGATTTGAAGGTACTCCTTGATTTTGAACATTATTTTCAACAGCTTCTTTGGGTTTTTTAGATCTAGATTGAGCAACAAGCTTCTTCCTAAACTCTAGACTGTCTACTCCAAATCGAGAAACATCAGGCCTTATGGGTTGATGACTAATGGGATGTGGGACAACATTATATCCCTTGTCTTTCTTATAGTCAGGAGGAGGTTCACTTATTGAGCCCTCATTACTAGATGTATCTACATAGTTAATGAGTTCATCATCACTAGTGGTTATGTCCTCAAAATCACCTACATCCTGATCACTAGGTTGTTTTTCTTCTATGTTATCAAAGTTCATACCAAAACCTAATCCAGTTCTAATGTATGTTCTTCTTTTTTTCAACATAAGTAACATGGGACAGACGATTCATTCCGGGCATCAAACTTTTCTAATGGATCATCTCTCTCCTTAGTTAATTTCTCAATTTCAAAGAATTTTATAGTTTAGTTTCCATTCACTAAGTTTTAACTGGTACTCTGTTGTTCATACTTTTCATTGAAGCCATTTCATTATTTTCATGTGTTATAATTTTAGCTTCCATAGACTCTAAAGTAATTTGATAACTGCTACCTCGGACCTAGCCCTAACACAATTATCTCTTTCAATCACATAACTGTTAAGTAATTTTGATAAAACTCATAGCAGTTTGAGCATACCTCGAGATAGGAGACTGAGTTGGTGAAGTAGCCACCATAGCAAGAAGAACAGGATCATCTTCACTTTCTTTGCTCCAATCAAATCCTCCAAAGCTTTAACTAGCTTGTTAAGGTTTAATAACCTCGGATAAATCCTAAGTTATTAACAAAGAAACACTGAGTAATCTTTATTAAGTACACGGAATTTACTTAACAAAGCTAAGAAGAATAACTTTTATTATAAACTCTAAATCTGCTTATTATGCAGATACTCTAAACAACTCTAAGATTATCGAACTTCTCTCTAAGACACTAAATAACTTGTGAATTCGTAAACTCTAAAACTCATAGACTCGTATATCTCTAAGGCCAATCAAGGAGTCCTTTTATAGGCTCAAGGATATCCTAGTCGGTTTACAATTTGTATTCTTGTACGACAAGTAATCTAAACATAGAATACAATACTTTCCATAAACGAATATAACAGTTCTTTGTTCTTGCAGTACTTTGACTTCATAATGCAATACTTTGACTTTGTCTTTAGCGAGACTTTGACTCTTTAACGTTTTCCATGATTTTGCGACTACGGTGATTTCATATCTTGATGCTTTCATATCTTCAGCACTTTCATATCCCAACACACCTTATAACAGAGACTCGACGATCTCCAGGCTAGAGAGAGAGCTAGGGATCAGCAATTTGAGGAGTTGTCAGCTATGGTCAGCGAGCTACGACGTTGTCTGGGGGATACACCGGGCGACTCATAGATCAGAGTCATCTTCTATATAGCTAGTGACATAAAGCCCGCCATCTATGGCATTAATATGAGGGCCTTGTATCTTTTGGTTTGAGAAAACTATTGAATAAGATATTAATGTTGTATTGATTGGTTATGACTTATGCTATGTACTGATGTTACTCTATGATATCGTGGTTGTATTCTAATATTCTTTTGTGTTGTGATTTTATCATTCATCGATTATATAAACCGAGCCGATCATTATATTCTCATATATGTTATGATATTGTTTTGACAAATCATGATTGACTCATTCTTGCTTATGATGATATTAGTCCATTGATTTAATGTGGTGATCTTGACTTTTTTGATATTTATAATATGTAATCACTTGTATTATTATCGATGATTCTAAATTCTGGTGTTTATCTCTTGGTAATTCTAAAAAATGGTCAAGAAGAAAACTACCTCATCCGCTACCATAACTCCAACCGCTGTTCGCAAGATAGTCGCTGACAGTGTTAGTGCTGCCATCGCCAAACATGTTGTTGAGGCTGCCCAAGTTGAAGCCGTACGTATTGCTGAAGCTGAACATGTTGCTCAAGCTGCACGTGAAGTCGAAGCTACAGAACGAGAAGCTGAAATTGCACTAGAAGCCGAAGTTGCTTGAGAAGCTGAAGCTGCACGTGAAGCTAAGGTTGCACATTAGGCCAAGGCTGCCCGCATTGCTGAAGCTGCACGCGTTGCTAAAGCAGCATGCTTCATTGAGGTTGAAAACTCTAATGAAACCGACAATCAGACCAATCAAATTGAGTCTCTTGTAGCGCGCAAATGTAGCTACAAAGGATTCATGAACTGCAATCCTACCTTCTTTAAGGGAACTGAAGGTGCTATTGGTCTTCTTCACTAGTTTGAGAGATCAAAAACTGTATTCCTCCTAAGTGACTGCACGGATGATTACAAAGTCAAGCTTGCAACTGGAAATTTGCTAGAAGATGAATTGTCATGGTGGAAAGCTCATGCTCAACCGATTGGAATGGAAGAAGCTTGTAAGATTTCCTGGTTCGATCTGAAGCAACTAATGGTGAAACTGTATTGTCCAAGAACTGAAATCAAGAAACTAGAGGACGAATTCTACCACTTGACTGCTAAGGGTAATGATCTTAAGACGTACTTCAAAAGATTCCACAAACTGAGAGCCATGTGTCCTAACATGTTTCCCACGAATGACAAGCTTTTGGAAAGTCTCCCCGAAGTATTGAAGGAGATGTCATCGATTCTAACCCTACGAATGTAGAGGAAGTTGTCACTGTTTCCCACCGTCTCATGGAACCAATTTTGAAGCTTGGAACTGCACATAACTGAAATGAAAAAAAGGAAGTTTGAGACCGGAGAAACACGAACCCCAATCCTCATCAACCCAAAAACTCATCCCAATTCAACAATAACCACCGAAACAACAACGACAACAACAATCAGTACCATGAGAACAGAAACCACCATCATAATCAATAGAACCTAAGGCAAGAAGCCGCGAGGGCTTATGCTGCCACACCAACTGCAGGTAGGGGATATGCTGGACCTCATCCCCTATGCAATAAATGCATGTTGCACCATTCTGGAACATGTACTGTAAAGTGAAAAAAAGTGAAACAAGGTGGGTCATCAAGCTAGGAATTGCCGAAACCCTGCAAATGGAAACAACACGCAACTGGCAAATCTAAATTGTTATGGATGTGGAGAGAAGGGTCATGATGGATCTAGACATACACCTTGTGTCAATGATATTTTGTATGCTATTATTAAGCACGCGGAATTTACTTAGTAATACTTAGAAGATGGATTGTATGATGTATTGTATGTAAACACAGATTAAACACAAAACTTAAGCTCCAATATTATTGATAAATAATACGAGTGATCTTAGCTTATCACTAGGGTTACACCTTGAAGCCTTTGTGAGTAATACGTAGGTAATTAGACAAGTACCTAAGACAACTTCAGCATCATGAGCAATCTGAATTTATACTTTCTTTGAAACCTTTCTTCTTGTTTGCTCCTTGCTTTGCATAACAGATTTACCTTTGTCTTGCTTTAATTCATCAACTTTTTCACTTGCAGTGGCAATATCATGTCCATTATTGGGCATATTTGGCTTTGCAGTGAAAATTGGATCAGTGGTAAAATCATCAGTTGCAGTACTAAAAATGTCTTGATCTAGTTGCTCTTCTTGAGTATCAGCTTCCTCTCCACCTTTACTAGAAACACCTTCATCTTCAAAATCAATTCTCCTCCCTTGAGTTCCAGCATCTGTTTTCCTCCCCTGTTCGGGAGAATTTCCTAAATCTTGATCAAAATCAGCTGAATCACCATCATTAGGTGAGGATGAAGATGAAATCACAAACTTTGCAGTTTTCTTTGTCTTTAACCCCTGCAACTCTTCCTTCAAGGTCTGAATCTCCTCCTTCAATGATGTAATATCCTTGGCATCTTGCTTAAGTTGTGCCAAGTCTTGTTCCGAGATTTAACACCTTTACTAATGTTGTACAAATTTCCATCAATTCCATGGGTTGCCCACTGCCCTCAACACTTCCAACTGTGTGACCTGTTGGGAGAGGTGAATCATAGGGCATTGGTTCAGATTCCTCCCTAGTTGGACTAGATTGAAGCCTGGAACCACCACTGCTTGTTCCTAAACCAAGAGGATCAGGTACATGCTATGTGTAATGAGAGGAGTTGTCTGTTTTTGCCTCCTCTCATAGGTGTGAGAAACTGGTGGAGTATAACCAATGTTTGGAACATTAACTATGGGTGTAGTTTGTACTTGTGAAATCTTTGCAAGCATTTGAGGAAAGAGATGTGTAAAAATCATATTGCCATCTTTATTCATATTTTAAAAAACTTTAGGCTTAAGGCAACGGATTTTATAAACTCTAGTGTGGGGTTGCAGTTGAAACTCATTTAGAACTGCTTGCACAAATCTTGGATACATTAAAATTTTTGTAGAACTCTTTACATTGCCTTGCATACTTTGAAAATATATTTTGACCAATTAAAAATCTTATCAGTGGCTAGACAAACCAAAGGATAAGCCATGGTTGAACTGAATTGTTCATAAGAGGTTTTCTTAGGACTTAGGCAATGCAAAAGAGTATGTATCAAAAATATCCAATGGGCACAAAAACCACTCTTTTTGAAAGTAGCCTTTTTATCAGTGGCATCATACCCCATGGATGATAAATTTTCATGTATTTCTGGCATAGGTAATGTGATGATACCATTGAGATCATCCAATTTGAGAATTATCCTCAAGGATGCCTCAGTAATATCAATGGTTACCCCATCCACAGTGGCTCTAAGAGCATCTACTGTTTCATGTGTATCTCCAGTTTCAATGGTTATGGACTGAGCAGAAGTCCAAAACTGTTTGATTTGAGAGATATAGATTGTGGGATTTAAAAGTAAAGCATACCTTAAATGGGTAGTATTGAGAAAGTCCACAATCTGATGAAAAACAGGGCCACTCTTCTTGTTTGACTTTTGTAAGTAGGCCACTTGGTTGTGCTCATCTGCAAAAGTGATCGGTGCCATAGAATCTTTTGTTGAAGAATAGATTGTGTCAGTATGAATTGTATAAAGAACTCGCCAATTGAGAGAAAATATATAAAGAGTTAGGGTTTTAGAGTTTTGCGAAAGAAAGACTATCTAAGGAAAATATTTATCTTAACAAGATAAATTATAAGTAGGAAAGTAGATAATCTTCTAAAAATTTACCCTATTTATATATGGAAATAATTAACTCTCAACGGCTAGTAAAAATTTAGTTACAGACACAACAGTTGTAACGGCTAGAACAACAGTGGTAAAATAACACTGTCAGTGGAATCTGTGAACTAGCAGTGGTAATTTTTCACAAAGATTTTGAAAGAGCAGTGGTAAAGAAAAACATTTAAAAATAGACTGCCCTTTATCATAGTTTTTAGCAAACTATCAGCTATCAACGGATTTGATATGTCTTTACCATGAGCCATTTACTATGGACTAGCCAACTCTTAATCATAGATAATATGGTGAGTTGATGACCATATAGTTTTTGGTAAACTATCAACCATAAACGGGTTTGATTAGTCTTTACCAGTAGCCGTTTGCTCTGGACTAGTTGATTCTTATGTGGCTTAAACATGGTGAACCAATAACCATTTGTGTATCTCAGATATACACCTTTTAAGATCAACTCCCAGCTATGATTGGTTATGTATCCGCATATGTTATATAACAAACAAAGACACAAGCACATAAACATATACAAACTTATACAACAATATTAGTACCCTGAGACTTCCACTTAACACCAAAGACCATTAGACACAAAAAGTTTATGGATTTAGCATTCCAATACTTGTTACCAAGTACTGAAATCTACCCACATCAAGTCCTTTTGTTAATAAATCAGCATAGTTGTCATCAGTATGGATGTTAACAACTTGAATTAGTCCTTTTTCATAACAACTCTTATGAAATGGTGTCTAATTTCAATATGTTTAGTCTTTGTGTGTTGAACTGGATTCTTAATTATGCAAATGGTACTTCTATTGTCAATATGAATGATGGTATTCATGAAATTGTATCCATAGTCCAAAAGTTGATTATGAAGCCATAGAACTTGAGCACAGCAACTTGCAGCAGCCACATACTCTGCCTAAGTTGATGAATTAGCCACCGTTGTTTGTTTCTTGCACTGCCATGACACTAATCTGTTGCCAAGAAATTGGCATCCACCAGTTGTAGATTTTCTATCCAAACTAGCTCCAGCATAGTCACTATCTGAGTAAGTAACCAAATCTAGAGGAGAATCTCTAGAGTACCACAATCCCAGTAGGAAATGCTTTAAGATATCCGAAAATCTTCTTCACAGCAGTCAAGTGAGAAAACTTGGGAGTGACTTGAAACCTTGCACATGCACACACTGCAAACATAATATTAGGTCTAGATGATGTAAGATACATCAAAGAACCAATCATAGACCAGCACATGTGTGGAGTTTGATAGACTCCTTGAGATCGTTTTGAGCCTCCAGGGTTTAACAATAACAATGATAACAATAAGATGCACAGCGGAATAAATCAAAACATCATTATTATTGACACAAGGTTTTTCTTTCACCATCTCCTCCAAATATTATTTGATGAGAATATTACGTGTTACCTAAATGTAACAGGGATCAAAGCCTTCTTCGATCTTGGAGGTAAACAACTAACCTATGCGTTTACAATAAACTACACACCCTAGGTTACACACACACCCCTTTAGTTGACTACATTATGGAAGACATGTATATAAAACCTACACCCCATGTCCTCTTTATATACTAGAGGATTAGGGTTTACAAGATACTACGAAGGATTAAATAATAAATCTTCTTTTGCAAGCAAGTCCTTCCATCTTTTTGTAAATTTATTCTTTGTCACTTTGAGTCCTTCTTGTTTCATTCTTCTTGTTTTGTTTCATCAAATCAATAAACCCAACAATCTTCCCCTATTTGATGATAACAAAACAAATAAATTCATGTACGAACTTCCCTAGACGAAGTAGCAGAAGTTGAGATGTAAACATCTCCCTGAATGAAACAAATCTTGTCTTCCTTATCTTCCCCTTAATCCATGCTATCTCTTCTCATATCTTCCCCTTTTTGTTATCAACAAATAGAGAATATAAGAAGTAGAAACACTCTAGCATAACAGTGGATTTCAAACAAAGTAGCAGTGGTTACGAAAAATACTAGGAGTGGTTTCGAGAAAAACACTAAGCAGTGGTTTCGAGAAAACACTAGGAGTGGTTTCGAGAAAACACTAGGAGTGGTTACGAAAAACACTATCAAAGCTGCTTTCATCCACTAATTAAAGACACCACACAATGTATAAACCACTGTTGGGTCTATTATAGACTTGATAATACAAAACAAGAAGAATGAAACATGAAGGACTAAAAGTGACAAGAAGGGAAACTACAAAAAGATGGAGTATTTGGAAGACTCTAGAAGATATGCTTAAAAAGAATATTTAGTTTCCTAATTGTATTGTTTCCTAATTATATTATGATTCCTCTTGTAAACCCTAGATGTCTCTAGTATATAAAGAGACATAGGGTCATTAGTTTTAGCACGGACGTGCAAGATGTAGACGTCTAAAGGGGTGTGTGTGTGGGAACCTAGGCGTAGGGATTTGGGAAAACGCCTAGGGTTTAGTGGTTTAGTGGTTTAGTGGTTTAGTTAGTTAGTCTTAAAGATCAAGTCTTTGATCTTTATTATTGTTTAGTTACTTTATGATAATGAAAAACCTTGTTCATTATAACGTTAATTCTTATTGAATATTCCGCTTTCGTTATTATGTGTTCCTAGATATAATATTAGACCTCGTCTAAGAGCTTACAACGATCTTCACAATTGGTATCAGAGCGGGGAGCTCTTGATATAGGGATTCACAAGGTTTTCGTTGTCAATAAAAGAGCAGTTTTGAATTTACAGCAGGTCTTGTAAAAAGTTGTCGAAGAGCAGGTGTGGTAAAATAAAGATTGACTGGTCGGTGGACTTTATTGGGATGTATTGGTTCTTATTACTGTCACGTGGTATTCATTAAATACAATATTCGGATGATGAATGTGAGAGTACTGAGAATATCGCTATCCGCTGGGACCCACGTAGGAGAAGGATTGGTTGAGACTTTCATTAATTGGCTAAGATATTAATGCTTGGTCTTTATTTTGACAATCACATGAGAATTTTAATCGGTTATATTATTGAGATGGGATTCAATGTAATAAGGTATATGGTTGTACCGTGGTCATGACTTTTGATTGGCCAAGATTGATATTGATCACGTGGGTTGATTTATTTCTTTGAAGTCAATCGTGTAAAGCACTACTCTTTTTGTCGTTTCGTTATTGACACCAAGATTGATAAAAGAGTATTTTATTGAGAAGGTCATGTGATATTGATAATTGTGGGCGCACGAGATTATTTATGATTGCTATTTGGTTTTGCTGCTATACTCATATGCTACGATTAATATGTTATTGGTTTTGAAAGTACTGCTGCGTATTATTTTCAAAGTTTTGTTGGAGTGTTTAAAAGTACTGATGCATAGTTAAAAGAAAGTACTGATTTATTCAAAGTACTGCTGCTGCTTCACGATTATTTGAAAGTACTGCTGGTCGAATTTTCCACAAAGTACTGTTCGAGGCTTATTCAAGGTACTGCAGATTTTATTGAAAGTACTGTTTTATGCTCAAAGGTGCTGCTCGAGATTTTTTAAAGTACTGCTCCTTCCCAACATACTGTTCATGCTTTATTACGAGAAGATTTTTTATTTAAGGGGAAGTCGAGCATAAAGATTGTTATGGTTTTTTGGATGACACACACACAGGTTATTGTTCACACACACAAGGAGTTTGGTTATTTATTCTTAAAAGGATTTAAAAAGGCTCGTTATGGAGATTTATTGAAGAATTGATTACGAAGAGGATTATTTATCACTTATTTGAAGGTGAAGTGAAATTGCTTGATTTGTGTTCTTATCATCTAGCTTGTTGAATCTAGCAATGTGTGATTTTTCTTATGATGCTCTATGCACACATTGGCTATCACTTAAAGGAGTTACATTGTAGTGCTCAGTGTCTCATACTAGTTGAGGATTCTTTTCAAGGGATTGCGGTCTACTTATATTGTTGGTTCGTATAAGTATGGAGTTCCGTGGATAGTACAGATTTAAGACACAAGTTTGGGAAATTCTACTTCTTCATCAAATTCGTTATACTTGGTTTTCTTCACAAGTGATCATTACATAAGCCTACAGATTTTGAAGACTCATTGATATACATGCATCACTCAAGGGGAAGTGTTTGATTTTTACTATTGTTGATCATTATTACTACTGCTAGTTGAAGTTTTCTACTGTTTTGGATCCATTTTTCCTATGATGCGTAATGGTGGGCGATTTGAAGCATTGGATGGCTTAGATTGGAAGTATGATATTGGTTCGTGGTGGTCAAGATCATTATTTGCATACGTTCCTATTTAGATAATAACAAAAGGGAAGAGATGTTTGAGTGACATGTTTAAGTCAAGGGGAAGATTGTTTCATTCATGGTGAGATTTAATTATCTCAACTTCTGCTACTTCGTCTAGGGAAGTTCGTACAAGATTCGTGGTTGTTTTGTCATCATCAAATAGGGGAAGATTGTTGGGTCTATTTATAGATTTGATAATACAAAACAAGAAGAATGAAACATGAAGGACTAAAAGTGACAAGAAGGGAAACTACAAAAAGATGGAGGATTTGGAAGATTCTAGAAGATATGCTTAAAAAGAATATTTAGTTTCCTAATTGTATTGTTTCCTAATTATATTATGATTCCTCTTGTAAACCCTAGATGTCTCTAGTATATAAAGAGACATAGGGTCATTAGTTTTAGCACGGACGTACAAGATGTAGACGTCTAAAGGTGTGTGTGTGTGGGAACCTAGGCGTAGGGATTTGGGAAAACGCCTAGGGTTTAGTGGTTTAGTGGTTTAGTTAGTTAGTGTTAAAGATCAAGTCTTTGATCTTTATTATTGTTTAGTTAGTTTATGATAATGAAAAACCTTGTTCATTATAACGTTAATTCTTATTGAATATTCCGCTTTCGTTATTATGTGTTCCTAGATATAATATTAGACCTCGTCTAAGGTACTGCTGAGGGACACACAGTACTTTCAACAAAAAGTGAATCTGATGTTTTTGTGATACAAGAAAATGCTAATAATCTGGAGAAAGAGATTTATGTTGAAAAACCAGAAAGTTTTGAAAATCCACATGATAAAAATCAAAAGATAATTTTGGATCATCATTTGAAAGATAGTGGGAATTACATACTCAAAGAATTTGAGTTTGTAACTCCACAAGGGGAACACAAGTCAGTAATGGCTTGGGTTCCTAAAAGTCACTAACTCTTTTCTTTGTGTGCAGGGCAACCCGTAAGAGGAGCTTAAAGATCATCTTATTGTGGATAGTGGTTGCTCGAAGTATGACAGAGACAAAGAGATTATGTCGATTTTAGAAATATTAGTGGAGGAAGAGTTGCATTTGGGAATGATCCCAATGGAGGAAAGACTCTTGTGCAAAGGAACTATCAAAGCAGGGCTTATTGACTTTGAGAATGTTAGATATGTGAAGGAGCTTAAGTTCAACTTGCTCTCAGTCTCTCAAATTTGTGATAAAAAGCATCCTGTGTTATTTACTGACACAGAATGTCTCATCCTTGCCTCTGACTTTAAACCTGTTGATGATGACTTGGTAGTACTTAGAGTACCAACGACAAATGATGTGTATAGTTTAGACATGAAGAGTCTACATTCCTATGGAAGAGCCAAGTGTTTGGTGGCTAAAGCAACATCTGAAGAGGCACATCAATGGCATAGAAGATTGGGCCATGTTAATTTCAAGAATATCAACAAACTGGTCAAAGCTCAACTTCTGCTACTTCGTCTAGGGAAGTTCGTACAAGATTCGTGGTTGTTTTGTCATCATCAAATAGGGGAAGATTGTTGGGTCTATTATAGATTTGATAATACAAAACAAGAAGAATGAAACAAGAGGGACTTAATATGACAAGAAGGAAACCTACTAAAAGATGGAAGGGCTTGCTTGCAATGGAAGTTTTATTATTTAGTCCTTATCCTCTAGTATATAAAGAGGACATAGGTATAGGTTTTTAATTAAGTCTTCCATAATGTAGTCGACTAAAGGTGTGTGTGTTTAGCCTAGGCGTAGGGAAAACGTCTAGGGTTTAGTGGTTTAGTAGTTTAGTTAGTTAGTGTTAAAGATCAAGTCTTTGATCTTTATTATTGTTTAGTTAGTTTATGATAATGAAAAACCTTGTTCATTATAACGTTAATTCTTATTGAATATTCCGCTTTCGTTATTATGTGTTCCTAGATATAATATTAGACCTCGTCTAAGAGCTTACAACGATCTTCACAACCACCTCCATCAAGAATTAGAACAAGTAACACAAATTCAAGAAGTTGAATATGCATGAAAACCCTAAAAATTGAATTTCTGAAAAACCCTTCTGTAGCCAACTTCGACACTAAATAACTTTTCATTGAGAGCTCAGATCGACAATCCCTCAGGTGAAAAGTTAGATGAATATATAGAGAACGTCCACCAAAAATTTCGTCACGATCCAACAGTTAAAGAAAAAGTTATCGCGTTTTAAACAAAGCAGTCTTTGAAAACATATACGAAAAATTCAGTTCGAATTTTTCTTGTTTTGCCATTCTCCGACCAATAAAACCTTGTGAATCCCTAGGTAACGAGCTCCCCGAGCTCTGATACCAATTGTGGAGTTTGATAGACTCCTTGAGATCGTTTTGAGCCTCTATGGTTTAACAATAACAATGATAACAATAAGATGCACAACGAAATAAATCAAAACATCATTATTATTGACACAATGTTTTTCTTTCACCATCTCCTCCAAATATTATTTGATCAGAATAATACGTGTTACCTAAATGTAAAAGGGATCAAAGCCTTCTTCGATCTTGGAGGTAAACAACTAACCTAGGCGTTTACAATAAACTACACGCCCTAGGTTACACACACACACCTTTAGTTGACTACATTATGGAAGACATGTATATAAAACCTACACCCCATGTCCTCTTTATATACTAGAGGATTAGGGTTTACAAGATACTACGAAGGACTAAATAATAAATCTTCTTTTGCAAGCAAGTCCTTCCATCTTTTTGTAGATTTCTTCATTGTCACTTTGAGTCCTTCTTGTTTTGTTTCATCAAATCAATAAACCCAACAACATGTGCACATCAACTGCTTCACCACTATTTTCCTTCAAGAGTTGATGTGTAGTCTTGTCTGCAGGGGTGCTTGATGACTTTGCATCAGAGAACTTGAACTTTCTAAGTATCTCAGCCACATATTTATCTTGATTGATGAAAATACCATCTGGCCTTTGTTGTACTTGAAGTCCCAAAAAGAATGTGAGTTCACCCATAGAACTCATCTTGAATTCTTCCTTCATTAGCTTTTCAAATTCTTTGCACATCTCGGTCTTTGTATATCCAAAATGATATCATCAACATATACGAACTAACAAGATATCATTCTTGTCTTTCTTGATGAACAAAGTTTGATCCACTGCCTCTATGAAACCCATTATCAAAAGATAAGTAGTTAAGGTTTCATACCATTTCCTTGGTGCTGATGCAAGCCATACAAAGCTTTAACTACCTCAGACACTTTATTAGGATAGGCAGGGTCTTCAAAGCCTGGAGGTTGAGAAACATAAACCTCCTCATCAATCTGCCTATATAGAAAAGTACTCTTTACATCCATTTGATAGACCTTAAAGCCCATAAAGGATGCATAGGCTAAGAATAGCCTAATTGCTTCAATTCGTGCAACTGGGGCAAACACTTCTTCATAGTCAATACCATCCTCTTGAGTGTATCCTTGAGCCACAAGCCTAGCTTTGTTTCTAATAACAATTCCTCTTTCATCCTTCTTGTTTCTAAACACCCATTTAGTACCTATTACCTTCTTGCCAGAAGGTAAATCACAAAGCACCGAAACCTTTTGAAGCTTGAATTGGAGCAACTCTTCTTGCATTGCTTCCACCCAACTTTCATCTTCAAGCGCCTTGTAAACATTCTTTGGCTCCATTTGTGACAGAAAACACATAAAGAGACATTCATTCTTGCCTTCATGAGACTTAGATTCATATATTTCACTTATGAATCCATGAATATCAGGCAACCTTGTTTGTCTTCTAGTCTTTACAGGTGAGTGGACATCCCCAATCACATTCTCAAGAGGATGTGATTTATGAATAGAGGTGTGGGGAGTCTGAGGAACTGCAATTTCATTTGGCATATTAGAAATTTCAACATCATTGGCTTGTGCTTCTTCTGTAACTGGAGTTGTAACTTCCACTTCTGGTGTTGCAGTGGAAAATTCTGGCCTAGCAGTGGAATCTGTATTTCCACTACTTTTGGGATCTTCAATGTTCATATTGCTATCTTCTTCTTTACCAGAATCATTAGAAGGATGAGCATCTCCAGTCCTTGAAATATCATTATTGTCTGCAAAGTCCCAAAGTGGCAGACTGAATTCATCTTGATCTTCGCCTTGATCTTTGTTGGGTTCATCATCATCAAGAAACTCTTATGAACCTGCGAAATCAAAAGAAGATGTACCTGTAGAGATAGGCACATAATTCATAGTATTGGTTAAAGTATCAAGATCAAACGACCTTTTCGGACCGGTTCCTTTGACATTCACTTTGTTCTCCGGGAACTCAACATGCGATTTTCTTCAATCTTTTGGGTTCTTAAGTTGAATACTCTGAAAGCTTTACTGACCATGGAGTACCCAACAAAATACCCTTCATCTGCTTTTTCTTCAAATTTCCCCAGATAATCTATGGTATTGAGAATAGATACATGACATCCAAATAGTCTCATGAAGTCAAGGATAGGTGGTCTACCCCTAAATAACTCATAAGGTGTCTTGTTCTTTGTTTTTACTACTAAAACCCTGTTTTGCACATAACATGCAGTGTTAATCGCTTATTAAAAAATGATTGGCAATTTTGAATCGCCAACATGGTTCTAGCACCTCTATAAGTGTCTTGTTCCTCCTCTCAAGAACACCATTTTGTTGAGGAGTTCTAGCAACACTAAATTCTCTTTAATACCTTTATCTCTCGCAAAATCATCCATAACTCTATTCTTAAACTCATCCCATTGTCACACCCGGTGATTTTCACTTTGAAATCATATTGGTTTTCTACTTGTTTGATAAAGGTCTTAAGGATGCCGATGTTTCATCCTTTGTATTGATAAAGAAAACCCATGTAAACTCTTTGAAATCATCGATTACAACAAGACAATACTTTTAAGATTTAAGTCGCTCACGGATGTAGGACCAAACAAGTCCATATGTAACATTTGAAGTGGGTGAGCAATAGAGTTAACCGACTTTGATCTTCAGAAGCTCGTGTTGTTTGCCCTAAGACAAGCCACACAGTTTGATCATTTTCAAATCTTTTCCGAGGTAGACCTCTCACCAAACCATCTTTGACAATCTTATTAATGGTTTTGAAGTTAACATGACCTAGTCTTCTATGCCATAACATGGATTCATCCACTATGGCCTTTGCAAGGTGCAAGCATAATCATCTTTAGCAACAATGTTGTTCATATCAAAGCTATATATGTTGCCTTTTCTAGGAATTTTAAGAAGAATCGACTTTCATCGAGCATCTTAAAATCCTTAAAGAGAACAAAGCACATATCTTTGGTAAAAGAATATTGTTCTTCTTGTCACACATTTGTGACACACTAAAAGATTATACTTAAGCTCTTTTACATAGTACAGTGTTCAAAGTCCAAGTTACCGCTTTGATTACTCCTTTACCAAAGAACTTTTCCATTTACTCCACCTCCAAACCGATATATTGTCTATCATAATGTTCAAAATCGAGAGATAGGACTTGTTGCCATCATGTGCCTTGAACATCCACTATTTGTGTAGCCTTGATCGATCTTTTGTCCTTGGAAGTTCCTGCACATTAAAGTAAAGAGTTAGTTTCTTTTGGGGACCCAAGCCATGATTGACTTGGATCTGCCTCGTGTATCAATATAGTTATATCTATCAAAGCTCATTGATACACCATTGGGATTGGTTGATGAGGTTATTCCTTTAGGTTTCCATTCCCAACGTGCTGAGGCCTTCACATCATTGCCCATTTCCCGCTTTTTCTTGTTTACAACCCTTGTAGTAGGAACTTTTGAATGAGTAGTGGAAACTGCTGGTTTGTTTTTAGGTACCCACTGTTGGTTATAATGAACCTTTTTATTTTGAAAAGTCCTTTTTCCTGTTTGTGCTGATTTTGCAAAAGATGTTTTGGACTTTGCACTTGTAACAGTGACTTAGGGTGGCAGTGTTACAGCTTTTGCGTTGGCAAAGTTTTAAGTCCACTTCTTAGTTGAACCGCTCTTGGGATCATTTTGTGTGTGGATTAGAGTGCATATTATTTTGAAATTGTTTAGAATTCACCCTTTTATTCCCATGGACTTCCCTTCTCCCAACATGATAGTCACAATAAGCATGTAAATGATCAAAACTACCACAGATATAGCATGCCTTATTGTACATCACAAAATCACTACCTAGTTGTTGAGATTTAACATGATTCCAACTCCTTTGGTTACCCCTAGGAGCTGTAGGCTTGTTCCTATACATCTCAGCATACCTTACAGTTTATCTAGGTTTATTAGCTTGTTTCCTCGGTTCCTCTGTAACAGTATTAACAACTTTTGGGATAGAAGTCTCTACATTCTTTTTAACATTCTCATCAACAACTGATGAGTCACTAGCACTTTCAAAAACATCATTATCCTTCTTAACCTCTTCCTCACATTTTACAGTTGTGTCCTTTAAAGGACCATATTCACGGTTAAGATCCTGAAACTCTTCTAAGCATGTATGAGCTAAATCTATACCTGGAGGTGAATGAACACCTCTTAATGGTGGAGGCACTATATTATAACCCATACCAGACTTAACTTTACTATTGTTAGGAATTAGAAATTCCAGGTATTAAAGAGTCGGTCACCTCAAGTATATGTAATCGTTAGAAAGCTCGTATTCGTAGTTATTTTAAGTTAAGTAACATTTAGTTAAGTAACACCATGGAGGACGGACGGGTCTTTACCCACTGTATGCCTGATCCACAGCCCGATGTGTGGCGTTTTTATGTAAGACTATAAATACTCTCTACCTCCCAAGGTAGAGAGTTGGAGCTCATAATAATATCTTTCACTTTCTCTCACTAAGTTCCCTAAACCTCTAACTTTCTCTCTCTAGAATTCCATTTATATGCCACTTGTTGTTATGGTTTGATATGTATGTGAAAACTTATATTCAACAATTGGTATCAAGAGCCATGGTTAGATCATATCTTGCACATCTTTGGATTTCTAGTAGTTTTAGGTGGTTTTGAGTTTGAAAAGTTTAGTGGTTTTGCATCATTTGGGTGATTTCTAGTGTTAAAGTTTGGATTTTGATAGTACTTTTATGTTTAGAATCATCACAAGTGTTTAGGTTTTGATTTGGTAAGCTTGAATCATCGTGGTTGGGTAGTTTTGGATTGAAAAGTGATGTTTTTGTTGTTTTCTTGCTAGCGACTTGACATTCGGACTTCATTCTTCGTAGCGACTTGCTTTGCAATTTAGTGGCGAGTTACAGTTTTGGAGCTAGCGACTTAGATCTAGCGATTAACAGTACAAGTAGTGGACTCTCCACTACGGGTAGCGACTTGGTGGTAGCGACTTGGTTTGTAGCGAGTTGCTCTTTAGCGACTTGTATCTTCAGCGACTTGAGTAGCGAATTGCTGCCAAAATTTTGCTAGCGACTTGAGGCTTAGCGAGTTACTTAGCGACTTGCATTTGTCTAGCGACTTGGAACTCTAGCGACTTAGTGGTGTAGCGAATTAGGTGTTAGCGACTTGGGTGATTGTTTACGGTTTTCTCTTGATTTAGTAAAATCCCGTGAAAGAATCTATTTCCCGGTTTAATCATAGAGTTATAAAATCCCGTATAATCTGTTAACATGTCTACCAACGTTCTACTATCATCTCCACTATTTCGAGGATGTTCAAGCGGTGGCTCGGATACTCGTCCACCCATGCTTGACAGAATCGACTACGATTCTTGGGCTCAACGAATCGATTGTATTGCCTTGGAAAGGAAAATGGTGTCAACATTCTCAAATCCATTGATGAAGGACCGTGTCGAGTTGAGACGACCGAGATATACTTGACACTAATGAAGATGGAACTCCTATTTACGGAATGGACGGACCTAAAATGTATGATGAGCTTGATGATAAGGAGAAAAGAGATTCGATGCGGATATCGGGGCTTCTAACATTGTTCTTCAAGGTCTTCCTAAAGACATCTACAAGTCGATCAATCACAACACCGATGCAAAGGCGATATGGGATAATGTCAAGATGCTTCTCTCGGGTTGAATTAACTATGGAAGACAGAGAATCACAACTCTATGACGAATTTGAACACTTCAAGATGAAACCGGATGAGAGTGTCTATGAGTACTATGAGATTTCATAAGTTAGTAAATGACATGAGGAACATCGAATGACTATGCCTAACATTCATTTGAACTCAAAATTTGTGAACAACATGAATCCCGAATGGCACAAGTTTGTCTCCTCTGTGAAGCTCACTAAAGGATTGAAGAATACAAACTATGAGCAACTCTATGCCTTCCTCCTTGAATGAGAGACATGCTATGTTTGAAAAATTGGTTCTCAATCGGTTCAAAACCAACCATGGAGAGACAAGCTCGTCCAATGACTCAACCGCCTTCTACTCAAACATCGGAATCACAACCAAAGCTTCACAAGTCATACCCTTGGGTAATGGTAATCACAAACTCATTCCCGATCCTATGTTCAAACAAGTCGATCTTGATGCACACGCTGGTAACTTCATTAATCAACTAGCTCTTCCGATTAGTCAAAACATGAATTCTCCCACAAACCAACAACAACCTCGAGCGCATCTAACCCACACAATCAAGCTCTTGTTAAAGATGGAAGGATCGTGGTGCAACCAATTCGGGAGCAGACGGTATGATCGGGGAAGAGGTAGAGCTGGTAGAGGTTATGTGGGTAACCGAATCGAGGAAGAAATGGTAACCAAGGTCAAGCTAAGCCGATCAAATGTTATAACTGTGGTGGTGAGGACACATTGCAAGAAATCGCACATCTCCAAAGCGTCCACGAATCGCCGATTACTTTAGAGATAAGATCTTGCTTGTACAAGCTCGGGACAATGGTGTTGCTTTGGATGAAGAGGAATTGTTATTTCTTCTTGAGGGCAATGCCAAGACCTATGATGCGAGATGTGGATGAGCGACCTATTCGGAGATAGGTCACAATCATCGAATGCCTTTCAAGTCGCGATTGTGATGCATACGACTCGATGTGGATGATGGACCTCTCGCACACACATTTTTATGGCTAGCATTTCTCCAATGGTTTCTCCCAAGGTCTCTTCTTCACCACAAGTGGCCCATCCAAGGACAAACTCATCTCGGAGGTATTAAAACTATACGATGATGTTGATGTGCAACAGATGCATGACAAAGTACAATCAATCGAAACTATTGAATCAAATATTGAAAATGTGGGTAATATCGATGTTGTCCCATATGATCAATATGTGAAACAAAGTGAAAGTGAAGTTGTACCAAGTGATGCATCTTCTGCGATCAACAATGACTATGTTTTGATGAATACACCGCAAGTGCCCCGATGATTCCGTAATTTCGAACTAAATGCCTATAAAGAACGTGTTGCTATTTATGAACAACGTGCTAAATTTGAGTTGACCACTCGTGAGCGGGAAATGGATGACCAAGTGCGTGCGAATTAGAAAAGTAATTTTAGAGAAGAAGTATTGAAACAAGAATTAAATTCCTTGCAAGAAAAACTTTCTAAAACAAATTAAGCAAAACAAGAACTTCAAGAAAATGTGAAAATGCTTAAGCAAGAATTTAATGCAAAGGAATCAAAACTCTTGAGAGACTTTTCTAATCTGAAAACTTTGAAAACAAACTTGAAAACAAGTCGTACATACAAGGAAACACCATTCGATTGCTCACATGGTCACTAAACATAGAGTTCTAAGCGATAAGCATAGTGTTCCCATTATAGATAAACCCAACCACGAGTACGGAAAGATAGCAAAAGCAGCTCAAAGTGTGATCTATGATGGCAATGAGATTCTTAAACCTAGACAAAAACCTAGTTGCGTTGAGTGCACAGAGGATGATAAGAAACTAGATGAAATCACTAGGAAAAGATGAATAAGAAACTAAATGATCCTAAATGCAATGAGAAAAATAATTATCACTCCTCATGACTACAAGAAGGAAAACTAGATTTCCTTGAACAAGTTTAAGCCTCGGACATTGTTGACTCCGAACAAGTCTTCGGAAAATGGATATAGATAAGCGTAGCGGTAAATATTGTTGAAACAAACCCTCCCTTGGAAAATGCCTAGAGCGATTGTGTATCCTCCTAATACACCAATGCATCTTGTTCCTAGAACAATTGCCACTAAAAGCAAGACCTTAATTAGCCAATATGTTATATTTCAACTATTTGTTGATTTTGAGAAAACTTGCAAGAAAAGGATCACACCCATTGGTATAATCAAGGAGAAAGGGTTTTGAGTAAATGAAAGAATGTTATTTAATCGAGGTCATGCCTTTCTTTAAACTTCTAAAAGATCACTTTGAGAGTCTTAAAAGGGATAGAAACCGATATCAAGGGAATGGAAAAGGAATTTGATGCAATGATAGTTGAAGATAGTTGAGCGTGCACTAAAATATAATGAGATTGAGAGGAAGAACTTGAATACATTGAATGAGACTCTTATTATCGAATGTGTTGCTCAAGATATGTTTTTATCGCTTCAAATTGCTCTATTAATGCTTCCAAATTTCATGAACTATCTGTTGCCACGAAAGTCTCCCATGATCGTGTCATTGAGCTTGAAAAACTAATTCTAAACTAAACGAGAAAATTGAACTTGATGATCATGACAATTTGGTTAAACATTTTCTAAACTAGAAGTTGAGCATTTTAATTTACAACTAAAATATCAACATCTTAAAGAAAATGTCAAAACTTCAAATATCAAGACATCATCGGATGCTCCGAGTTTGATGCGCTTTTCAAATTAACAATTGTGATGAACAGATTCAAGCTCGATGCAACACGATCGAAAGTTGAAAGCCCAAATCTCTCAATTAAAGGGTCAAACGAACAATATGACAGCTCCCAAATGCCTCCTCCTTTAGATTCTCGAATTCTCAAACGTTTCATCTTCAAAACCTAGTAAATGCTTTACAAAAGGAAAGCGAAAGTTTTCTAGAAGAAAATGAAAAGGTTAAACGTCATTTCAATGAGTTATTTGAATCAATTAAGGTCACTCGTAACAAAAATAACGAACAAATAGCTTCATTGCAAAAGGAAATTGAGAATCAAGAGTCGGTAAAAGGAAAATGCCAATGACCAATGGGAGAATGGTGTATCAAAGGTTCACTCTTGTAATAAATATGCTTTATCTGTAACATATGTCCCTCCTCATCTAAGGAACAACAAACTTGCTATTCAAACATACTTCTCATCTCTTAAGGATTGCTTAGAATGTCTGCGTGAGATTGTTGAAGAGGATAAGCTAGAGAAACCTCATGATAATGCAATTGGACATGCATGCTTATATGCCAAACGATCTCAAGAAATCTTAGAATGCTTGATCACAATATGCCCAAAGTCATTAGGTGAGAGAGTTAATCCTTTGATTCCATGCTCGATGCCTAATGCCAAGTATGATATGCATTCGATTCCCAATATTTTGAATGTGAACCGAGTGTGCCTTTAAGTAGTTCGATTCCGGATCCATCAATGCTAAGAAAGAGAACTCAAGTGTGCCTTCTAGGAGTACAAATCTCAAGACTCTAGTTTTAAGAAAGTGAACCTTAGTGCACCGCATGTAGTTCGGATCCCAAAGACATCTAAACAGTGATGCAAAGAGTAGTTAAACCAACTAATGTTCCCATTCCCTCTATGTGACAACTCGTATTTTCAGGTCATATTTCAAAACATTATTCATGCTTCATCATTTATCATTTATCGTAAACTGGGTTTATGAGCATTAAATTCACGTAACCGTAATGGTTTAGCTGTGAATTCACGATCATATCATCGAGGTCATTTCATATAGACTAAGTTTAGTCTACATTTCATTAACATCATTGTCATCTTATTAATTCATGCATGGTTTTGCATTTTTCGTTAAACGTTTAATTTTATATTAAATAAACGTTATCGCGTAAGTAATTATTTTGAACAATTGATCCATTAATTCCAAAAATTATCCCGATATATTTTTATACTCATATTAAGTTATAAAAATAATATTATGAGTTTACCCAATGTTTTAAATTTATTTTGTATATAAATTGTTAAATTTATATAATTACGACGATTTTCTTAAATTCTACACGATTATTATTATTTCACTCAAATTTTGCAAGAAATATATTTTTATAATTTTTATGACCTCAATATATTTTATCTTGACCCGTGGAAAATTTATTTTTATCCAACGCTACCCTAAATATTCACAAGTGACTACAATTTACCACTTAATTTCAAATATCTTACAAGTTATTACACTTATACATTTAGAAAAGAAAAAAAAAATAAAAAGTAAATGACTTAACCCCCTTGTCGACACAAGGGGGGAGTAGTCATCAAAATCCTTGCAAATATCTCTAATATATGTATATTATACTACCCTTATCCATTTCATTTCTTTCATTTTGCAAAAACAAGATCAAATATTTCCTTTGCTTTCTCTCTAAATATATGGCAGCCAAGGGACCAAGAAAAAGAGAAAGGATCATTCCAAGTTTCCAAGTCAAGTTTAATTACACACTAGTATCATTTGTTACAAAGGTTTTGTAATACAAACCTCAAGTGATTAGGAAAAACCATTGTGTCCATAAACCTCATCATATCACTAGTAAGCATTCATATTCATATTTTCATTTCATATTCATTTTCATGGTCATATCATTTTATTTGAGAAACATGCAAGTCTCATGATATTTATACCATTTTAAGGTTTTTAAGGTTTCTATGTGCTAAATATATATAATCCATCCTATAATTATTCCCTTGTTATATATTGGTCTTGATGATGTTTAGGAACCCATGACACCCTAAGAAGGTGTATGGTAGGATTAGAATAGCTTTGGAGTTGATTTGAAGGGATTGGAATAGGCTTAGTACGAGAAAAACTATTTTCGACAAATATATAAAGTGCTCTGACCTTGTTTTGCTTTTCTGGAAAATCCGACAGTAGACATGAGTTTTTTGCCTAGATAATTAGAAAATTTACTTTAAAACGAATCCGTGGCCGCTTGAACGGATTAAAACGGAGTTATAACGAAGAAGTTATGAATTTTTCAAGTTTGACGACGAAATATACATTTTCAGAAAATTTCAGCAACCTATTTTTATTTTGTACGAGTCAAAAACGAGTCCTAAGCTTTATAAATTATTTCGACTTGTCAAGAATATAATAGTATACTTTGATACGAAGCTAAGGACGTATAATACATAGAAAACGGATTTGAAACGACTAAGATATACACGTTTTCATAAAATTTCCGTAACTATTATTTTTAGAAAAACTATATTATTTTTACGGGACAAGTGTTACGGTAACTAAAACGACCATATTGAAGGCTGTTTTTAACTATGATGTAGAACTTTTTGGAACGAGATGTCTTCTAATAAAATCGAGATCACCAAGCATATTTTTCAAGATGACTAACCGTTTGAATAGCGGAGTTGTAATAAATTATTTACGGTTGCTTAAACTTTGCCGAAACTCACTTTTTACACAACATTTGGACAAAATCATCATATTTAACCTCTATTATCTTATTGTTCGAGACCTCCATGACGAAAACTCCTGTACTAAAACTTCTAGATTTTGATACAAGCTTTCCAAAACCGTCGAGTTCGTTTCCTAACGTTCGACGTACACCATTTTACGACTAACTTTTCGAGGCCATTTTTGTTACTTTCATGAAATTTCCGACGACATTATTTTATGACGAAAAGTTAAATTTTCACGATAAATCATTAAGAAACTATTGTAGGATGACATTTTGACGTAAATACTTGTAAAGTAATTTAAGAATGGTCAAGACGTCAAAAGAGTATTTTTCGACGATAAGTATTATTTTCAAAACTCACAAATGGTATAAATAACATACGAAATGCATGCATAACATTACATCATAACTCATTACATATCATATCATTCGTAATAGGTCAAGGTTAAAGGTATCACGCTATACCTCAGTGTACTCACTCTTGTCATCATACCAATTTATCAAGTGAGTTTTCATAGCCCCGATTTATTCAAGTTTTACTTATTTCAAACCTACGGGGGAGAATACATTGCACAACATTTTTATTACGATACCAAGTATGTTAAATTCATTTACATTGCTTAAGTTACCACGTTGCTAGTTAAATGTCCCCATTTCATATGCATGAGCCGTTAATTTCCTAGAAGCGTGTGTGAGTGCATAGATCTATCGAGGGTGACGCCTCCATCCGGGTTGGTGAATCCCAACTAGTCATACGGATGCATTTCATTCATAAACATTATTAGAGTTGTTTGGCAAGACACTCTGTTGGGGCGAACATCAGTCGGAGCTTCGGTATCATGCGCTTAAGCAATTGTAACATTTTTTTATGTGACATGATTGTCATACCAAGAACATTTTTCCGTGACATGATTGTCATACACGGTTTATACTTGTGGTAGTCGAAACATTTACATAAACCTATGAACTCACCAACCTTGTGTTGACACTTTTAGCAATGTATTTTCGTGTAACTAAGGCATTATCATCATGGCATGGTTAAGGAACCACCTTTTGAGTCGCGGCGTCGACTTATATCATTGTACATTATGGCACTTTCTTTCAAAACATCGTTTGGACTTGTAATATGTTTATATTTCCGCAAACTTTATAAACTTTTGGGACCTATGTTGTAACTCTGAACGCTTTTATTAAATATCCAACGATGTATTTTCCAAACGACACTTTAGGTCGTTCAATATAATCTGTGATTGTGATGCCATGACAATCAATCCCGAAATTCCATTCACGCAAAGCAGTAATTTGGGGTGTGATGATTGGCATCGAGCTTCGATTATAGAGAACTAGGTTGCATCATTGACCCTAGACTATAACTACATCATCATAGCATCTCATCATTTCATCATAAGTGCATGTTCACTTTGCATGCGATTTATACGTACATTTTTTGAGTTATTTACTTTTATTTCAAAACGATTGTCACATGGATGCCCTTAAATACCCATCCCATTATCTTTTCCTCATACTCTAACGTGGAGAATTCCTTGTCATCCCCTATCACAATTTTTATATCAGCTGATTCATCACCGATAACGTCGAATGCCGAGATGAACCTTTAAGTAGGGCGAAGTCACTCTCACTCCATTGTTTCACCACTAACATGTCGAGTTACACTTTATTCACACATTAAGTCACTAAACCATTATACATTTGAAGCACTTACAACACCTCATAACCCATCTTTTCGAACCCGTCGATCATTTTGAAAATAACCTCAAACTTACCACCTTCTATCACTTCTCTTTAGGCGCTTATTCTTAACATAGGATTTGACTACGTCTCATTTTCCTTTTATTTTGAAGAGCTATGGCGCCAAGAAAGTCAGCACTAGAAATGACACCACCGCTATCCAAAGGTATGTAGATGATAGTATAGCCGAGGCACTAAGGAAAGAACGAGCAACAATGAGTCGCTATTACCGAGGCCGCAATCACGCCAAATGCGAGACTTGCTTACATCAAAAGGTTTCAAGAGTTGATGTTCTTTGTCCACTATGGTTTCGGACAATGAGAAACTATTGGAAAATTTCATTGAGTACTTTCACAAAATATCCAAGGAGATGTAACTTCTTCGATCCACAAACAATTGAAGAATCTACCCGTATGACTCAAATACTCATGGCTCAAGTTGTGAAGAGGAAAACATTATCGACAATAATAACAACAACAACAATCAAACCAACAACAACAAAAGGAAATGGGAAAATGACCAAGGAGGTTATAACAACAACAATCAAAACCGTAACACTAACCATCACCAACAATGAATAGAAGACAAGAAGCGCTGGGGTTTATGTTCTTTGCACCATCAAAGGAAAGAACTTATCTCGAAACTTACCACGATGTCATCAATGCACGCTACATCATGATGGTCCATGTGGTATATGCTTTATCTGTCAAAAAGTGGGACACCTTGCTAAGGACTGCAAAGGAAAAGGATATGTTGGAACTCAACCACTATGTAATAGATGTAAGTTTCATCACTCAGGTCTTTGCCCTGCCAAGTGCCGCAAGTGCCAAAAATTAGGACACCTCGCCAGGGATTGTAGAGGTAAAACTATAATGACATGTTTCGAATGTGGGGAGCAAGGACACTATCGGAGCCAATGTCCCCAAAACCAAGATCAAGAAGTTGAAGGTGCTCATGGGAATGCATACATGTTACAAGGAGGAGAAGCTCGTCATGGTCACAACAACGCGGAAGACTGAAGAAGTTCGGAAACTAACAGTCTTAATTTTCCTTATGTACTATGTCGTACTAAGTTATGTCCTCCATCGTATTCGGATCTTATGACTTAAGATGTGCTACTTTTGATGAACCACTCGTTGTAAAATATTTTCATTAAGCGTACTTTCTTTTCCTTCTAATTCGTTATCACTTACAAGGTTTAGATCTCTGTAAACATCGAGAGTTATAACAACTAAACCGAACGTCACATTATCGTTCCTTAATTATACATAGCCTAGCTAACTATGTCTAATTCTGGAGGGATCATGTTATGTTGGGAGCAGTTATTTATAAGTCTTAGTGCAAGCAGGGTTTTCACATATTCATAAAAGTTTAAGTGTTACTCATGGGAGATTCATCCAATATTTTCTCTACTATGATGTTTTATACACTCTCAGTCACCGATAACCGTAACGACACTTCTCCATGTCTTCTCTCCTCGTTATTTATCACACACTCAAAAATTTGATAGACTAACACGAACTGAATTCAGGGACTGAATTCCTTTTTGGTTGGGCGAATGTGACAACTCGTATTTTCAGGTCATATTTCAAAACATTATTCATGCTTCATCATTTATCATTTATGGTAAACTGGGTTTATGAGCATTAAATTCACGTAACCGTAATGGTTTAGCTGTGAATTCACGATCATATCATCGAGGTCATTTCATATATACTAAGTTTAGTCTACATTTCATTAACATCATTGTCATCTTATTAATTCATGCATGGTTTTGCATTTTTCGTTAAACGTTTAATTTTATATTAAATAAACGTTATCGCATAAGTAATTATTTTGAACAATTGATCCATTAATTCCAAAAATTATCCCGATATATTTTTATACTCATATTAAGTTATAAAAATAATATTATGAGTTTACCCAATGTTTTAAATTTATTTTGTATATAAATTGTTAAATTTATATAATTACGACGATTTTCTTAAATTCTACACGATTATTATTATTTCACTCAAATTTTGCAAGAAATATATTTTTATAATTTTTATGACCTCAATATATTTTATCTTGACCCGTGGAAAATTTATTTTTATCCAACGCTACCCTAAATATTCACAAGTGACTACAATTTACCACTTAATTTCAAATATCTTACAAGTTATTACACTTATACATTTAGAAAAGAAAAAAAAAAAAAAAAGTAATGATTTAACCCCTTGTAATATGGTTGTCGACATAATCATCAAAATCCTTGCAAATATCTCTAATATATGTATATTATACTACCCTTATCCATTTCATTTCTTTCATTTTGCAAAAACAAGATCAAATATTTCCTTTGCTTTCTCTCTAAATATACGGCAGCCAAGGGACCAAGAAAAAGAGAAAGGATCATTCCAAGTTTCCAAGTCAAGTTTAATTACACACTAGTATCATTTGTTACAAAGGTTTTGTAATACAAACCTCAAGTGATTAGGAAAAACCATTGTGTCCATAAACCTCATCATATCACTAGTAAGCATTCATATTCATATTTTCATTTCATATTCATTTTCATGGTCATATCATTTTATTTGAGAAACATGCAAGTCTCATGATATTTATACCATTTTAAGGTTTTTAAGGTTTCTATGTGCTAAATATATATAATCCATCCTATAATTATTCCCTTGTTATATATTGGTCTTGATGATGTTTAGGAACCCATGACACCCTAAGAAGGTGTATGGTAGGATTAGAATAGCTTTGGAGTTGATTTGAAGGGATTGGAATAGGCTTAGTACGAGAAAAACTATTTTCGACAAATATATAAAGTGGTCTGACCTTGTTTTGCTTTTCTAGAAAATCCGACAGTAGACATGAGTTTTTGGCCTAGATAATTAGAAAATATACTTTAAAACGAATCTGTGGCCGCTTGAACGGATTAAAACGGAGTTATAACGAAGAAGTTATGAATTTTTCATGTTTGACGACGAAATATACATTTTCAGAAAATTTCAGCAACCTATTTTTATTTTGTACGAGTCAAAAACGAGTCCTAAGCTTTATAAATTATTTCGACTTGTCAAGAATATAATAGTATACTTTGATACGAAGCTAAGGACGTATAATACATAGAAAACGGATTTGAAACGACTAAGATATACACGTTTTCATAAAATTTCCGTAACTATTATTTTTAGAAAAACTATATTATTTTTACGGGACAAGTGTTACGGTAACTAAAATGACCATATTGAAGGCTGTTTTTAACTATGGTGTAGAACTTTTTGGAACGAGATGTCTTCTAATAAAATCGAGATCACCAAGCATATTTTTCAAGATGACTAACCGTTTGAATAGCGGAGTTGTAATAAATTATTTACGGTTGCTTAAACTTTGCCGAAACTCACTTTTTACACAACATTTGGACAAAATCATCATATTTAACCTCTATTATCTTATTGTTCGAGACCTCCATGACGAAAACTCCTGTACTAAAACTTCTAGATTTTGATACAAGCTTTCCAAAACCGTCGAGTTCGTTTCCTAACGTTCGACGTACACCATTTTACGACTAACTTTTCGAGGCCATTTTTGTTACTTTCATGAAATTTCCGATTAACATTATTTTATGACGAAAGTTAAATTTTCACAATAAATCATTAAGAAACTATTGTAGGATGACATTTTGACGTAAATACTTGTAAAGTAATTTAAGAATGGTCAAGACGTCAAAAGAGTATTTTTCGACGATAAGTATTATTTTCAAAACTCACAAATGGTATAAATAACATACGAAATGCATGCATAACATTACATCATAACTCATTACATATCATATCATTCGTAATAGGTCAAGGTTAAAGGTATCACGCTATACCTCAGTGTACTCACTCTTGTCATCATACCAGTTTATCAAGTGAGTTTTCATAGCCCCGATTTATTCAAGTTTTACTTATTTCAAACCTACGGGGGAGAATACATTGCACAACATTTTTATTACGATACCAAGTATGTTAAATTCATTTACATTGCTTAAGTTACCACGTTGCCAGTTAAATGTCCCCATTTCATATGCATGAGCCGTTAATTTCCTAGAAGCGTGTGTGAGTGGATAGATCTATCGAGGTGACGCCCATCCGGGTTGGTGAATCCCAACTAGTCATACGGATGCATTTCATTCATAAACATTATTAGAGTTGTTTGGCAAGACACTCTGTTGGGGCGAACATCAGTCGGAGCTTCGGTATCATGCGCTTAAGCAATTGTAACATTTTTTTATGCGACATGATTGTCATACCTGTAACATTTTTCCGTGACATGATTGTCATACCTGGTTTATACTTGTGGTAGTCGTATTAACATTTACATAAACCTTTGAACTCACCAACCTTGTCTTGACACTTTTAGCAATGTATTTTCAGGTAACTAAGGCATTATCATCATGGCATGGTTAAGGAACCACCTTTTGAGTCGCGGCGTCGACTTATATCATTGTACATTATGGCACTTTCTTTCAAAACATCGTTTGGACTTGTAATATGTTTATATTTCCAAAACTTTATAAACTTTTGGGACCTATGTTGTAACTCGACGCTTTTATTAAATATCCAACGATGTATTTTCCAAACGACACTTTAGGTCGTTCAATATAACTGTGATTGTGATGCTATGACAATCAAACCCGTGAATTCCATTCATTGCAAAATGTAATTTGGGGTGTGACACTCTCTGAGAGTGTCAGTGACATTAAAGGGAGCAGTCAAAGTCTCAAGACAATACAAGGAATGATAGGACCTCTCAAGCTAAGAATGTGCCTTTGGAAGAAAGTAGAAGAACAATCTAGGAACTTTAAGTTTGAATTGAATAAAGCGAATCGTGATGATTCTAGTATTAGCTATAGGCGTCTTGTAATTAATTCAATTCGATACTATTTGCAAACCTTGTATTGATGTCCGCTTGAATTGTTTTCTAATCATGAATGTGGTGTTAATGTTACGCCTAATGATGTTAATTGTCCGCTTAATATTGTTAATGCTAAACATCATGCTAAGAAGGCTAAAAGGCAAAACGAAAGAAAGTTAGAAAACAAAGGAAACCCACAGGAAGAACATTCAAGAAATAGGCTTTTATTGGATACCGTTGGTCATAAGACTAATCGATAATGCCCACTAGAAAATGGATGCCTCTTGGTAGAACTATTCCCTTAAGAAGTGATCACACCGTGAATGTGGCTATCTGACACTAGTCTTGCATCGATTCACAATGATTCCATTGCCTCACTTTCTCGATATGAATGCTTCTATTTACGATGTGGGTGTTCCAACCATTGTAACTAACCAAATGGAACCCATTCTTGCATTGGGATCCCAATTATCCGATTATCCATTCTTATGCATGTTCAACTGCAGATCGTTCAAATCGCTACGTGGTACCGGACTCAGTCGTTCCAAGCATATATTTGGAGACCGGTCGCGCTCATGAACTTCGTGAGCAAATTCATCGGACCGTTAGATTCGGTAATGATCATTTCGGTGCTATTATGGGTTATGGAGATTACGTTGTTGGTGATTGTGTCATCTCTAGAGTTTACTATGTGGAAGGTTTGGGTCATAACTTGTTCTCTGTTGGTCAATTCGTGATTACGATCTAGAAGTAGCCTTGAAAAACATACCGCTTTGTTAGAGATCTTAATGGTAAGGAACTGTTAAAAGGAACTCGTGGCTCAAATCTTTACACCATCTCCATCGATGACATGATGAGGTCATCTCCAATCTGCTTGTTATCAAAGGCTTCTAAAACAAAGTCATGGTTATGGCATCGTCGTCTCAATCACCGAACTTGGCACCATCAATAATCTCACCGAAAAGGACTTAGTTGTAGGTTTACCTAGACTCAAGTACGAAAAGGATCATCTTTGTTCACATGTCAATTGGGAAAAAGAAAGAAGTATGCCCATAAACCCAAACCTACTAACTCATCACGAAGTTCTTCATATGATTCATATGGATTTATGTGGACCAATGAGGGTGCAGAATATCTTTGGGAAGAAATATGTGTTAGTTGTGGTTGATGATTACTCTAGATTCACCGGTCAAGTTCTTAAGGACAAAGGATGAAACTCGATATCATCATCAAACTCATCAAACAAATGCAGTTCGACTTAACAAAACCGTCGAATTATCGAGCAGATAATGGGCCGGTTTGTCAACAAACAACTTAGTGAATTCTATGAAAGCGTTGGAATCGACCATCAAAGAAGTGTTCCACGAACTCCTCAATGAGCGGTGTAGTTGAAAGACAAATCGAACTCTTGTTGAAGCCGCTAGAACAATGCCGATTTACTCAAAGGTTCCAATGTTTCTCCGGGTCAAGCAATTGCCACTACATGCTACACACAAAATCGTTCCACGATTCACACTGCTCATGGAAAACTCCATATGAACTTGTCCACAACAAAACCTAATCTCTTTCCTTCGTGTGTTTGGTGCATTGTGTTATCCAACTAATGAGGGTTAAGACTTAGGCAAACTTAGGGCTAAAGTCGACATTGGAGTATTTGTAGGATATGCACCAAACAAAAGGGATACCGAATCTACAACAAAAGAACCCGAAATATCATGGAAACAATTCACGTTACGTTTGATGAGTGACGGTCAAATGGCTCTGGACACTCCACCAGACCCGCACTTCAAAACAGTCCCATTGGTTCATCCCTTGTTCCAAACTCTTCTCAAGAAACTCCATATGTACCTCCTTCAAGATGATTTAAAGAAATTGTTTGATCCTATGTTTGATGAACTGTATGATTCAATTACTAATGAGGTGTTGATCCTACAACGAGAGAATGCTCATATTCCTGAATGAAGTCAATCCTTGGCCTCAATATCTTTAAGTCAAGAAGCACTGCTTCTTGATCCTTGATCTCATCAACAAATCATCATTCTTCAAATGTACATCATGGAAATGTTTACGGCATCAATGATGAAGTCAATCCCTTTGCTACTCCCGAAGATGCTCCATTTGAAAACATATTTGCTCTCGAATCATCATCGAACCATCTTCTTGAGACATCGACTCGCCTACCTCGGTCCCTCAACAAATGCCACATGAACACCTCGTAAAATGGACTCACGATCATCCATTAGACAACATCATTGGAAATCCTCTCGTCCTGTATCAACCCGAAACAACTTGCAACCGATGCCTTATGGTGCTTCTTCAACTCCGTACTATCTAAGATCGAACCAAAAGATGTTAAAACCGCCATGAATGAAGATAGTTGGTTCAATGCCATGCAAGATGAAATTCATGAGTTTGATCGACTTGATGTATGGGAGTTAGTTCCCGCTCCGATCGTGCTATGATTATTGCTCTTAAATGGATCTTCAAAGTGAAACTTGATGAGCATGGTGATGTGTTGAAGAACAAGGCTCGATTAGTTGCTAAAGGATACCGTCAAGAGGAGGTATTGACTTTGAAGAATCTTTTGCTCCAGCTTGCTCGAATCGAGGCAATCGAAATCTTTCGCTAATCTTGCTAGTAAGAACATGGTAGTCTATCGGATGGATGTGAAGACGGCATTTCGAACGGAGATCTTAAAGAAGTCGTCACGTCGCCAACTGAAGGATTTGTGAATCAAGAGCATCCTACTCACGTTTATCGTTTAGAGAAGGCTCTTTACGGTTTAAAGCAAGCTCCAAGGGCATGGTATGATACACTGTCTAAGTTTCTTCTATCAACCGGATTCAAGAAAGGAGCGATTGATCCTACATTGTTCACCGTGAGTCGTGCAAACATTTAATTCATGTTCAAATTTATGTTGATGATATCATTTTGCCTCGATGGACCCTATGGAATGTGATCGTTTTGAATGAAATGAGTTCAAAATTTCAAATGTCAATGATGGGACAAATGTCATTTTTCTTGGGATTACAAATTTCACAAAGTCCGGAGGCATTTTCATAAATCAATCTAAATATGCAACAGAGATCTTAAAGAAATTTGGATTTGATTCAAGTGACCTGTTGACACCCCATGATTGACCGAACCAAACTAGATGAGGACCACTCGGGGATCATGATTGACCAAACGAAATATCGTAGTATGATTGGATCCTGATGTACCTCACCGCTAGTAGACCAGACATCTTGTTCATTGTTTGCATGTGTGCTAGATACCGAGCTAAGCCTACTAAAAGCACCTTGAAGCGGTTAAACGGGTCTTCGGTATCTCAAGGAACCATCAATATGGGTCTTTGGTACCAAGGACACCGGTATGTCACTAACGGCCTATGCAGATGCCGATCATGCAGTTTGTCAAGATACACGTCAAGTACGTCTGGAGGTGCTCGGTTTTGGGTGATAAGCTTGTGAGCTAGTCTTCAAAGAAGCAAATGAGTACTTCTATTTCCTCTAGAGGTGAATACATAGCCATGTCATCTGTTGTGCTCAAATCTTATGGATGAGATCTCAATTATCGACTATGGCTTTGTATTCAACAAAATCCTCTGTCTTGTGATAATAAAGTGCTATTGCTCTCTCATGCAACAATGTTCAACACTCAAGAGCAAAGCATATCGACATTCGACATCATTTCATCGGGAACAAGTTGAAAAAGGTGTGGTGGAACTCTATTTTGTGAGGTCTCGAATACCGGTTAGTGACATCTTCACCAAAGCTCTTCCAAGAGAACGTTTTGAGTTTATTCTTCCACGTCTTGGCTTGAAAAGCCTTCAACCATAAACACTCAAACGTCTTCAGGAGGAAGTCGAGGAGTAAAGGTCTATCTTCATCTATCTCTTGTATATATCTATTCTCAAAAATCAAATAGAAAAATATAAAACTTTCAAAATCCATAAAAATTTGAAAAATTCGAAAAATCTTCAAAAAAAAAATAAAAAAAAAATATATATATATATATATATATATATATATATATATATATATATATATATATATATATATATATATATATATATATATATATATATTTTGTCATGTTTCTCTCGATTCGATTATATCTACGGTCTTGATGTCATCATTCAAAGAATGACATGGGACTTTAGATGTTGTTCGAATTTAAAAAAAAAAAAAAAAAAAAAAAATTTCAAAATTCAAAAAATCAAAAATTATTTTTGGGAGAAAGAGAAACTATGGCTTCTTGTCATTTGAGCAAGAACCCGCTTTTCAAAGATAGAACAGAGCCATTCTTTATCATGTTTTCATAATTCAATGCTCTGATTCTATAAACATTTATCTGCTGAAAACTAACTGCTTTGAAAAATAACTCGGTCTCTATTTGTGATAATCATCTGGACTTACTTGTCAAAATCTCTATCTCTCAATCAACAACCTATGTCATTGATTGAGGGGGAGAATGATTTCAATTAAATTAAAAAGTTATTTGGCATTAAATCGTTTTCAAAAGATATACATGCATGTTTTATCAATGGAGTTTTAAAGCCTTAATATCCGATCCTTATCAGTTAAAACGCTTGCATAATCAAGTCACAATTCTCCTTAAAAGCTTTCAAAATCAATTTAAATCTATAAGAGATCACAAATCTCAAAGGATTTGATAATTGTGATCGGGGGAGAATGTGTGATTTAAATTGGATTTAAACTGATAATTCGGTAAATGGTTTTATAAGGATGTGCATGCTGTCCTTCCCACATGTGACAAACGATTTCAAATTTTCAATGCACATGTTGAGGGGGAGCATCTATCTTAAACCTATGATTTGAAACGTGATCATTTATCTCAATATGTGTTCCTCTAGTATGCGCAAAACTCTTTTCAAACCTCGAGGCACATATTGAGGGGAGCAAATTTATGGAAACCTCATCCTTCCGAAATGCTATATCTACTTGATTTGATGTGGGAAGTGATGTTGATATCTTTAGAAAATGGTAATCAAAGAAGTTAATTCTTTCTCTCGCCTCCGTGTGCAAAACATTTTCAAATACTTGATGCACATGTTGAGGGGAGTTCTCGCTCTAAAAATATCAAAAACAATTCAGTACAAAATGTTTTGATAATATATCACAAGTATCCGGATTGATTCTCAAATGGTTTTCAATTGGTCCCAATGGCGGATGAACAATACCAAATTGACCAACCAACTTTACTTTATGTACGGTGATATAAGGATGATAAGGTTAGGTATGTGTTCCCATGATCCGCTGAGCAGGAGGGATCTACCGAGGACAATCCACTAGTTAGTGTAGAAGTCCTTAGGTATGATAATAAAAGGAAAAAGTGAGACATGGGAAGAGTGCGGACTGAAATAGAGCAAGTCTTGGAACAAACCCAACAAGGTTCTTGCTATAAAGTCTCGGTAAGCTTGAAGGGTTGAAGAATTAAAAGAATTGAATGAGGAAAGGGTGAAAACAAATAGCCCTCCATTTATTCAACCTTAGGGTAAACCGGTTCAATTCATATGCTCGATGGTAACATCGGTATTGAAGACAAGACGTCATGGACCCGATGGCGCTTGCATCGCAACTTTCCAAACCACTCAAGTTCCTCTTCAAAGGACTTGTTTCATTCTCACGGGAACCGACATTATCTATCGACTTTCTCTTAGAGATGGTTGATATTGAAGAAGGAGACCCTCTCCTAGTCTCCCACGAGAATCCAAATATGCACAAATTGAGTCTAGAGCCACGAGATCATCAATAAATCTCATTAGGACACTTTCAATGAAGACTCTCTTTCACACAATGTGGAAAGAGAGATTATATCTTGAGTCCCACGCATTATCCTTGTGGTATTGCTGAACATCCGAGTGATGTGTACACATTCACAATGAAGATGGAAAGCCTTCGGAGCCAACATCAAACAAGCTCTGGTAGATGGCATGTGAGATCTATTGTATGGATCAACCATGTGACAACCGAATGTAAACAATGGGGCGATTCAATATCTTGAATCAATCACAGTTCGGGTATGGATTGACGGATACCTTTGAAAACCGGTCTTTGTGCTTAACAACTCTTTTCTTTAGCACATCGACCGTGTACTCATTTTTCAAACCAAAAGGTGTTTTATGATTGATAATTGATTTTCAATAAAACCTTCGTTGTATTGCAAAAACAATTTCTATTGAGCAATACACGATTGTTTTTCAAATCTCTTTTCATCAATCGGTGGACTTAAAATTATTGGTTCACTCACTCCGTGTTATCTTCTTTGAGATGTTCGGTTTGAGAACAACTAGAGCATCTGCGAAACCACATCAAGGAAATTCTTGAATTATACCGATCACGAGCGGTACTTGTCTTGATCAACGGGGAACCGTGGGCGTGTACCTCAATTCAACGAAAGTGATCAAAGACACTTTCGTGCGATTTATTGCTAATCTGTTGTATGCAGTGCGCCTGACGCTTGCGGTGATCGTAATGAAGTCATCAATCCATAGCCGCATGCTCACTTAACACATTCAACTCAAAAGAAATCATGATTAGTGCATCAATGACTCGATATTTTCACTCCATGCTTCGCCACGCCGCCAATATCATGATTCAACAAAGCTTCCGCTACTCGATGAGAAGATATCATGATCCGAATGTGAGCATGTCGGTCCGAATGTCACAACATCACATAACACCAACACCACAATGAATGACACAAAGATCTTTGATTGTCGATGATCTTTATAGTGGCTCAAATTTACTATCACATGGATCGGTAAAGACCTCCACTTGAAGTAACCAAACATGCAATGTGACGAATCAATGACTACGAGCTTAGGAACAAAGGACTACATCAAGAATGCAAGAACAATTTTTAATGTAATATCTATTTGTATTCTATGTAATTTTGGTACATGATTGAGGTGACCTCCATAGGGAGATTGTTAGGAATTAGAAATTCCGGTATTAAAGAGTCGGTCACCTCAAGTATATGTAATCGTTAAGCTCGTATTCGTAGTTATTTTAAGTTAAGTAACATTTAGTTAAGTAACACCGTGGAGGATGGACGGTCATTATCCACCGTATGCACGATCCACGACCCGATGTGTGCGTTTTATGTAAGACTATAAATACTCTCTACCTCCCAAGGTAGAGAGTTGGAGCTCATAATAATATCTTTTACTTTCTCTCACTAAGTTCCCTAAACCTCTAACTTTCTCTCTCTAGAATTCCATTTATATGCCACTTGTTGTTATGGTTTGATGTGTATGTGAAAACTTATATTCAACAACTATGAATTTGAGCATTCCAGATTTTATCAATTGACTTAGACTGATAATAACAGGTGTCTACAATTAAATTGACATTTTCATTTATCTTTTTAAGTTTTTCAAGCTCTTTTTGGTATGCCTCATTCACAGCTGTTTTATGATCTATCTCTCTTCTAAGAAAAATCATATCATCATTACATTTTGACTCATTTTCTCTATAGTGATCTATTTGTTTTCTAATCTTGCTATAGCTCTCCTAAGATTTGGCACACTATAATTAGCGATATACAACTCTTGTCTTTCATTAGAATATAGATCATTAAGCCTTTCAACTTCTCTAGCAGTGCCTACATGTTTTAGAACAACTTTCCAAGTTTTGTACCTCGAGTTAGAAAGCCATAAGAGCAAATTCGATGAACACAAGAGCGACATCTGAAGGTTCTTCCTCTTGTTCATCGGCCATGAAACTCCAATCATAGCTCACACCATCAATAGCCAACATTGCCTTTGGTTCTTCCACAGTTGGTTCCTTCTTTTGCTTGTACCAAGTAGACCTGTTGTCCTTGGTCTTTGGTCTTCTACATTCTCTAGCAAAGTGTCCCAACTTGTGGCAGTTATAACACTCCACTTTCTTCTTATCAAAGCCTGCAGTTTCACCACCATTGATGTGAATAGGCTTGCCAGTCTTCTTGTAGAATTTCTAGCCCTCAAGCTAAGAAGAGCTATTTGCCATTTTATGTCCATCTCCTCCAAGTCATCTTCATCAATTTGCTCTATGTCTTCATGAGTTAATATAGAGCCATTAACTTGAGTGGAGATAAAAGCATAAAAGGTAGGATCTCCAATACTAGCAATCTTCTTCTTTGAACTGCGGTGGTAACACTAACATTACCGATGGAAATCTGTAGAACCAACAAAGGGCAATATCATCATCAATGTCATCTTCGTAATCATCACTTGTCATCGAGGTTGACATCAAAGCCAAGTCGCTTGAGCTTTTACCATGTTTCCACCTTCTTCAATCTTTGTTCAATGAGTTTAAAGTTGTTTTAAAGATCATTGAGCTTCATTGTTACAATGTCCGCTTTGTTTTCCCGGCATCAGAACATTAGTTTGAAACTCAAGGCAAACTTCTTAGAAATTTCAAATTGAGGTCTTCCTTTTCTAAATCAATGCCAAACACGATCGGTTGTGTAACAATCTTACGGAGTTTGGTGAAGATGCTATCAAGTGAGTCAATGCTTGAAGCAGAGAAGTTTTCATAACTTTGCTTCAACAATGTCTTTTGTGTCTTCTTTGTAGCATCATTGCCACCAAACATTGAGCAAATCTCTTCAAAAAGTTCTTTTGCAGTCTGGAACTTGCTGAAAGCTATGATCTGGTCTCTAGGAAGAGTCATCAGCAACAAACTTCTAGCCTTTAGATCATTCTTTTTCAGTGTTTTTTTCAGTACTAGACTCAGGCACAGAAATAATCACCACTTATGTGTCACCAACCTTCTGAGTACTAGTCACAGGCTTGAAAGAATCACCAATTAAGATGATCTCCCATAGAGCATAGTCTTGAATGAGAAAGTATTGCTCAATCAGTATCCTCCACATCTCAAACTCATTAAGTTTGAGCTTAGGTAGCCTTGGTCTGGAAGAGTTAGACTGGTTGTTTTCCATCTCCATTGAATTGAGTTAGTAGATTAAGCTTATTCCTTGGGTCTTCTAAATCAAAATATCAGAACCTTCGCTCTAATACCACTTGATGGATCTAAACACACACCTTGTGTTAGTGATATTTTGAGTTATATTACTAAGCACGCGGAATTTACTTAGTAATACTTAGAAGACGAATTATATGATGTATTGTAAGTAAACACAGATTAAACAAAAAGCTAAGCTCCAATATTATTAATGAATAATACGAGTGATCTTGCTTATCACTAAGGTTACACCTTGAAGCTTATGTGAGTATTTCGTACTCTAAACAATGACCTAGGATCTCCATTTATAGCACAAGAAGTCCTTTAAAAGATAAGTATAAAGCTAACAATATAGAATATACACACGATCTTTTCTATACTTATCAATACACATTTACTTAACAATTATCTAATAGCAGTGGTAATATTTGTACTGGCAGTGGGAATGAGTTTCCACTGCTAGTGTAATCATCAGCAGTATCAACCACAAGACTATCAGTGGTAATAGATTATTCCCAACAGTACACTTGCTCGATTATATCTGAAGGAGATTGTTTCTTGCCATGGGGTACGGATTTATATCATATTTGATCGTGATAGCCGATTCACCTCGAGATTCTGGAAAACATTCCAATGATCTATGGGTACCCAATTGGATATGAGTACCGCCTACCATCCTCAAACCGACGACAAAGTGAGAGGACAATCCAAACCTTGGAAGACATGCTTAGAGCATGCGTGATCGATTTCAGAAAAGGTTGGGATAGACACTTACTGTTGGCAGAATTTTCTTACAATAACAGATACCACGCCAACATCAAAGCAGCTCCATTCGAAGCACTCTATGGACGTAAATGTCGATCACCCGTCTGCTGGGCAGAAGTTGGAGAGGTACAACTTACTGGCCCTGAAAGTGTTCAAGAAACAACTGAAAAAAAAATTCAAATCAAGCAATGCCTACAAGCAGCAAGAGATAGAAATAAGAGCTATACTGATGCCAGGAGAAAACCCATAGAATTCCAAGTAGGAGACAGAGTTATGCTAAAGGTATCTCTTTGGAAAGGAATGGTCAGATTTGGCAAACGAGGAAAACTCAAACCCCGACACGTAGGATCGTTCAAAAATTTAAAGAGACTTGGTCCAGTGGCATATAAACTCGAGCTTCTGAAAAAGCTCGGTATGGTACATGATACCTTTCACTTATCTAGCCTTAAGAAATGCCTATCTGATGAAACCCTTATTGTTCCTCGAAAGGACATTAAGCTCAATGACAAACTTAGCTTCGTAGAAGAACCCATAGAAATCATGGACAGGGATGTCAAGAGGTTAAAGCAAAGCCGCATTCCTATTGTCAAAGTTCGATGGAATCATACAAAAGAGGTGTTGAGTACACCTAGGAGCACGAGGATCTAATGCGTACCAAATATCCTCACCTATTCACCGAATCAACCATGACAACCTCTGCGAGTTAAACCGCGGGACAAAATTCTCTTAAGGAGTAAGTACTGTAAGCTCCCAGAAAATTTCAATGTCATGAACTAACTGATAATGAATAAAGCATGGATTTGTAACCATAAAAATTTCCTTGATATCGATTTTGTATATCACTTGGCATGTGCATCTTAAACTTTGAATGAAAAGCTCAAATACACCGTTGTGACCCAATAAAATTTACCACGACCACGATAATATTATTTCTTTACTATATATATATATATATATATATATATATATATATATATATATATATATATATATATATATATATATATATATATATATATAAAACTAGAGGGTGCCCGTGCAATGCGACGGCGGGTACCCGGTGCATTATTATGGCGACCAAATGTTTTTCATTTATACGTTTTTTCTAACGGTAACTTTACGAATGAATGACAACTTTTAATTAAAATAATTATAAGCAATAGCAATGAAAACTATTTCATATCCAAATAAAAGTTGTCATTCTATTGCTATAATCCGAGAAGCAAAGCTTATTTATTTCTACTGTAGATAACCGAACACCAAGATGAGAGTAGATTTTTCTAATTTTGTGTGTGTTTATTTTTTTATCGGTGCTCGAAAAAAGAAGAGAGTGTGTTTCGTATTGGTGTTTGCGTTTTTTGGTTGGCTTATATACCATTGAGGTTGGGGCTGTTACAAGTCAGACACTTAATGGACTACATGAATATTTGACTGTTTTAATGGACACTATAAATATTTGAAGGGTGTTACAAAATGAATGAAAGGATGTTACTTTTTATTTATGAAAATTATCATGGAAGATATAACCAATAGCTTCTTAATTTCTTATTAAAGAAATGTTTTTGTTCTTAAAAACTTTATAAAGTAGTATAGATATATATAATAACATTTTATTTTATTTTATTTTAAGTACTCCTAACGGGCCCCTAGCCCAATCCGATCCACACTATCTTTTGTTCACTTCCTTGGGCTCGTTTAAACGCCAATCCAACCCAACCCAATTCATTTCATTCCACTTGGGCCTAGCCTGCTCCATGATCTGGCCCAGCGCGCACATAATAATTTGTTACACAAATATTTTCAGGTAATATTTGGTGCATGGTTTCCATTGTTCTGTGACACTAACAAGAGAAAACACAAACACACTTTGGTCAACCTCTAAGTTGTGTGTGTGTGTAATCAAGGGGAGACAAAAGATCACAACCAAAGCCACCCTAATGTATATTATATTAAGCCTAAACTCACCCTTTGACTTCTTTGACCATATTAACCAAATGTTCCTATGTTTCCCATGCACATTTATGATATGACCAAGCATTATCATGCCCATGTTTGGGGCTGCATACCAAGCATTCTCAAGACCATCACACATACTATTTTCCTTTTCTTGGAACTAGAGGAAGCTCACATAAAATATTAGAAAGAACCATGCCTATTTTCTACTGTATAACACAACTTAAGAACACATGGTTGTATCACTAAACACAAACCTATCAACACACTCAAACATTTCTAACATCACTAATATAACTCGTCCACTGTGGAAACGAGATACAAGGGAAAGGAAAAAGCAAGGGTATAGCTATTTGGTTACGGGTATAAGGAGAACAAGGGAGTCATTTAGTCACATTCACTTTTCTTCGAGTTCATCACCATCAATAGGATGTTGTAAGTTCATTTAACTCTTTTCACATTTCATTCATTCTCGTTATAGTTTAATATCACACGTTAACATTGTTACCAAACCTAAGTAAATCTCGTAAACAACCACATAAATGTTTTATAAAGTAACGCAAGTCTCTAAAACTTTGATAAACCAAGTAAGAACGTTTTTAAAACAACTATGATTATGAAACATGACTTATGATCTTATAAACTCTCGGTACACTCTTTTTCTCAAAAACCTTAGTCGCGTATAACATTATTCAACATCACCCAACTTTTATATTTTTTAAAGGAAACCATGATTAAACTTAATACCAAGCTAATATCACTAAAAACGCCCTAAGAAACACCATAAGTGTCGTGTTTTGTCTCTAAAACCAAACGAACCCACAATGGGCCTTAAGGACCAAATGAGTTAAAAACTATAGCCCAATTAGCGTTTACCCAACCCATTAATGATAAAATTTGGTCCATAAGCTAACAATAAGCTAATCATAAGCTTATGTAGAAATTAAACATGTTAACTCAAGTCGAAACACATTTTTGGACTAAATTTGCAAATGTTTTGGTATTCGAGCTAAAAGTGTATATTTTGGAAAGTTAAAGTGTATATATGCACATTGTACGTGTGCATGTAAAAGTCCAGGGTAGAAACAGTAAATATGAGAAACTTGTTTTAAAAGGGGAACTAAAAGTTTTGGTGTTAAAAGTGTAAATATAACTTCTTGGACTAATTTTAGTAAAAACAGTTTCTTAAGGGACCAAAACTGTAAATATTGCATAATTGGAATAAGAAACATATTTGGGTATAAGTTGCCACTTTTTCAAAGTATAAGGGTATAAAGTGTAAATTTGGAAACTTGAGGGTAAAAAGTGTGAATTTGGAAAAATGTTTAGAAAACTTATAAAACGTTAAACGACTTCATAAAAATGAGTATTTTGATAGCCTAATATTAATATATGAAAACGTTATTCGATAACGACACATCCTAAAAGTGAATAAACTAAACTCTTGGTAACATCGTCATTTTTATAAATTCACAACGGGGAACATTTCAATTATATATAAGTGTGAATTTCTAAAGAATAGCAAACTAAGTTGATATAGCGCATCTTATGAATTTGAACTTTAAGCACTATCCACATAAGTGAAAATAACGCTAATATCGCATTATTGAATTGTACATTCAATGCTTTATCATTTGATCTCTTTGTGCTTTATCACTATCGCTAAGGTGAGTTCATAGCCTCGCTTTTACTTATCTTTACAAACCCCGCGAGGGAGATACATGATCTAAACTAGAACACAAGGTTTTTGCAACTGTTTGCTACTTGATTATTAGTATTGCCTAAGTAATTTGCCAAAAGACCCCTACATCATGAAGCTTTAGTCACTTGCGACTGAACACAAATATCATGAATAGTACTATGGGGAGTAACGACCCCGTTTTGGGTATCAGAAATAACTGGGGCGCACCATATTTTAATTGCATTAGGTAATTGGCTATTACCTCCTTGGCGGCAAACTGTTGCGTATACCAGTAATTAGGTGTATGCAGTTGAATATTGGTTGCATGAGCTTAGCGCATAATAATTTGTGATTTTCTATGATAAGTTTTTTGGTTTACAATTATCATGTTTCTTGTGTTCAACTGATTAACTATAAACCTATGGATTCACTCAACATTGTTGCTGACCTTTTTAAGCATGTTATCTCAGGTAATAATTGAAGATCATCTCTAGCACGGAGTGGGCTTGCAAGATCTTTTTATTGTGGTGTAAACAAAAATTTATCTCTATGGCACGGAGTGGGCTTGAAAGATCTTTTGTGTACCATCAAAAACTATTTGGAAATGTTTTGTAACAAACTATGAGTTTTTCTTAAATGATAACAACTTTTGTTAAAACGACTGTTTTGAGTCATTTTCTATGATTATTGATTGTCCTTGAAGTAACACCCAAATTAGCCTTCTATTGCTATGTTGATATTTTGGGGGTGTTACAGTTATAAGGATGGTAAGGTTAGGTAATCGTTCCCACGATCCCGCCAGAGCTTAACGGATCTTGTAACACCCCCAAATCTCGGTACAGAGGAAGACTTAATCAAGTTTTCGGGGCGTTACTTTTCGGATTGGTATCGCACACAAGTAAAATAAAAGATAACCATTTAACCATTTAAAACCAATCCAAATCAAATATTCAAACATTTAATCCGAAGATATAAATTTTAGGCCCAAAACATAGTTTAACAAAATAGGTCCCCATTGTTTATCAGAGTCAGAAAATGATCCTTGAACCACGCCTCCATGCCAAGCTTCCACACATCAAATAATCCAAACATCTCTCAAATACATGAGAAAACATGCTAAAAGGTCGACTACGTTGGTGAGTTCATAGGTTTAAGTTCAACAAAATCATAGTGGACTGTAAGAGTTGATTTGCTATGCAAGACCTAGATAGGCAAATACCCTTTCACACACCGATCTACCGGATCTCCAATCATATAATCACTTACTCGGGCCCTGCGACTCTAGTCCAAGACCGCCGTGGCAACCTCTAGAGCAGTTGCCAACCTCGGGCTAGGTCGAGATAGAAGTCTATTCTTAGTTAGGCACGGTAAAACCTAGACTAAGGCAACAACTATCGCACATCTATCTACTCGATCGGCATATAAGCAAATACAAATAGTTTTAACGGTCCAAAAGCAGTAGCATGATTCTCACCCCAAAATAGTTCAAAGCGTGGTTAAACGCATATAAAAGTGGGGCTATGAAACTACCTCAAGCAATCAACGACAAATATCACTAGCGAAGATAATGAAATCACGGCCACAAACAACTATCGACTCGGCACAACCTATTAATGTAGACCAACTTAATATACATATTCCTCAAAATCAACGTTAACTACCCCAATATATTCCATTCCTTTATTTCCAAAAACGTCTCGTTTCACCATTTAATCCTAGTGTTTGGTATCCTCATGTGGGTGTATCGACTCAGTATGATGCAATGAATGCACTCAAACAACCAATATATAACTCAATGCGACACAATGAGACCTTTAAACGATAAGCTCCATAGTTCAATAAGTTTCAGAATAAATAGTAGACTTTATCGAATTCGTCAACTCGATAAACTCATTTATTTACTCGTGTCGCTTATTATCCCATAAATCAATCGTATCCTTAAAGAGTCATAAGGATAGTTCATCCATTAATAAGGTTACCCAACGTACCTAGCGGGCTCTTATTAGATTCGTCAACCTAATAAGTCCGCTACCCACGTGGATCAACAATATTAACGTTAGGTTATCCGTAACCCATGCACACATAACGCAAATAAATAATTACTTATCCAACATTAAATGTCCACAATTAACATTTATTGATAAACGTGTACTCGAAACGTTAATTATTTATTTATTACAAAACCTCTCCAATTTAGTCGTTAGTTTCATTTAAAACTAGTAAACAACAAGATAAATCTTGTTATTTATATTTTTGGTACAAAAGCCCATTATTATTTACATTTCATAGTTTTATTAGCATTTCCATATATAAATATATTTCGTCAAATTCCAATATAAATCCCATATCGTTATTCGTTTCGAGTCCACAAGCACGAGCATGACTTCTCGGCTTTTAATCAATCAATCGTCCAAATTATACTAAAGTCCATGTTACAGCTTTGTCGGAGTCAACTATTGACTAAAAAGCCAAAGTGACGCCGACGTAACTCAAAGTCACAATATATATATCAAGTCCATAATTAAAAGTCATAACGTCGCAATTCAATCCCAAACCAACTCAAAACAATCTCGCCAACCAATCAATCTACCAATTATACTTGAAACCAATGTTATGACCCTAATGGTCATGACACGATCGCGGTCAAGACCACGTGAACCAAACAAGCTTCTAAAAGCTTTTCGGCTCCACGCCTCTCATCCAAAACCTCAACTAAACCAATCAATAAGCTACCAAATCGACCCGACTCGGACCCAAGACCAAGTGGGTCTCGTACGCCACTCAAGAGCCATGTACGAGCCCTATGTGGTTCGTACGTCCCATATTTCTCAACCAAAACACAACCAAATCCAATCCACAACACTCAAATCCAATCATTCAAGCTCCAAACACTAACTAAACACAAAACCCATCAACAATCTAGACCAACAACATGAACATAAACCCTAAAAAGCAAAACCCATCAAATTAATGCACCACACATATACCAAACACTAATTACTTGTTTATTTCATCACTAATTAGCTTTAATTTCATGTTCCACCCAAAAGCCCCAAAAATAATAATTAGGTCGAAACCCTAATTACCCATTTAAATGGCTTTTATTGTTCAAACAAGCTCAAAACATGTTCTATTTACCTTCTCTAATCACCAATTACAAAAGCCCTTTGAAATCTTTAGAAACCCTAAAAGTACGAATCTTAATTCTTGAATTTCGAGGTGTTAATGAAGTCCAAATTGAGTGTATGATATATGGTTGGAAAGAGGAGAAAGAGATCTATCTTTTGGTGGTGGAGGTGTGATGTGACGCGCCGGAGTGGCGGCGGTGGTGGCCGGAAAGTGGCCGGATTTTATGAAGGTGGTGGTTTAGGGTTTTTAGTGAGAGAAACAAGAGAGATAAAGTAGTGTGTGTGCTATTCTAGTGAGAGAAATAAAAGGTGGAAGTGAGGCTTGGGTTGGGTAAATATACTCATGAACTAGGGACCTCAAAATAATTAATTAGGAGGGGGGGCGCCGCTACAATTAAAAAGGGGAAGGTTCGGGTTGAAACTTTTCGTATCTATTTCGTTTACCCATTCCCGAGCTCACATATCGTCCCCCGAGTGTCCCACTACATTTATTTGACTTCCCAACATCGTTACTCACGTTTTTCCACAAGTTTTGACTATTTATTTGTCAATTTTCGAGTTACGTTCTAAAAGTTACAATAACTCTTGTTTTAGGCTTTTCTAGTGCCGAATCGAATAGTGCCTACCAAATAGAGTTAAAACGCATATGATAACTCATTTAATAATGAAATAAACCGTAAAAACCAATCGACGATATAAAATCAAGTCACGGTTTATAAAATAGTGTTAAAGGCAAAACTCAGTTTAATTTAACGTAAGGCGGTTACCTAAAATAGACTCCCTAAATTGCCGGTTGTCACAGCCTCCCAGCCTCAGAAGAAACACGTCCCTAGTTTTACTCCGAGTTGCTTGGTGTCATAAACAGTTTAGGATACTTCCTACGGAAAACGTCCTCACGTTCCCAAGTGAACTCCGGTCCATGCCAGGAGTTCCAACGAACCTTAACAATCGGAAACATCTCTTAAGATTACTAACATGAAAGACATTGTGTACACTACTCAGTTCCGATGGTAGCTCCAAGCGGTATGCTACCGGTCCGATTCTTTCCAGGATTGGAAAGGGACCAATATATCGGGGATTGAGTTTTCCACGCTTTCCAAAATGAATCACTCCTTTCCAAGGAGAAACTTTCAACATAACACGATCTCCAACCGAAATTCTAAAGGTTTCCGCCTCTTATCGGCATAACTCTTTTGTCTATCACGAGCGGTTTGCAACGGTTTCTAATCTGTACTATCTTCTCGGTGGTTTCTAGGACCGATTCGGGACTTGTAAGTTGACTCGCCAACTTCATGAACAAACAGGAGAACGACATTTTCGGCCATACGATTGCCTTAAATGGGGCGGCCTTAATGCTAGAGTGGTAACTATTGTTGTAAGAGAATTCGCCAAAGGGAGGTGTCTCTCCACCCTTTGCGAAATCAATAACACATGTTCTAAGCATATCCTCTAAAGTCGAATGGTTCTCTCGCTGACCATCGGTTACTGGATGGTAGCGGTACTCATATCCAAATTGTTCCTAATCTTCAGTCTCAGAAGACTTCCAAAAGTGGGATGTAAAACGACTATCCCTATCAGAAATGATAGATATCGGTACTCCATGACACGATACTATCTCCTTAAGATACAATCGAGCAAGCTTATCAAGACTATAGGTTTCACTAATAGCTAAGAAGTGAGCAGACTTAGTTAAACGATCAACTATTACCCAGATAGCGTCATTGCAGCTAACTGTTCTCGGTAATTTAGTGATAAGGTCCATGGTTATTCGCTCCCATTTCCATTCTGGAAGTTCGGGTTGAACTAAAAGTCCTGAAGGGTTTTGATGTTCGGCCTTAACTTTAGAACAAGTCAGGCACCTACTAACATACTGAGCTATCTCGGCTTTCATATTGGGCCACCAGTATAATTTCTTAAGATCCTGATACATCTTATCGGCTCCGGGATGAATAGAGTATTTTGATTTATGCGACTCATGCATAATCAACTCACGGATTCGACCATAAAATGGTATCCGACTTACATCTACGAAGCATAATGTTCCATCGAACGCTTCAAGCAGCGCTTCACTTTCTACCATTCCATGAAGATTCTCATAAGGACGGTTCTCTTCCGTCAATGCCTCTACTTGGGCTAAAATTTGAGATGGTAAGGCGAAACAATGATCATTCCTAAGGATCTAACAAGTAGGGGTGGAATGTCCTCCTTACGACTAAGGGTATCAGCCACAACGTTAGCCTTACCAGGATGATAACGAATCTCACAGTCATAATCACTAAGCAATTCTAACCAACGACGTTGTCTCATGTTCAGTTCCTTCTGATCTAAGATATGCTTCAAACTCTTATGGTCGGTAAATACTACACACTTGGTTCCATACAAGTAATGTCTCCAAATCCTAAGAGCAAACACTACAGCACCTAACTCAAGGTCATGGGTGGTGTAGTTTTTCTCATGCTTCTTAAGTTGTCGGGATGCATAAGCAATCACCTTCTCACGTTGCATCAAAACATCACCTAAGCCTTTATGCGAAGCGTCGCAGTACACGACAAAGTCTTCGCTTCCTTTAGCCAAAGCTAGGATGGGCGCACTTCACAACTTCCCCTTCAGAAGTTGGAATGCTTCTTCTTCCTTTTCTCCCCATTCATACTTAACATCCTTATGGGTTAGTTTGGTCTGCGGTTTAGCTATCTTGGAAAATCCCTCAATGAATCTCCTATAATAGCATGCTAAACCTAGAAACTGTCGAATTTACGATGGGTTCTTAGGAGCTTCCCATTCCTTAATGGCCTTAATCTTAGATGGGCCAACATGAACACCTCGACTATCTATCACATGACCTAAGAATTGTACAGACGGAATCCAAAATTCACACTTAGAGAATTTGGCATACAGCTTCTCCTCTCTCAGTAATCCTAAAATGAGCCTCAAATGCTCTTCGTGCTCCTCACTACTCTTAGAGTATATCAAGATATCGTCTATGAATACTATCACAAACTTATCCAAGTATGGCTTACATACTCGGTTCATGAGATCCATGAAAACCGCTGGTGCGTTGGTTAAGCTAAACGACATCACTTGGAATTCATAGTGTCCATATCGAGTTCTAAACGCAGTCTTAGGGATATCCTCTTCTCGAACTCTAAGCTGGTGATAACCAGATCGTAAATCGAACTTAGAAAATACACTAGCTCCTTTGGAGTTGGTCGAATAGATCATCTATTCTAGGTAACGGATATCGGTTCTTCACGGTCAACTTATTCAATTCCCTATAATCAATACACATCCTAAACGATCCATCCTTCATCTTCACAAACAACACTGGTGCTCCCCACGGCGACGAACTTGGTCAGATGAATCCCTTCTCTGACAATTCAGCCAACTGTTTAGACAGTTCCTCCAATTCTCTTGGAGCAAGTCGATAAGGTGCCCGGGCTACGGGTGCCGCACCGGGTATCAACTCTATTTGGAATTCCACTTGTCGAACAGGTGGAATCCCTGGCATATCATCGGGAAACACATCCGGAAATTCTCTAACGACGGGTACATCATTAAGGTTTCTTTCATTCTTCTCCTCGCTTTTCTTTTCAGAAATTCAAGCTAAGAAAAGACAACCTCCTCTATCGATGTACTTCTGAGCCTTAATACAAGAGATGATGCCCAACCGGGAAGGACTTCCATGGTCGCTCCGATCTCCTTGTATGCTCAGAACTTTTCCTCCATACGGTAAACTCACAATCTTCTCATCACAAATGATGTGTGCACCGTTCTTCGATAACCAATCCATTCCGATAATGACGTCAAAACTTCCTAAGGTAACTGGCAACAGATCTATACTAAACAGGCGGTCTAGGAAACTTAAGGTACAACCTCGAACTACGGTGTCTATCTTCTCTCTATTCCCATTCGCTAATTCCACATCGTAACTAAACCCTAGAGGTGTTTGGGAGATTCTAGTAATGGCATAAAGTTGGTGGATACGAAACTAATATCCGCACCAATATCAAACAATATGGAAGCATAGCGATTATTGAGAAGGAGCGTGCAGTAACTACGTTAGGGTCCTCACCGACTTCCTTCCCAATAGCGTAAACATCGTTGTTCCCATGTCTCTCTGCGATTCCTAACACCATTGTTTCCTCGGTTTTCCACAACCTCACACTTCACAGGGTTTAAGCCATTACCTCCTACACCTCGGTTAGCAAATCCTCCTACATTACCGGGATTTCCTCTCATCCACGGCTCTCGGCACTCATTCTTGAAGTGTCCCTTCTTTCCACATCCAAAACAGGTGACAGTGGCCTTCCAGTCCGCTCCTTGTGCAGTTTGAGCTGCAGCAAGTGGACGAGACCTACAATCTTTGGCTATGTGTCCTACCTTAGAGCACTTCCTATACACAATCGGGCACGGTCCATGGTGGTATCGGTTACAACGACCACACACAGGTTTACTACCTTCATAACCTTTCTTATCTCCATTTCCTATGGCGAACACTCTGGCTGTCTCTTGCCGTTTGTTGCCATTTTGTTGGGTTTTAGGTTCCTTGTATGATGAATTACTTTAAGTGATGGAACCGCGGACAAGCTTGAAGATAGCCACGGACAGAAGAAGAGTAACCAGCGATGAAGATAACCGCGGCTAGTAGTATTGAGTAATCACGATAGTATTGTAAGCCTTTGCTAGTTCTATAGAGTCGGTTAGTTTATTGTATCAGATAAATATGGAAAAGATATTTATCTTGTAGGTTACGTATTGTATATTGTATAGGACTCCTTATCCTATAAAAGGAGGTCCTTGGCTAGGTTAGATATACGTGTAATTTATATCTAAAGTCGTTTTCACTTCAAGGTTGCAAAACCCTAATACTGTAAGAGTATTCGTATTAATAATATTGAGGTGTTGAAAGTTAACTGTTCTTCTTCTTAAGATCAAGTGTTAAATTCCGCGTAATACTTGATAAGCTTTTGTTACTAGTCAGTTTCTATATTAGATCGTTTGCTCAACTGGGATCAACAAGTGGTATCAGAGCTTGTGATCTAGAAACTGTTATCAAGAAGAAGTTTGTTAATTTGTACTTAAGAAAGTTAAGATGTCTGAAGAAACTCATATGGTGACTGCTTCTAAGGTTCCCATGCTCAAACATGGTGAATATCAAATATGGAGGATGCGAATGAGGCAATACATTCGCATGATTGATTATGCTCTATGGGATGTTGTTGAAAAGGGAGACTCTCTTCCTTTGAAGGGTGATGATTGTAAAACCTGAAAATCTAAAACCTATATAAAGACTAAAATACCCTTGGAACCAAGAATAATAAAATACGTAAAACTCGTTTATAATAAAGTACGGAAATTTAAAAACCTAATAAATAAAAACTTAACGAATATAATTTCGTGAATGACTTTGGTACGACGAAGGATGTAAATGTTTCGCTAATAAGTTGGGCCGTTTGTTTGTTTATTGGACTCGTGTCTTTTGTTTTGTTTTGCGCCAAGCCTAAGCCCAAGAGGGATGTTTGTTTGTGTCGTGTGAGCCAAGAGAGGGCCGAAACCCATGTGATGTTTGTGTGTGTATTCGGTTGGACCCAAGCCAACCCAAACCCAAACACTTTCCTAATCAAACTCAAATTCTATAACTATAAATATAACACATAATCACTTAATTGGAACCCTAGTTTAGCCTCTCCTTTTCTTTTTCTTTTGCTCGGCCGAGAACTCCCAAACACCCCTTGGTGTCGATTTTTCTTATTCAAGTGAAGGTATAACGTTTATTCATCTTCCTTTAACGTACCTTGCATGTATATGTCGAGATGTATTTGATTTGTCGCGTTTTCTTTTCTTTTTGTTTTGGCCGAGAGGTGGTAACCAAGGAACAAGGAAACCCTAATTTAATTTAACTTGTAATTAATAAGGAACGTGTAAAGTGATTAGTAATATTGAATCGGTCATGTATATGTTGAGTTGAAGTGAGCCGAGACATGCATGTGTTGGACGAAGCATGCATGAGTTTTCGAATGAGGTTTAAAACATGTGACTTGAATATGTAACGTTTAGATGAGCTAGGACTTGGATAAAACATGCTAGCCGAAACCCTAGGTGAACTAAATAAGTGTACATGAGATTTAGACATGTAATTAATAAGAAGAGGTTATGTAAATATAAAACCCTAGTTTTATGAGTAAAGCGTATAAAGTATACAAAACCCTAATAATATATGTTCACATGAAATCATAAACGTATATGATAAGAGTAAAAGTAAAGAAGGTTATTAGTTACGTATTAGGTTAAGTGTAGAATTATTAAGACATAACTTGTAAAATGAATACGTATTAATAAGATATTAAAGAGTAAGAAACCCTAGAACGTGAATGAGAGTATATTAGGGTTTTGAACTAAATATAGTAAGTGTTATTTCATGTGTGAGTCATAATTTATAAAACTATTTTCACATTTAACTTAGACTTTAATAAATGATATAACAAACCCTAATCTACAACATTGATTATAAAATACTAAGACTCATTAATAAAACCCTAAAAGTGTAACGATTACTAATTATGAATACTAAATGTTAAAAGATCATTTTGACAGTATGGAATCATTAATAACTTGGGCGACCGTTAATGTCTATAGGTTACGTGAAGAGGAGTAATCCTTTGTTTTCGTCTTTACGCTTTTCGATCTTTGCATTGGAATAAGGTACGATATTCGACCTTTTCAAGAAAGGTTTCTCTTAATGTTTTCTTCGTATTAGGATTTCCTAAGCCTTTGCTATGAATCCCAAAATCGATTTGTTGGAGCTATTGCTTATCCGAACTCGATTTACGAATTTTGAAACATCGATTTTGAACTATCGATATGAAAACTATGATTTTGGAAACATGAATGATTTTCGATAAATATGATCCGTATCGGTTATGACATTACGATTTGACCTAAGATAGTTTGACACCGAGCCAAATATTTAACTAGTCATGGGGTTCCATGTCCGTATCGATGATGCACCTCGATATGACTCTAGGCGATGAGTGATGTTACGCCACGTCTACGGATGGTGAAGCATATTTTGTATATGTAGGAAGGGCGTATGGATGCATCCTAGATCATTATCTGTTATATGTTATATGTTATCGATGATTGATGCTGCGTGCGTGCCGTCCTTCATAACTCGTAGGTCTCCCTACAAAATGTTGCCTTGTGTGAATATGAATGTGATCGATATAAGTTACGGGCTCGTGGTAGTTGACTATAAATATCTTTTGAATTATGACTTATGCTTTGAAAATGATAAAGATTTTTATTGCTCATTCACTTTATTTCATATCCGTTATCGTTTAGCTTTAGCTTTTGCTTTCATATCATTCACCTGGGCTTTTGAAGCTCACCGCACTTTTCTTTTCTTCCGGCGGTATCTAAGCATTGAAGTCGGGTTGCTGCGATGAGTGCTTGAGTGGACTTACCTTAGAGATTTAGCTTTGATTTTCTTATGATACCATTTAGACTTATTTTATTTCGGATATTATGTTTGAAGTTTATTATGCTTCCGCTGGGACCTATGTATTGAAGTCATTTGATTTGGATTATTTTCCGCATTTATGTTAAGACTTTCTTTTGGTTATGAATGTTTTGCTTTGATATGACACCATTACTTGTGATTCCTTTACCCTTGGCGGGTCGGGGCGTTACAATTTATGGTATCAGAGCCAGGTTTACGACTTGTAGTCAGGACCTGTGAACATAAGAACCTTAAGTTATCCCCTAGAGTTAAGATTTGACCTGTGAGGATTGGGTAGACTTAGGTTTCCTTCTGCGAACTTCCATTTCGTATCTCATCTTTGTTCATTTTGTTAATCGTTTGAATATCGTTTAGATGGTTCGAACTCGTACTACTGGTGGCGCGGATGGAGACGATGATGCGGTTAACATGGATGCTGCGATTGCGAATGCTCTCAACTCTCTTTTCACGGCTTGACTACACGAGATGATGGAGCAGTGATCAACAACATTCGAATCGATTGGTGCTTGGGTAGTGGTGGAGGAAATCAACCGTAGGCATTCATACTTGGCTCGGCGTTTGATAAGCTCAAGCCTCTTTCTTTAGCACCGCTACTCCCATCAAGTCGAGGACCGGATCACTCATGTTGAGAAGTTGTTTGAAGTATTGGGTTGTGGAGACGAGTTTAAGACTCGTTTGGCTGCGTTTAAATTGGAAGGTGATGCTTTAAATTGGTGGAAAGCATTGAAACAAGCACGAGGAGGAGATGCTTTCATTGTTACTTGTACTTGACGGAGTTTGGACTATCTTCTATAACCGTTACTTCCACGATCTTTGAGCAACAAAGGTATGAGAGGATTATCGAGCGATCTACCGGTTTGATAATGAGAACTCCAACGAGTACATGAGTAGGTTTATGAGGTTGGTAAGCTTTGTTGGAGCGATTCTTGGAGATGGTAGGCGCCGGGCTAAGCATTTCAAATGGGGACCGAAGAAGTGGGTGTTGGACCGATCGCTTAACACCGACTATGAGGATGTGTCGGCTGCAATGATGCATTCGTAACATTGAGATCTTTCATGAGGTTCGAGTTACAACAAGCGTGTCGCGATGGTGATCGGATTCAAGGTAGGACTCAAAGTAATGAGTATAAGGAAATCTTGGCGGGAGTTATGATTCGAGGGACAAGGGATAAGAGTTATGATCGGTGGTCGATCGGGAAGGAATGTGGACACTAAGCCACGAGGCGAAGGGTCGGGATAGCGAGCTGCTTGGTAAGAATGGAAATGATCGTCGAATCGGGGTAACAATAACCGCGTTACAACAAAGATCGACGGCTCGAGGATCGAATCGGGTCGTGCTTGAGGATCTCCAGTCGTGAAAGGACAACAAGAAGTTTGCCTCCCCACCTATCTCTGTACTACTTGTGGAAAGGCTCATCCGGACCGTGTTTCAAGGCCATGGTGGATGTTTCTCTTGTGGTTCTACTACTCACAAGATCAAAGATTGCCCTAAGAGGAATCCAGCGATTCACGAAATTACACCAAGCCGCCACCTACTCTTGGGCGTGTCTATGCTACTACTCGGAATCGGTGAGCATACTTGAGTACCATTACGGGAACTCTTTTCATTGATGATTATTCATCTTCGTTTTATTTGACACCGCGCCACACACTCCATCATATCATCCACATGTGCTAAGAAACTAAATATGAAACCACGACCACTAACGAATCACTTATCGATATCTACGCCTATGAAAAGTCACATGATCATTGATCATAAATACGTTAAGTGTCCTCTTCGTTTTGATGATCGTATTCGCCATGCACATCTGTATCCTCTCGATATGGTCGACTTTGATATCATTCTAGGCATGGATTGGTTGGCTTATCATAGAGCTTCCATCGACTGCTATGCTAGAACTGTGATCTTTGGAGACGTAAAACATCCTAAATTCGTTTATTATGGTTCTAAACCACTCAAATCATTAAGTTCATTTACGCTATGAAGGCACGGACCATGATTGCTCATGGGTGTCAAGGTTTTCTGGCATCTGTTAAGGACACATCTATGGAGAGTCCTAACATTGAAAATCTTTCCGTCGTTTGTGAATTCACCGACGTTTTCGATGAACTCCACGGACTTCCTCCACTCGAGAAGTTGAGTTTAGCATTGAGTTAATCCACAGTGCTAAACCGATTTGAAAGCTCCGTATCGTATGGCACCGTGTAGAGCGAAGGAGTTGAAGGAGCAGTGCAAGAGATGATAGATAATGGATTCATTCGACCTAGTGTTTCTCCATGGGGTGCACCTGTGTTGTTTGTGAAGAAGAAGGATGGAAGTATGCGTCTATGTATCGACTACCGTGAACTCAACCGTATTACTATTCGGAACCGTTATCCTCTCGCCACGCATAGACGATTTGTTTGATCAAGCGCAAGGAGCAAAGTTCTTTTCTAAGATTGATCCGAGGTCGGTTATCATCAACTACGTGTGAAGGAGCAAGATGTTCCTAAGACCGCGTTCGTACGGATATGGTCATTATGAGTTTCTCGTTATGCCTTTTGGTTTGACCAATGCTTTCTTTGTGTTTATGGATCGATGAATCGTGTTTTCCATGAATTTCTCGATAAGTTCGTTATTGTTTTCATCGACGACATTTTGGTTTACTCTAAGTCTGAAGAAGAAGCATGATGCGATTTGGGTGGTTGTTGATCGACTAACCAAATCGGCTCATTTCTTACCAATTAGAAAGGATTATGGTATTGGCGGTTGTCGAGATTTTTCGACAAGAGATAGTTAGGCGCATGGTACTCAACGGCTATTGTGTCGATAGGGATCCACGTTTTACTTCTTTTACGGAAGGGTTTGCGAAAGCTTGGGGTACTCGACTTAATTTTAGTACGGCTTTTCATCCTCAAACAGATGGTCGATCGAGAGAACTATTCGGACCTTAGAAGACATGCTAAGGGCTTGTGCTTTGGAATGGATGGCGGTGGGATGAATATTTGTGTTTGGTAGAGTTTGCATACAATAACGGTTGGCATGCTAGTATTAAGGCAAGACCATTTGAACTTCTTTATGGAAGGAAATGTAGATCACCTACTTGTTGGGATGAAGTAGGTGAGCGTCTAATCGAAGGTCCGGAAATGATTGAGATCACTAATGAGAAAGTAGGCATTGCTAGAGAGAAGTTGAAGGAGGCTAGGTCTCGTCGAAAAAGTTATCTTGATAAGCATCGTCGTGATTTAGAATTTCGTGTTGGTGATCGTGTGTTTTTGAAAGTCTCGCCGTTTAGAGGTGTGAAACGTTTTGGAATCAAGGGCAAGCTTAGTCCTCGATTCATTGGTCCGTTTGAAATTCTGGAACGTATAGGAGAAGTTTCGTATCGTTTGGCACTTCCGCCTCAGTTATCGCATGTTCATGATGTGTTCCATGTATCTCTCCTTAGAGGATACAAGTATCATCCATTACACGTTGCTTCGTATCCGTTTGATCAGATTCGATCCGATATGTCTTTGCCTGAAGAACCAGAAGCTATTCTGGAAAGACAAGAAAGAGTTATGAGAAGTAAAGTTATTCCGTTCGTTAAGATTCTTTGGAAAAATCACCCAGAGCGTGAGGCTACTTGGGAGACCGAGGAGTCGATGCGAGCTAGTTATCCTCATTTTTTTTGAATAGTTCGGTATGTTCTCATTTCGTTATCGTTTTCGTTTCCGTTTCATTTCAATTTTCGAGGACGAAAATTTTTTTTTAGAGGGGAAGAGTTGTAAAACCCGAAAATCTAAAACCTATATAAAGACTAAAATACCCTTGGAACCAAGAATAATAAAATACGTAAAACTCGTTTATAATAAAGTACGGAAATTTAAAACCTAATAAATAAAAACTTAACGAATATAATTTCGTGGATGACTTTGGTACGACGAAGGATGTAAATGTTTAGCTAATAAGTTGGGCGTTTGTTTGTTTATTGGACTCGTGTCTTTTGTTTTGTTTTGCGCCAAGCCTAAGCCCAAGAGGGATGTTTGTTTGTGTCGTGTGAGCCAAGAGAGGGCCGAAACCCATGTGATGTTTGTGTGTGTATTCGGTTGGACCCAAGCCAACCCAAACCCAAACACTTTCCTAATCAAACTCAAATTCTATAACTATAAATATAACACATAATCACTTAATTGGAACCCTAGTTTAGCCTCTCCTTTTCTTTTTCTTTTGCTCGGCCGAGAACTCCCAAACACCCTTGGTGTCGATTTTTCTTATTCAAGTGAAGGTATAACGTTTATTCATCTTCCTTTAACGTACCTTGCATGTATATGTCGAGATGTATTTGATTTGTCGCGTTTTCTTTTCTTTTGTTTTGGCGAGAGGTGGTAACCAAGGAACAAGGAAACCCTAATTTAATTTAACTTGTAATTAATAAGGAACGTGTAAAGTGATTAGTAATATTGAATCGGGTCATGTATATGTTGAGTTGAAGTGAGCCGAGACATGCATGTGTTGGACCGAAGCATGCATGAGTTTTCGAATGAGGTTTAAAACATGTGACTTGAATATGTAACGTTTAGATGAGCTAGGACTTGGATAAAACATGCTAGCCGAAACCCTAGGTGAACTAAATAAGTGTACATGAGATTTAGACATGTAATTAATAAGAAGAGGTTATGTAAATATAAAACCCTAGTTTTATGAGTAAAGCGTATAAAGTATACAAAACCCTAATAATATATGTTCACATGAAATCATAAACGTATATGATAAGAGTAAAAGTAAAGAAGGTTATTAGTTACGTATTAGGTTAAGTGTAGAATTATTAAGACATAACTTGTAAAATGAATACGCATTAATAAGATATTAAAGAGTAAGAAACCCTAGAGCGTGAATGAGAGTATATTAGGGTTTTGAACTAAATATAGTAAGTGTTATTTCATGTGTGAGTCATAATTTATAAAACTATTTTCACATTTAACTTAGACTTTAATAAATGATATAACAAACCCTAATCTACAACATTGATTATAAAATACTAAGACTCATTAATAAAACCCTAAAAGTGTAACGATTACTAATTATGAATACTAAATGTTAAAAGATCATTTTGACGAGTATGGAATCATTAATAACTTGGACGACCGTTAATGTCTATAGGTTCTGTGAAGAGGGAGTAATCCTTTGTTTTCGTCTTTACGCTTTTCGATCTTTGCATTGGAATAAGGTGCAGATATTCGACCTTTTCAGGTAAAGGTTTCTCTTAATGTTTTCTTTCGTATTAGGATTTCCTAAGCCTTTGCTATGAATCCCAAATCGATTTGTTGGAGCTATTGCTTATCCGAACTCGATTTACGAATTTTGAAACATCGATTTTGAACTATCGATATGAAAACTATGATTTTGGAAACATGAATGATTTTCGATAAATATGATCCGTATCGGTTATGACATTCGATTTGACCTAAGATAGTTTGACACCGAGCCAAATATTTAACTAGTCATGGGGTTCCATGTCCGTATCGATGATGCACCTCGATATGACTCTAGGGCGATGAGTGATGTTACGCCATGTCTCGGATGGTGAAGCATATTTTGTATATGTAGGAAGGGCGTATGGATGCATCCTAGATCATTATCTGTTATATGTTATATGTTATCGATGATTGATCTTTGCGTGCGTGCGTCCTTCATAACTCGGTAGGTCTCCCACAAAATGTTGCCTTGTGTGAATATGAATGTGATCGATATAAGTTACGGGCTCGTGGTAGTTGACTATAAATATCTTTTGAATTATGACTTATGCTTTGAAAATGATAAAGATTTTGTATTGCTCATTCACTTTATTTCATATCCGTTATCGTTTAGCTTTAGCTTTTGCTTTCATATCATTCCTTTGGGCTTTTGAAGCTCGGCCGCACTTTTCTTTTCTTCATGGCGGTATCTAAGCATTGAAGTCGGGTTGCTTTGGGATGAGTGCTTGAGTGGACTTACCTTAGAGATTTAGCTTTGATTTTCTTATGATACCATTTAGACTTATTTTATTTCGGATATTATGTTTGAAGTTTATTATGCTTCCGCTGGGACCTATGTATTGAAGTCATTTGATTTGGATTATTTTCCGCATTTATGTTAAGACTTTCTTTTGGTTATGAATGTTTTGCTTTGATATGACACCATTACTTGTGATTCCTTTACCCTTGGCGGGTCGGGGCGTTACAATGATGGTAAGGAGATTGCTATTATAAGTGAACCTGATAAAGCTAAGAGGAAGATGGAGATTAAGGCTCACAGTATTCTCTCCATGGGAATACCTAATGAGTATGCATTAGACTTTGATCGAGATGAGTCACTAAAGAACTATTGGATGCTCTTGAATTAAGGTTTCTTTGGTAATGAAGCAACAAAGAAGTCTCGGATGAACATGCTTAAGCATCGGTTTGACACCTTCACCGCTCAAAGTGGAGAAAAGATTGATGGCACATACAATAGGCTTCAAAACTCATCACCAATCAAGGCGTTGGGTTACAAGTTCCTTCAAGAAGACATTAATTTGAAGTTCATAAGGAGTTTATCATCGATTGGGCTATTCATACCATTGTGTGGAGAAACATGACGGACTTTCCTACAATGACTCTAGACAATCTCTTCAACAACTTGAAGGTCTATGAGTCTGAGAATGCCTTTACTAATTGTCTTCTTTAAATCAAAACATTGCTTTTGTATCCACAAATCACAAAAGCTCACAAGATGTATCCATCTGCGCCTATGGTATAACCACGGCTATTGCAAACAATACCACTTTATTAGTGATAATGTCGGTGATGGTGCAATTTGTGCTTTTTCGATTTAACTACTAGTGTTGATGTTTTGAATCAAGATCTAGATCAAATTGATCCCGATGATCTTGATGAAATTAATCTTCAATGGCAAATGGCAATCTTGACTCTCCAAGCAAGGAAGTTTCGAGAGAACCGGAAGACATGTTAGGTATGATGGTCAAAGGAGAGTGGATTCGACAAAAGCAAGATGGAGTGCTTTAACGCAAGAAGAAAGGTCATTTTGCTAGGGAATGTCGGGCTCTAAAAGACTTGAGGAATTAAGAAGACAAGCGAAGAGCCGACTTGACTTTGGTTGCTCGGGATGGACTTGGTGATTATGATTGGGTGATCAGTTGAAGAAGGTCCAAATGCGACTTTTCTTGCAAGTGAAGCTTCAAAAGAGCATAACTTTGCTCTAATGGCCTATGCTTCATCTTCCGTTCGATTCGAGGTATCTAATGATTCTAAAGCATCTACTGTTCTTTTAAATCATGTTCGAAAACTTAGAGTCTCAAAGGCTATCAATGAGAGTATGAGAAAAGTAGATAGATTGACTCTAGATAACTTAGGATATAGAGTTGGTTTAGAGGGTATGGAAGAGAGGCTAAAATTACGTATTAAATGTGAATTTGAGTATGTAGAAAAGATCAATATACTAGGTGGCGAAATTGATCTTAAAAACAGAGAGATAAAAATGCTTAAAGATAAACTAGCGAGCGAGAAAGTGTAAAAGCTAAGGCCCTAGAGGAAAAAGAAAAACATATTGTTAGGGTTGCTAAATTACAATATGCTTCGATCTAGTCTGAAACCAATTGGCCAAAAAAGCGCTTAGAGATGGTGCGGTATAGGATACAATGATATGCCACCACCCCTTTAATGAAGCATGCACCACCGGTTAAGAACTGTCATTTAGTAGTGAATTCGGTTTAATAAACTGTTGAAGAAGTAAATAAGACCGAATTACCTAAGATAAGTTCGATAAGTTATCCGGTGCTCCCATAATTGAAGATTGGGAATCGATTACGAGGATGATAGTCTTGAATCAACTAAGTCCGAAAAGATAGAGCCGAGTTAAGAAAGTTGATTCTAAACAAGTCAATTTGTACCTAGATTTGGAGCTAAAGTTACCAAGAAAGTTGTAGAGTACAGAGAAATTCTAGGAACATATGAAACAATTTAAACCTAGGGAAATCAAAGAAACTTAAATGGTTTAATTTCTAATGCATTAGGTGATGAGTTTCAATGTGTTAATAAGGCTTGTTTTGTGTGTGGTAGTTTTGAACATTTACAGAGAAATTGTAATAAAAATAGACCACAAGTTTGGAATCATTGGAAGAGGAAAATCATAAAACTTTTCAAGTAAAACATACCCTCATCCTAACGAAACATGATTCCAAGAGCGGTCTTGATGAGGAATGGAATACAAAATCTATTGTCACGCTTCACAAAATGGGTTCCAACCACGGCTAAGCAAAATGTAAGCGGCTAAGCAGTGTCAAACCAACGATAAGCCAAAAATCACCACCGATTCAAAAGAAGTTTTAAAAATTCCAAAGGTGATAAGCGATACGGTGGTTGGAAATCATTTTATCTTTGTTAAGGCCTCGTGAAGTTGGCAATGGAAGCCTAAGACAAAGTTTTACCATATGTCAACTGTGCATCAATGGACCTAACAAAATTTGAATATTTTGATGCAGAGGCAGACCAAGTCGATCTTGACTTGGGTCCAAAAGAACTAATCTTTGAAATCTTATGTGCGGGGCAATCTTCAAACCGAGCTAAAAGATAAAGGAGTATTTGATAGTGGTTGCTCTGGGCACATGACTTGGGATGGAAGCAATTTGGAAGATTTTGAAGCTTATGATGGAGGATATGTGGCATTTGGCAATGATCCAAAGGGAGGAAAGATTCTTGGCGAGGCACAATCGAGCAGGAAGCTAGACTTTGAGAAGGTCTATTTGGTACAGGACTAAAGTACAATTTATTCATGTTTCTCAAATGTGTGATAAGAAAACTGGGTACTTTTGGGAAACTGAATGTGTGGTGTTATCTCCACGAGTTTAAGATGCACGATGAGAAGTTTATACAACTTAGGGTACCTAGGAAGGAAAATATATCTTGTTTTGATCTTAAAAATGTTCTTCCTAATAGGTCCTTATGTTTGTTTGCTAAAGCATCCGTTGATGAGTCAATATTGTGGCATAGAAGGCTAGGTCATCTAAATTACAAAACAATCAATAAACGGTAAAGGAAACTTAGTGAGAGGTTACCTTCAAAGGTTTTTGAGTGTAAGGAATTATGTGTGGCTGTCAAAAGGAAAACAACATAGAGCCTCTTGTAAGACCAAAATCGTAAACACCATAACACAACCATTGTTTATGCTTCATATGGACTTATTTGGACCAACTTTTGTTAGAAGCTTGAACCATAAGCGATTGCCTAGTTATCACCGATGATTATAGTAGATTTTCTTGGGTATACTTTTGGCTACTAAGAGTGAGACTAGTGAGATTCTTAAGAGTTTCATTACTAAGATAGAAAATCTAGTAAGTCATAAGGTCAAAGTAATCGATGTGATAATGGGCCGAGTTTAAGAATAATGTGATGAATCGATTTACTGTAGATAAAGGTATTGAAAGGCAGTTTAGTGTTGCTAGAACACCACAATGTAATGGTGTAGGTGAGAGGAAAAATAGAACACTAATTGAGGTTGCAAGGACTATGTTGTCGGAATCTAAGTTACCAACTACCTTTTGGGTGAAGTTGAAGGAGGAATTGCATGTTATGTGCAAAAGCAGTAAGGTAGTAAAGCCTCATAACAAGACCCCCTATGAGCTGTTACATGGTAGGAAGCCAATGATTGCATTCCTAAAACCTTTTGGGTGTCCTGTTACCATTCTTAATACCATTGACTACCTAGGCAAGTTTTCAGAGAAAGCTGATGATGGATACTTTTTAGGCTATTCTACTAATAGTAAAGCCTTTAGAGTATACAATAGGAGGACTAGAATTGTTGAAGAGAACCTCCATGTTCAATTCGGTGAGAATGACTCTAGTGTTGAGACCAAAGGACCGTCGGTTGTTTAACATTGATATGCTAACCAAATCTATGAATTATGAGCCTATCATTGCGGGAACATCCACTAATCTTGATCTGAGGTTCTGAAGGATTACAAGTAGATAAATCTTCAAAGGAAGCTGATTCTCCAACAGAGTTCTATTTGGTTGAAAAGTGGAAAACTGGTACTGTTCCTTCCATCATTAACAAGCATGGTTCCTCTGATGATGATCTACATAATTTTAGTGGCAAAGTTGATCATCATCAAGATAAAGATGAGTTGGTACAAGATAACTCAGTGTCGGTAGAAGAAATTGAAAAGAAGAAAAAGCAGTCTGCAAGCAAACGCTAAGCCTCTTGTAATCTTGATAGGCCATCGTAAATCTTGACAAGCAATCTTCTCCCACCGATAGTTCAAGTGCAATTCTGCTACAAGCACCGATGATAGTACTTTCTTTGGACCTTATCCAAAGCCACTATATGATGATGAGGAGTATCCACATGATCCTAATATGCCTGACTTGATTGAGATGGAAACTCCTACTGATGATGAAGATTTGGATGAATTCTTCAATGCTAATTTGACTAATTTGGACACTGTTATTAATGAAAGTCCAATTACCTCTACCAGAATTCACAAAATTCATCCCAAGGAACAGATTCTTGGAAATTTGAATACTCCAGTTCAAACAAGAAGCAGAGTAAAGAATTCAGAACCCTTTCACGAACATGGGTTCTTTGCAAGATCTCTTCACAAAAGCAGTCATAAAAGATCTACAAAATTGCTTGTTTGCTTGTTTTCTATCTCAAAAGGAGCCCAAGAGAATAGAAGAAGCTATAACAGAAGAAGGATGGGTTGAATCAATGCAAGAGGAGCTTCTTCAGTTCAAACTTCAAGAAGTTTGGACATTGGTTGATCTTCCTAATGGGAAGAGGGCTATTGGAACTAAATGGGTATTCAGAAACAAAAGGGATGAAAGAGGAATTGTAGTGAGGAACAAGTCAAGATTGGTTGCTCAAGGATACACACAAACTGAGGGTTTGGACTATGATGAAGTATTTGCACCTGTTGCAAGGATAGAGGCTATAAGATTGTTTTTGGCTTATGCTTCATTCAAGAATTTTGTTGTGTATCGATGGATGTTAAAAGTGCATTTTATATGGCACTATTGATGAGGAGGTTTATGTTTGTCAACCTCCGGTTTTGAAGATCTGATCATCGACAAGGTTTACGGGGTGAGGAAGGCTATGTATGGACTGCATCGGGCTCTAGGGCATGGTATGAATGCCTATCTACTTATTTGATGGACAATGGGTTTAAGAGAGGGCGATTGACAAAACTTTGTTCATTAGAAAGCACAAAGATGATATTTTACTTGTTCGAGGTTTATGTTGATGACATCATCTTTGGGTCTACAAACAAGGAGCTATCGAGATTTTGAGACACTTATGCATGATAAGTTTCGGATGAGTTCTATGGGAGAACTCACTTTCTTTTGAGACTCTGGGTTCAACAAAGGACCGATGGTATTTTCATTAGTCAAGACAAGTATGTAGCAGATATGTTGAAGAAATTTGGGTTTCAAGATGTCAAAAGTGCTAGTACACCTATGGAGACTCGAAACCTATACTACGATGATGGGAGTCCCAAAGTTGATCGAAGTTGTATAGATCCATGATTGGATCTTTGATGTATCTGATCGCATCTAGGCGGACATTATGTTCTCGGTATGTGTGTGCAAGATTTCAAGTTACACCCAATACCTCACACATGAATCTTGTTAAGAGGATCTTTAGGTATTTGAAAGGTCATCCTAAACCGGGCCTTTGGTACTCTAAGGATTCTCCTTTTGATTTGGTGGCCTACATCGGCGGTGACTATCTTGGAGCTAGTCGGATAGGAAGTCTACCACCGGAGGATGTCGGTTCTTGGGAAGCAGATTAATTTCTTGGCGGTGTAAAAGCAAACTATTGTGGCGAATTCTACAACCGAGGTGAATATGTGGTCTTTGCTAGTTCTTTGTGGTCAAGTACTATGGATTCGTAATCAATTCTTTGGATTTTGGGTATAATTTTATGCATACTAAGATTTACATTGATAATAACAGTACAATTTGCATTATCAAAAATCCTGTTTTACATTCTAGAACTAAACATATTGAGATAAGACATCATTTTATTAGAGATTGTAATGAGAAAAGATTGATTCAAATGGTAAAAATCCATACATATTTCAATGTTGCTGATCTTCTCACAAAAGCTTTTGATGTGGGGAGGTTTCAGTATCTTGTTGTTAGTATTGGAATGCTACTTCTCTAATATCCTCAAATTGTTTTGTACAAGTTTGTAAAAGTATTGGACTGTTATTATGTAATCTTATGTATTGCTATTTTTTTTATATCCACTGATAGTGGTGTTTCTAACCACGGATAAGTGTTGCTTCTAACCTCTGATAGAGTTGGTCTATCCACTGCTAGTTGTTCTGTGTTTTCTCTAACCATTGTGCAGGAAAATGCTAAATCATTATAGAGATGCAAGAGGTACTGAAATTTCATTGTTCATTCAACAAAACAGTTTACAGCTTACAACTTACAATGAAACTTCAAGTGCTGAATAACGACTACAACTATACATGATTTTCTCCTAATATTTCTACTACTACTATCCTTGCTGATATCGTTTGAATCTTTGGATATGCATTTATCATATGCAAACGAAGCGACTAAGGATCAAAATGGAAAGGATGGATTGATGAAAGCGAAGAAGTCAAGGCGATATTGGCGATAGATGGTCGATATGATAATCTTCTTGTGCTCCATCTACTTCTACCACCATTCGACAACTTACTCCATCTTCCCTTTTCCCTTCACAGTTCTGTTGTGTGAAGAAGTACCATGACTTGGTACTCTCAGACCAAGAACCACCTCTCTGTTTCTAGGGAGTGGTGGGTTTCTTGCTCGAGGTCTTGGTTGGGGGTTAGAAGATGAAGGTTTGGTGTTTGAAGGTCTCTTCTTAGAAGAGTCATCCGAGTCTTCTGAAGCATCACTTGGATCCACCACACTATCATCTTCCGATGATGGGAGAAATGGAGATTTTCTTGGTCTTGGTTCTAGTGGAGGCAAATAGGTTAGCCATGGGTTTCCATCTTCACTTGATGATGAAGATGATGAAGAGGATGAGGTGGTGGTTAGATCAACCACTTCTGGTTTGTTCCAACTAGGGTTCCACATTTTGGTTGATTGGGAAATTTGGAGCAATTAGGGTTTTATCTCTTGATTGGTTTGGGCGTTATATGATATATGGGTGCTTTTTATAAGTGAGGATTAGGGTTACTGAAGTAACTAAGGGGCAGGTTAAATGTGGTTGGAGAGTTAATGAGGTTCTTGGGGATTGGACTGAGAAATATTCTAGAAGTTGACTATGTTGACTTTACTGTTCTAACCTCGGATAGGTCATTTGTAACCACTTCTGGCTATTTCTAACCACTGACAATCATAATCTTTGTCTTTGTGTTTGTTTTGTGTTGTCTTGCAGGTAAGAAGGATGTCTTTGCATAAGGAGCTAGTGTGTTTGTTGCTTATGTTTGTGTTAAAAAAAAAAAAAAAAAAAAAAAAAAAAAAAAAAAAAATTAGGGTAGTTTTGTGTCCATTGTATTCCTTCTTATCTTGTGAGATACCATTCTCATTGGCCTGGATTTTCTTGCTCTAATGATGTTGTGCAGATGGAAGAAGTGGTTATCTGTATCCACTGATGGCGTATTTCATCTACTGACGGATGTTGTGGAAGCACGGATAGTATGCTTATCTGTTTTGATACTTCAGGGGTTGTTTTTGACACTTTGGCAAAAGTATATCTTACTTATCAAATCACGGATGGATCACTTTTGTTAAACTCATAACCACTTCTACTTCTCCATATCCTTAAACCCTAATCACTTTTATTGATTTCTTCACAAACCCACCTTATTCACATCATTAATGGAATCACGAGAAAATGCAGGAGACGTACTCCACTTCACATAATCTTGTTGCTCTTCTTACCAAAGATGCTCGCTCAAAGGGTTTCATCAAATGATTGATTTCCTTTCTCATAGTTCGATCCATTTTGCTTTAACGGTTAAACCCACCATTTTTAAAGCCTATATTCGACAGTTTTGGAAACATGCTAAAATTGAGGCGGTTAATGGATTGGAGGTTTTTAGTACTAGGGTGGATGAGCATGATATTTTAGTTTCTGAGGAGCTTATTAGAGACGTTTTGCGGCTTGATGATGCTGATGGGGTTGATAATCTTCGATCTTGAGATTGTGGTGGTTTAGAGATTAGGATATACATACTGAGGTGAAAAGGTACAATTTTTAAGAATCATTTTCTCAACAATGGAAGTTTTGATTCACACTTTGTTGATGTGTATGAGTAATAAGACCACAGTTTTAATGATTTTCCTTCCAAGATTGCTCTTGCTATTATTTGTTTGTCGGATGGGAGGAAATTTAATTGGTCTAGAATGATTTATGAGGGTTAGTGCGAAATATTAGGAAGAAGGAAAGTATTATTTGTATCCTCGATTTGTTCAATTGCTTGTGGAACATCAAATCCAGGATCCTATTGAACATGTTAGAGTGTATGAAATCAATCGTATGATTCCTCGAGTGTTTGCATTTATGAGGAATCCGCCACGTAACGTTGTTATTCCGGATGTTCCTTTGTTTCCTCACATGTTAAACTTTCCCACGATTACGAGGTTCATGAAGTTAGCGAGCAGAGGCACTCGGCTTCCTCGAGGCTAGTGCTAGTGGTGTGGGTATTGAGGTCATCACACGTATGGAGGTGACATGATTGGAAGGGCTTCCACTCTTGATTCATGCTTAGATCTTTGGTCGGGATAGTGGAAACATCAATAAGACCCAACCTTTGGCAACTCCTAATGTGGGCAGTTCTTTGGAGCTTAACACGGTGGAGGTATCCCTAGCCAACTGGCTACTACAGGTACATCGATGATCGAGCTCGATGCGGTGCTATGTCTTTTGTATCCAAGGTTCACCGCTCGGGCGATTAACACATTCAAGTGATGAGGATAGGTTGGAACACGATAATGAATTGACGGTTGATGATTATGTACATGATGACTTTTAGATGATCCACCTCTCGGACGATTAACACAGTCGAAGTGGGAGGATATTTTGAACGTTTAAATGAATTGACGGTTCGGTGTTCTAAAATGGAGGATAAGATTTCTAGTCTAAAGGAGGTCACCGTGCTTGTGGTAAAACTATTCGGAGGTTAAAGCATAGGGTCTTGGTTTTGGAGAGTGAAAAGACACGGTCTTGCGGTTTGAAAGCCTTGCGGCGTTTGAAAAGAAGGTGAACTCCTCCTCTACTCGAATGTGGATGATGTATCCAAGCAGGGAGGAGTGATGGCATGACTTCGGGAGGCCGGAATATATCCATAGGTGTTACTATGGAAGAAGATGTTGACAAAGGAGATCAAGAATTTGTAGTTTACGATAAAGCTGGGAATCTTTGTTGTTCTTGAGGATTTGAGAAATGTTGACATGGTGCGAACACAACAATCGATAGTATATCCGAAACCCCGGTTAGTACTTTTGTAACCACCGATGTTGTTTCGATTTGGCTATTGTTTCATCTCTTGTCATATCTCTGCTTTACAACTACTTCTACTTGTTGTTACCATTATTTCAATTACCATCTAAGTCTAAAGAAGTAGAAAAGAGGCTGCAAGCACATTGATTAATCTGAGCAAAACTTCATCTATACCTACATCAATTATTGCACCGCTTTATCTATTCACCTCGCTACTAAAGCAAAGGTAAATCAAAAAGTTTGGTTATTGGTGAACCTTTGAAGAAGAAAATGATTAAATCTAATGTTGAAAAAGGCAAAGAAGTAGTCTTGAAGTTCAAAAATAAAGCGTAACAAGAGGCTTATGATAGAGATGGCTAGAAGTATGGAAGAGGAGGATAAAGCGACTTTGGAAAGAGAAAGAATGATGAAGAAGAAGCTAGTCGAAGATATTAGCTATATGGTATGAATCTCAAAATTATCTTAAAGCTTGAATTGATCAATGATGAATATACAAGACAAGAATGGGCTTTGTTCGATGATGAAGAAAAGGCTAGACTTACGGGAATGATGGCAAAGAAGGTTAGTAGAGGAAAGAAGAAAATTGTAAGAAAGAAACCTCCTTCTATTGCTCGGTTGAGGAATGTTTCGATGAGGATTGTCAAGAATTCTGGTATATATGTTTCTGATAATCTTAGTACCTGTACATTTAAAAGAATGGTGGAAATCTATGAGAGATGTATGAGAATTAATAATGATGATTTCTGTCCTATGGATTCTCAAAAGGAAAAAGAATGGGAAAAAGATCATGATGCATGGATGGAGAGTAAACGAAAAAGAAAATCTGTGGTTAAGGAGACATCTGATTCTAAGAAGTTGAAAGTTATTGCTGAAGTGAATCAAATTATTTCTTATGAGTTTAATCTTTTAGATGGTAGTGAAGGAGTTTGGAAAATTCAAAGACTCAATAATGATGTTTCTGAGTATAATAAATTTTCTCAAATGCTTCAATATTTTGATAGAGATGATTTGATGAATCTTTGGGTACTTTATAAGAAGAATTTTGGTGAAGTACATCCTGATGATTATCATGAGAGGCTGATGTATCATAATTTGAAAATTCTATTTGAGCCTACTCATGATGAACCGTAATGGCAAGGACTCTACAATGGTCAAGTTACTCGTTGGTTTTATATCAAACTTGTGGAGTTCATGTCTTAACTGCTTACAGACGATTATTCATATGCTTGTAGAAGGTGAGTATCCTAAATGAATAATCATCCGACAATAATTACTCGATGTTGAAGCCAGTTGTTTCAAGATGTTATTGTCCTATGATAGTCAAGCTTATGACTTCTTTGAAGAAGTATGAGAAGATACTTAAAAGTAAGTGTTTGGCTACATCCTCCACATCGATGTTTTGAGCTTAAAAGAAACTTGAGAATTTTGTTGGAATTTGTCAAGTTTAGGGAGGATTGTTGGGTTTAGGTTCCTTGTATGATGAATTACTTTAAGTGATGGAACCGCGGACAAGCTTGAAGATAGCCACGGACGTAAGAAGAGTAACCATCGATGAAGATAACTGCTGCTAGTAGTATTGAGTAGCTAGCGATAGTATTGTAAGCACTTTGCTAGTTCTATAGAGTCGGTTAGTTTATTGTATCAGATAAATATGGAAAAGATATTTATCTTGTAGGATACGTATTGTATATTGTATAGGACTCCTTATCCTATAAAAGGAGGTCCTTGGCTAGGTTAGATATACGTGTAATTTATATCTAAAGTCGTTTTCACTTCAAGGTTGCAAAACCCTAATACTGTAAGAGTATTCGTATTAATAATATTGAGGTGTTGAAAGTTAACTGTTCTTTTTCTTAAGATCAAGTGTTAAATTCCGCGTAATACTTGATAAGCTTTTGTTACTAGTCAGTTTCTATATTAGATCGTTTGCTCAACTGGGATCAACACATTTCCTTTCACAAATTCATTCCTCTTCCTCTTATCGTTCCTATCACTCTTACCATTATCTCCTAATTCTAGCACACAAGAGTCCATCAGACTCTGAGCCATAGCAATTGCCTCATGCAAATTGACTGGCTTTGCAGCGATGACATCATTTCGAGTAGCTAAAGGTAATCCATCAAGATACCTTTCAATCTTAAGTTCTTGATTACAAACCATCTCGTGGCAAAGCAAGGATAGCTCTTGGAAGCGACGAGTGTAAGTCGCCATGTCGGTACCCTTAACCATATGGTTCCGAACTCACTTTCTAACTTCTTAACTTCATTCCTAGGGCGTAAGTCTTAATCGGAGAGCCTTAAATTGAATCCAAGACATACTATAAGCTACATCAATTCCTCTTTGCTCATTGTAGTTATTCCACCAGTCAACGCCTCGTCCTTCAAAGTGAAGGTTGCATACTTAACCTTACAATCCTCATCACGCTTACTCACAAAGAAATCTGATTCGGTTTTCTCCAACCACCTATTTAGGTAAACTACTCCCTCGGTTCCTCCAAAATCTATGGGACCACAGATCGGAACTCCTTATAGGTACAACCTCGAGTTCGATTCGATCGGGGTTCCACTAGAAGTGTTAGAAAGATTAGCCTCGGCTAGCGGTTCGGTGACACGCGACACTAGGCGGTCAATGTGGGTTGGGTTCACGGTGGAGGGTTTTGTGGAACAGGACCATTCTCGACGGTCATCCACATTCGGGTTCCCTACGACTTGGTTATCAATGTTCGGGTTCTCAACATGTGGTGCGGTCGGGGTGGACGACGACCGCGACGACCGAGGGCAACAACAGCGAAGGAGTTGCTCGGTTGTTCCTAATCAAGTTTCGTCTTGTTGCCACCATTCTGGGGGCAAGAAGAACAGTTTCATAAGTTCACAATTTACGCTCTAAAATAGAGTTGGGTTCCAAGGGTCACTACATAACGCCTGAATACATAGTCAAGGCTAACAAAGATAACGCTATACCAAAGCGAAACAATCAAATACCTCATCATAACTAAGGATGCACGTTCCAATAACCATAACTCATAGGTTTCACAAGTGGGAATACATGGGAGGATTCGAAGAAATCAAAAACGATCCTAACAGCGATAACTATAAACAACTAGGATAATCCTACATCTCGAACCAAGTACTACTTAGTTTCAAGATGGCACAAAACCATAAATCTAATACTATCTAGCCACGTCTCGAATATCACTCATCGATCTCCTAGCATCGTCAACCTCTCTCCACAAAGAGGCTAACTCAACACATCGAGCGTCGCGATCGCTCTTAAGCTCTGAGCTCTCTCGCAACTCACCAATCCTACGCCAAATCGCTCTATCGGCATCACGTCTTCGTCATGAACCCTCTAGCGTGTCCACAACCCGCTCCTGGAGCTCAGACATACCATCATGCAAAACCCTAGTCCTCCGACTACAAGACCCATATCGGCTCTAAGATCCTCAATACTAGCTCTAGACACTCCAACCAAACGCTCCGTCAACCGACTAAGTCTAGTACCACGAGGTAATCCTCTCCCACATCATACCCGTCTCACCATACGCCTCGGGTTCAAGCAATCTCGGCGGTATCTCCGATCCTAACGGGCTATCTATATAAGGTGATTAAGGTGGTGAATCGATGTCTAAATCTTGTCCGAGGGACTCGGGATCGAGCAAAGGAGAACTGGTCCAGGAGAATGCGAGGACTCGCAGGAGGAGTACCCCTTCGGTATATCCTCATCATCCTCCTCCCGAGGATCCTCATCCTCATCAACATCTGCTCCTCAATCTCATCCTCCTCCTCGACCTCATGCTCCTCCCTCGCCTCATCCATAAGGGAGATTCCATGAGTCGGAGTCTCTATCAGTAAATCACGATGTGGTACACTAGGAGATCTAGGCATCCTAAGACATGGTGATCTTGCTAAGCGAATAGGTGATGATGGTGGTCGCACGGACATGCGGGCGATGCTATAAGCAAGCCTAGAGTCTCGTGCTCTCGCTAAAACCCGATGTAAAGTGAGCTTCCTAGGCAGAACTAGGGCGATCGATGATGAACTAGAGTGACGGGCAATCTCAAAAGGATCACCTGCATGAACCGTCATGAGAGTCAATCTTGGCGAACTAGCAATAGCAAGGACTTCCTCGGACACTTCAAAAGCTAGTGAAGGCATATTCGTGACAACGGCATAGGGTAGGTATAAGTGTTGAAACAACTAGTTTTAATAAGCAATGACTTAACCAAAACACATATCACATAATGTAAGCTTTAAAAATGTAGGTACCCCATTACTCAAAACATGCCTTTAAATAACACACATAAGTTCCGTTCTATCACATAATCACATATCAAAGCAATCGAGTTCAAATTCTAAAATCGTAATATACCGTTTACTCAAATCAATTTCCGTAATATTTCGATAATCACATCCCATTTTCCCAAAACAAATAACCATATCTAATTTCCAAAACCAATAATCATATCTCATTTCCGAAACCAATAATCATATCTCATTTCCAAAACCAATAATCGTATCTCATTTCCAAAACCAATAATCATATATCATAATTCAAATCGCATTCCATACCATAATCAAATAAGAAGCTTCGGCTTGGCAAGCAGGCGTGCGTCGGTCGAGGATCAATTTTTCTTAAAAGCGGTTATAGTTTAGGGTTTATAAAATACCTAGTTCTCTATAACCTTGAGCTCGATACCAATCATAACACCCCAAATCTCGATGCAGTGAAGACTTAATCAAGTTTTGGGGCATTACTTTTGGATTGGTATCGCACACAAGTAAAATAAAAGATAACCATTTAACCATTTAAAACCAATCCCAAATCAAATATTCAAACATTTAATCCGAAGATATAAATTTTAGGCCCAACACATAGTTTAACAAAATAGGTCCCATTGTTTATCGTAGTCGAAAATGATCCTTGAACCACGCCTCCATGCCAAGCTTCCACACGTTAAATAATCCAAACATCTCTCAAATACCTAAGAAATCATGCTAAAAGGTCACCACGATGGTTAGTTCATAGGTTTAAGTTCAACAAAATCATAGTGGACTGTAAGAGTTGATTTGCTATGCAAGACCTAGATAGGCAAATACCGTTTCACATCTTGATCCTACCGGATCTCCAATCATATAATCACTTACTCGGGCCCTGCGACTCTAGTCCAAAGCGTCGTGGCAACCTCTAGAATAGTTGCCAACCCTGAGCTAGAGTCGAGATAGAAGTCTATTCTTAGTTAGGCACGGTAAAACCTAGACTAAGGCAACAACTATCGCACATCTATCTACTCGATCAACATATAAGCAAATCCAAATAGTTTTAACGGTCCAAAAGCAGTGAGCATAATTCTCACCCCAAAATAGTTCAAACGTGGTTAAAGCGTATATAAAAGTGGGGCTATGAAACTCACCTCAAGCAATCAACGCACAATCAACGCACAAATATCACTAGCGAGAAGATAGCAAATCACGGCACAACAACTATCGACTCGGCACAACCTATTATTGTAGACCAACTTAATATACATATTCCTCAAAATCAACGTTAACTACCCCGATATATTCCATTCCTTTATTTCCAAAAACATCTCGTTTCACCATTTAATCCTACTGTTTGGTATCCTCATGTGGGTGTATCGACTCAATATGATGCCATGAATGAACTCAAACAACCAATATATAACTCAATGCGACACAATGAGACCTTTAAACGATAAGCTCCATAGTTCAATAAGTTTCGGAATAAATAGTAGACCTTATCGAATTCGTCAACTCGATAAACTCATTTATTTACTCGTGTCGCTTATTATCCCATAAATCAATCGTATCCTTAAAGAGTCATAAGGATAGTTCACCCATTAATAAGGTTACCCAACGTACCTAGCGGGCTCTTATTAGATTCGTCAACCTAATAAGTCCGCTACCCACGTGGATCTACAATATTAACGTTAGGTTATCCGTAACCCATGCACACATAACGCAAATAAATAATTACTTATCCAACATTAAATGTCCACAATTGACATTTATTGATAAACGTGTACTCGAAACGTTAATTATTTATTTATTACAAAACCTCTCCAATTTAGTCGTTAGTTTCATTTAAAACTAGAAACAACAAGATAAATATTGTTATTGATATTTTTGGTATAAAAGCCCATTATTATTTACATTTCATAGTTTTATTAGCATTTCCATATATAAATATATTTCGTCAAATCCCAATATAAATCCCATGTCATTATTCGTTTCGAGTCCACAAGTACGAGTCATAACTTCTCGGCTTTTAATCAATCAATCATCCAAATTATACTAAACTCCATGTTACGGCTTTGTCGAAGTCAACTATTGACTAAAAAGTCATAGTGACGCCGACGTAGCTCAAACTCACAATATATATATCAAGTCCATAATTAAAAGTCATAAGTTCGCAATTCAATCCCAAACCAACTCAAAACAATATCGCCAACCAATCAATCTACCAATTATACTCGAAACCAATGTTATGACCCTAATGGTCATGGCACGGTCGTGGTCAAGACCACGTGAACCAAACAAGATTCTAAAAGCTTTTCGGCTCCACGCGTCTCATCCAAACCTCAACTAAACCAATCAATAAGCTACCAAATCGACCCGACTCGGACCCAAGACCCAAGTGGGTCTCGTACGCCACTCAAGAGCCACGTACGAGCCCTATGTGGTTCGTATGTCCCATATTGCTCAACCAAACACAACCAAATCCAATCCACAACACTCAAATCTAATCATTCAAGCTCCAAACACTAACTAAACACAAAACCCATCAACAATCTAGACCAACAACATGAACATAAACCCTAAAATACAAAACCCATCGAATTAATGCACCACACATGTACCAAACACTAATTACTTGTTTACTTCATCACTAATTAGCTTTAATTTCATGTTCCACCCAAAAGCCCCAAAAATAATAATTAGGTCGAAACCCTAATTACCCATTTAAATGGCTTTTATTGTTCAAACAAGCTCAAAACATGTTCTATTTACCTTCTCTAATCACCAATTACAAAAGCCCTTTGAAATCTTTAGAAATCCTAAAAGTACGAATCTTAATTCTTGAATTTGGAGGTGTTAATGAAGTCCAAATTGAGTGTATGATATATGGTTGGAAAGTGTAGAAAGAGATCTATCTTTTGGTGGTGGAGGTGTGATGTGACGCGCCGGAGTGGCGGTGGTGGTGGCCAGAAAGTGGCCGAATTTTATGAAGGTGGTGGTTTAGGGTTTTTAGTGAGAGAAACAAGAGAGATAAAGTTGTGTGTGTGCTATTCTAGTGAGAGAAATGAAAGGTGGAAGTGAGGCTTGGGTTGGGTATATATATTCATGAACTAGGGACCTCAAAATAATTAATTAGGAGGGGGGGGGCACCGGCTACAATTAAAAAGGGGAGGGTTCGGGTTGAAACTTTTCGTATCTATCTCGTTTACCCATTCCCGAGCTCACATATCGTCCCCGAGTGTCCCACTACATTTATTTGACTTCCAACATCGTTACTCACGTTTTCCACAAGTTTTGACTATTTATTTGTCAATTTTCGATTCTGGTCTAAAAGTTACAATAACTCTTGTTTTAGGCTTTTCTAGTGGCGAATCGAATAGTGCCTACCAAATAGAGTTAAAACGCATACGATAACCATTTAATAATGAAATAAACCATAAAAACCAATCGACGATATAAAATCAAGTCACGGTTTATAAAATAGTGTTAAAGGCAAAACTCAGTTTAATTTACCGTAATGCGGTTACCTAAAATAGACTCCCTAAATTGCCGGTTGTCACAGATCTACCCAAGGACAATCCACTAGATAGTGTAGAAGTCCTTAGGTATGATTAAAAAAGGAGAAAAGTGAGAGTAAGGGAAGAGTACCGACTGAGATGGAGGTAGGACTAGAACAAACCCAATAAGGTTCTAGTGATGAAGTCTCGATAAGCACTGAAGGGGTTGAAGAATGAAAAAGAAATGAAAAGTGAAAGGGTGAAAAGAAATAGCCCTCCAATACATATGCTACTGGTAGTTACTAAGGTAACGCCGATAGTGAAGATAAGACGTCGTAGAACCAGTGACGCAATGTACTAAACTTCCTAGCTACTCAAGTTCTCTTAAAAGGACTTGTTTTATTCTCTTGGGGAACCGACATAATCTATCAACTTTCTCTTAGAGATGGTTGATGTTGAAAAAGGAGACCCTCTCCCTAGTCTCTGCATAGGAAAACTAAAGTGCACTATTGAGTCTAGAGCCAAGAGATCATCAATAAATCTCATTAGGACACACAATTTCATGATGAATTTGTTAGGATTTAGAAAATCCAGTAGTTAAATACTCGGTCACCTCAAGTATATGTATTCGTTAGAAAGCTCGTAGTCGTAGTCACTTAGTAATCGTTAGTAGTTAGATAAGTAATCCTTGGAGGACGAACGGGTCTTTACCCACTGTATGCCTGATCCACAGCCCGTAGGAGGCATTTCATGTAACACATATAAATACCCTTTTCCTAGCAAGGCAAAGGGTTGGAGCTTCAATATACATTTTTCTTTGTCTCACTAGAAGTTCCCAACTCTCTTCACTTTCTCTCCCTAAACCTCATTTCATTCGAACCCTATGTGTGATTGATTGTGTCTTTGTGAAAACCAATATGTAACAATTGGTATCAAGAGCCATGGTTTGATCATCTACCTTACATGTTCTTGAATTCATAGTGGTTTTCATAAGGTTTTGAGTTTGAATGAGTTTTGAGTAGTTTTCATCATTTTGATCATTTTTAGTGTTAAAGTTTGAATTTTGATAGTACTTTTGTGTTTAGAATCATCATAAGTGTTTAGGTTTTGGATTGGAAGGCTTCATTCATCTTGGTTATAGTGTTTTGGATTTGAAAAGTTTAGTTTTTGATAAGTTTCATCTAAGCGGTTTGTGCCTTGGACACTATTTCTTATATGCGGTTTGTGACTTGTTTTGTGCAATTTGATCTGAAAAATTGTGCTGTTTGACCCATTCTCACTGCAGTTTGTGTAGCTTTCTGCTAAGCGGTTTGTTAACCTTGTGCGGTTTAACACTTAGTGTGCGGTTTGAGTGACAAGACAAAGAGACAAAAGGAAAAGTAGTGGATGTACTTGTGTCCCCTTGAGGTTTGTCAAAATAAGCGGTTTGGTTAAGCGATTTGGTTAAGTGACTTGTCTCTAAGCGATTTGATATTGCGACTTGTCCTTAAGCGGTTTGTAATCCAGTGAGTTGATCTAAGCGGTTTGAGTTAAGCGATTTGATTTAAGCGGTTTGAGTTAAGCGGTTTAATACGAAGCGGTTTGAGTTAAGCGGTTTGTCTGTTTGCAATTTGACTGAAGCGGTTTGATTACACCGCAATTTGACTGAAGCGGTTTGTTAACTCTGCGACTTGTCTTTTTAGATTTGTCAATTTTTTGTGATAAGTTTTACGGTTTTCTCCTGATTTAGTAAAATCCCGTGAAAGAATCTATTTCCTGGTTTAATCAAAGAGTAGTAAAATCCCGTGTACTTAGGAATCATGTCTACAATCACTTTTTCCGTTGTTGATGACATTCAAGCTGCAGGATCCGATACTCGTCCTCCTATGCTTGATCGAACTGACTATGACTCTTGGGCATAGAGAATTAGACTATATTGCTTAGCAAAAGAGAATGGTGTTAACATCCTTAAGTCAATTGATGAAGGACCATTTCAAATTGGAACCACCAGGGATATTCTTGAAACTACAGCTGATGGAAATGTTGTGTTAGGGTTGGATAGACCAAGAATGTATGATGAGCTTGATGATAAGGACAAGAAGAGATATGATGCTGACATTAGAGCCTCAAACATCATACTTGAAGGTTTGCCAAAAGACATTTACAAGCTGATCAATCACAACACTGAAGCCAAGGCAGTCTAGGATAATGTCAAGATGCTTCTCTCTGGTTCGGAACTGACTAAGGAAAATAGAGAGTCTCAGCTGTATGATGACTTTGAGAACTTTAAAATGAATCCAGGGGAAAGTGTCACTGAATATCATGTGAGATTCCACAAGCTTGTGAATGATATGAGGAATATCAAAATGACAATGCCAAATATCCAGCTCAATTCCAAGTTCGTGAACAACATGAATCCCGAATAGCACAAATTTTTCACTACTGTCAAACTAAACATAGGACTGAGGAACACCAAGTATGAGCAACCGTATGCTTACTTACTCCAACATGAGAAGCATGCTGCTTTTGAACGTATGATCATGGATAAGTTCAATACCAATGTTGCTGCTGCAAGCTCTTTAAATGATTGACTACATTCTTCACAAATGTGGGGATAAGTAGCAAAGCATCACAAGTTATACCTACTAGGGATCATAATCACAAAATTATTCCTGATCCAGGTTATAAGCCATCGGACATGTTCATGGAACACTTTGCAAATCAATTGGCCCTTATGGTAAAGCAAAACTTAAACCTCGCTCCCCACACCAACAATCATCTCAGAATTGCATCTAATCTACACAATCATGCTACTTTTAAATATGGAAGGGTTGTAGTGCAAAACGTGCAAGCAAGGTAGAATGCGTATCTTCCACATAATGAACAAGGGAATGTAGGTGTTGGAACTGGTTATGGGAATTTAGGTGTTGGAACTGGTTATGGGAATGTAGGAGCTGGAGCTGGTTATGTGGGTAATCAGAATAGAGGAAGGATCATGGCTCAAGGTCAAGGGAAGCCAATCAAGTGCTACAATTATGGAGGGGAAGCCAAACAAAACGTCCACAGAATGTTGAGTACTTCAGGGATAAGATGCTAGTGGCGCAAGCTCAAGATAATAGAGCAGTGTTGGATGAGGAAGAGTTGTTGTTTCTTGCTGAAATGCCAAAACTTATGATATGGATGTGGATGAACAACGAGTTCATGGTGTGGCTTAGAACAATCCTAATGTCTTTCAAGTTGTAGATTGTGATGCATTTGACTCTGATGTTGATGATGAACCAACAGCACATACCATCTTTATGGCCAACATCTCTCCAATAGTCTCTTCACCTCAACAAGCCGGTCCCTCCAAGGAAACCATCATATCAGAGGTATTAAAACTATACGATGTGATTGATGCGCAAAAGTTTCACAACAAAGTACAATAAATGGAAATCTTTGAATCAGATATTGAAAATATAGGTAATTCCAATGTTGTCCCATATGATCAATATGTGAAGCAAGATAAAAGAATAATTGTACGAAGTGATGCATCTTCTGCTACCAGTGATAAATGTATATTTTCCAACTGTTAAGCAAAAGCAAAAACTTCAAGAAAATGTAAAAGTGTTTAAGCAGGAATTCAATGCTAAGGAATCAAAAATTTTAAATGATTTTTCTAACCTAAAAACTTTCAAAAACAAAGAAAACAAGTTGTACATACAAGGTAACACCATTCAGACTCCTCACATGATCACTAAGCATAGAGTGTTAAGCGATGAGCATAGTACTAGCCTTGTAGAGGAACCCAATCCTGAGTATGGTAAGAAAGTAAAAGATGCTCAAAAGGTGATCTATGATGGTAATGAAATCCTTAAGCCTAGACAAACCTACTTGTTTAGAGAGCACTGAAGAGGATTTTAGGATCGTAAATATTATGTTGTTTGATGATTCGGGTGGTCTTGGATGATGGAAATACATGTTAGCCATTTAGAGAGAGAAAGAGATGAGAGGGTGTTCTTGTTAGAGACTTGCTTTAGAAAAATGAAAGGTTAGATTGAAAGCTCCACCCCTTCCAAGGATGGAAGGGGTATTTATACTTACAGACTAAACGCTCTCCTGACGGGCTATGGATCAGGCATACAGTGGGTAAAGACCCGTCCTTCCTCCACGGTGTTACACGAAACTAATCTACGCTACTAATTAACTAATTAACTACTAAACAACGTAAATAACTACAAGTCTACAAGCTAACATATGCTAGACCATAATTGGGGTGACCGACACTTTAACATGGAATTTCCAATTTATAACAATCTCCCCCTAAGGGAGGTCACCCCATGAAATAGATTTTGCATCCTAGAATTCTATCTTTGTCTTTAGTTCTGAGCTCGTAGACTTCAATTCTTCAAGTTCCGCAATCTTTGTGCTTTAGCAGCGAATCTTCAAAGTCCGCATTGATGTGTACTTTTAGTGGAGGCCTTTAACTGATCCACATCTTTGATGATCTTCGAGCTTTCATTGAGATCATCACCACGATCAATCTCTAGATCACCCTTTGTAGTGTTGCCTTCATGTGATGTTGTGACTTTCGGACGAAATGCTCACACTACGGATCATGACATCTTTTCATCACGATGGCGGAAGCTTTCTTTGGTTCAAGATATTTGCGGCGTAGCGAAGCATAGTATAAAAATATCTCGAGCCGGGTTATGTAGATAGGCACTTTTCATGATTTCTTCAAATTAAGTGTGGATGATGTGAGCATGTGGCTGTGAATTGACTTCCCAATAACGATCAGCTGCAACCGTCCAAGTGTACCTGCAAACAACAGTTAGCAATAAAACATACAAAAGTGTCTTTGATCACTTTCATTGAATTAAGGTGCACGGCCCGCGGTTCCCGTTGATCGATACAAATCTTGCACTGTGATCGGTATAAATCAAAGAATCTCCTTGACGGGGTTTCGCACTTGTTCTATTTGTTCTCAAACCGAACGTCTCAAAGAAGACAACACGGAGTGAGTGAACCAATAATTGAGATTCAGCGATTGATGAAAAATTGATTTGAAAACAATCGCGTATTGCTTAGAAGAAAGAGTTTTGCAATACGACGAAGGTTTTATAAGAAAGATCAATTTTCAACCAAAAAACACTTTTTGTGTTTGAAAAGAGTACACATTTGATGTGCTAGAGAAAAGAAGAGATTCGCACATCGAATGATTTTTCTAAAAGTATTTTTTCAATCAGAGATACTTTTTGTGTTTGAAAATATCAATACACATTCGATGTGCTAGAGAAAATAAGATTTGCACATCGAACGGTTTTTCCAAAAGTATTCGTCAATTCATTACCTGGACCAAGGTTAATTCAAGAATGAATCGCCCCATCGTTTCTATCCAGTTGTCACAAGCTTGATCTTTAGAAAAGATCTCACATGTCACCCACCAAGAGCTTGTTTGATGTTGGCTCTAGAAGGATTTCCATCTTCATCGTGAATATTTAACATATCACTCGGATGTTCTGGCAATACCACAAGGATAATGTGTAGGACTCTTAATTATATTCTCACTTTCCACATTGAGTAAAACAGCAAGTCTTCAAGAATAGTGTCCTAATGAGATATTGTGGATGATCTCTTGGCTCTAGACTCAAAAGTACACATTTGGTTTCCTGTGCCGGAGACTAGGGAGAGGGTCTCCTTCTTCAATATCAACAATCTTTAAGAGAAAGTCGATAGATTATGTCGGTTTCCCGTGAGAATGAAACAATCCCTTTTAAGAGGAACTTGAGTAGCTTGGGAAGTTAGGTGCAGTGCGTCACTAGGTCCATGACGTCTTGTCTTCAATACCAGTGTTACCTTAGTAGACACTAGTAGCATATGTATTGAACCCGGTTTCTGCACTAAGGTTGAATTATTGGAGGGCTATTTCTTTTCACCCTTTTCACATTTATTTCTTTTTCATTCTCCAACCCCTTCAGTGCTTACCAAGACTTCATTACTAGAACCTTGTTGGGTTTGTTCCAGTTCTAACTCTATCTCAGTCCGCACTCTTCCCATTTCTTATTTTTCTCCTTTTTTTTCATCATACCTAAGGACTCTACACTATCTAGTGGATTGTCCCTGGGTAGATCCCTTCGGCTCTGGCGGGATCGTGGGAATGAATACCTAACCTAACCATCCTTATAACACCATGCATAAAGTAAATTGGTCGATCTTTTGGTATTGTTCTTTCCTTCTTGAAACCAATTGAAAAATCATTTGGAAAAACAATCAAGGTACATGTGATACGAGATCAAAGCATTTTGTACCTTAATAGTTTTGATCATTTAGAAATGCTCCCGCTCAACATGTGCTCATATGATTTTGAAATTGTTTAGCACATGGAGGCAAGAGTTCTTTGAAGTAATTTCTTGATCACAATTTCCTTAGAAAAAGCCTTTTGATTTTCTTGGTAAATTCTCCTCCTCAATATGTGCGTTGGTTGTTTGAAATGTTTTAACACATAGAGGCTGGAGTTCTTTGAAGTACTTTCACGATCACCAATAGAAACCATTCGCTCCCCCAATATGTGCATCAATAAACGAAAGAGTTTAGCACATATTAGAGAGAACTTGCACTCTGAATCAAGACGATAATCTTTTATCAAATTTCATATTAAATCACAAATTCTCCCCCGACCTTTGAGATTTTGGATCCCAAGTGATTTAATAAGGTTTGGAAAACATGGGAGAATATGTGGCCTTGTTTAAATACTCTTCTGGTTTTTGGTTAAATGCTCCTCCACAATAATGTGCATTATGTATTTCAAAATCGTTTGGCACATGAAGGAAGGAGTGCTTTTGAAACAATCACCCTTTAAAACCGATTTGAGATTTAAATCACGATCTCTCCCCCGATCAAAAATTTCAAACCAATTGAGATTTTGGATCCCGATTGATTTAAACTATTTGGAAAATTTTGAGGAAAAACGTGGCTTGATTTAATTTTTGAAAAATGATAGATAAGGAACAGTTTTTTTAAACATTAAAGATTGTTAGTGTTAGGTATGATAGTTTTAAGAGATCTTTAAGAAAAATAAAACAATTTCACAATCAAACAAGAAAAGAAAAATTTTCATTTTGAAAGATCTTTGAGTTTTAAAGAAAAATCATACCATGACATAACATTAAATCTTTAGATCACCACTTTAATTCGTACAAGCCGGACTTGAAAGATGAAATATCGTTTGAAAATATTTTATTTTAAATCACTCTCCTCCTCAATCGATAACCGTAGTCGATGATTGAGTGACTTAGGTTTTGATAAAAATGAAGTCCGGTGATTTCCAAGATTAAGTCCAATTTATTTTCAAAACCAATATTTTTCCATTTGTCAAAAACAATATTTTCAAAATTGTTTAAAAAATGGTTTCATTCACTACTATCTTGCACAAAGATATGTTAGGTGGTTCAGAAGCTTATGTTGTTGTTGTAGGGCTGGAAGAAAACCGTATGCTAATGCAGTGAGACCTCTGACGTTGCATTTGTCATGCCAACTCTTCATAGAGGTCTAATTAAGCTCCGTTTCTTCATTTGATGATGAAGAAAACCATCTGCTGATGCAGTGAGACCTCTTACGTTGCATTTAATGCCAACTCTCCATAGAAGTCAAATTAAGCTCCGTTTCTTCATTTGTTGACCCAAGATATAGTTGCCCTTTCCATTCGGCATCCAATCATGAATTGTGGGATCTGGATCAGGAACATTCTTATAATCCATGATATCTGCATACGTTAGTAGACATACAAACAGGTATATGGTGGTCGACAACACCCAAACAGCAATCGACTAATACAAGTCAATTCAACATATCAATCAGATCAAATAAAGCATGGGAATAGTGTGTTCATCAAACTCTAATCATCTAATCCTAACAATCATATCCTAGGCACCTAGTCCTTCAACGTAGGTTAACATCATTTTTCAGTTAAGCATTTAGGATAATTAAGAAAGCCCGTTAGATGATGTAGATTTGAAAACATTCTCCCCCTCAATCAATGACTTATTTTCTGAAAAGTTTTAAAAGCACTGAAGTCAATGATTGAGTTTAGCAAATTTATGAAAACATGATTCTGATTGATTTTCAAGCAACTCATTTACCACCATTTTGTTAAAACAAATATTTTTCTGAAGAATTTTAGAAGGAAAAATATTTAAGTAGGAACAGCAGTCCTTCGACATACTTTCCTCATTTTGTTTTAGGATAAGTGGACAAAATATTTGAAGAAGCAGGCCGAATCACTGATTATCTCTGCGGATGTCAACTCCGGAATAAGTGATTATATCTCTGAATCACTGATTAAGCCCTCAAGTGAAACAACTGAGCGCTCCCAATGTACACAATTCTCTCTCTCCTGATGATTGCGATAACATCAAAATCATCACACACTTGTGTACCTCTTTTATCACATAAACATTCTCTTACATCACTTCCACCACGTAGTTGGAATAATAACACTAAAAGCCTTGATGAGTAAAACCTTGAGATTCTCTGCGGTCATGACATTTGTCTTCCCGGGATATCTTCAATCACTTAGAAGAATTAAGTTCATCAAGTTTACTCGCTTTGTGTTTAGATGTGAGTCTCCTTCCCCCTTGCTGGTTTTGACACTTCAGAATCAGCAACACATTGTAAGCTCATGTACTAGAAATCTTTTGAGAAGATTGCTTGAAGTCTTTGTGAGAATCAACTTGCTGTAGTACATTGTGAGCAAATATAATTAGGGATTAAATCTGACATATCACTCTCCCCCAATTAGTGCTCTCCCCTAAACTGACAATCTTTATGATGAATAACCAGAATAAGAAGTCTTTAGATCATTAAATGCAACTCGTCTTTAGTCTTCTAATATGTAGCAGAAAATGTAGAACTGACTGTAGACTCGACCTTCTTCAAGATTGTCCATTTGGGGAATAGATAGTTAGCATCTTCTTCTCATCAAATGCATTCCCGTTAACTTACAAATAGCAAACCCCCTTAACTAAAATCCCTCCCAATCAAACAAAAACAGAAAGATGTTCATCAAGGAAATCAGCCTCGCAACTGGAAGCACTTTGTCATTCAACTCATCAATCCGTATGAAGATGTCAACCAACGGCTCTTAGAAGAACACACTTGCTTCGTTAATATGGTAGTCATAATCTGTTCTCTGTCGGTCAATTCTGTGATTCTGATCTCGAGGTTGCCTTTAGAAAACATACATGCTTCTTTAGAGAACTAGATGGTGTTGAACTTTTAAAGGGAACACGTGGAACTCATTTGTACACCATCTCTATCGAAGACATGGTGAAGATGACCCAATAAGAAGAAGCTCGGTTCTTACGTAAGTTTGGAGCCGTTTGACCATTTATTCTCAGAAATCAATCAACCATGAAGTAAATTCACACTTCTTCTCCCTCTCAAGAATTGCATACGGAGTTGCCATTCTTGATTGAATAAGTGAATATCTTTAACAAATGTAGTCTATTCACACTTCTCCCCCGCAAAATTAGCACATGATGTCGCCATCGTCATTATAGTTGAGCAAGTGGAATAAGAAAAACAATCAACGGTAGTCTGGTTCACTAGATGTTTGAAAGCGCATGGAAAGAGCATGAAGCATGTTGATGAGAATGGTCATTAGTTAGAAGATTTCTCTTCTTCAGAAGATAAAGCGCATTGAAGCATACACTTTTCTTTTCTTTAGAGTACGAGGCTTGAACTGTTGTGTTCAAACATCATAATCTCTCTCTTTTCAAACTCTCTTGGCAAAACATGTAATCACCCCATTATCATTCAGTAGGCTATTTGTTGTGACAGCTGATGGAATAAACCTAATATGATGAATTTGACCCTGAAGTAAACTAACCGGAACTCGTGACTTAAACTTGCACATATGTAACAAAAAGTGGTGCCGATTTCCATTAGCATCTCTAAGTACTTTCTAAGTACTCCATACTCTTCATCCAACCAACCATCAAGTACAAGACGTAAATCACCTCTTGAAAATCCACAATTGAATGTGACACTGAGCACTACAACGTAACTCCTTAAAGTGATAGTTATTTTGTGGTGATAAGAGCCCAATTCCCCCAAGTGGTAAAAGAAAAGGAAAAAGTCACCCAACAATAACTAGATTTCCAAGTCTTCGTTTTTGATAATAAGCTTGAACAAGGATCATGAAGAATCTTCATCCAACCATCCCCGATACCTTCAGATACTAAGTACACTCGCCCGTGATATTTCACTTCAACCTCAAATAAATAATAATGAATTAATGCCGTTGTCACATCTTGTGGTTTAAAGCTCAAATCTAGCCTCCTTTGATGTTTTAAGTGAACTATGATAATGGTTTCATCCCGACCATGGTTGAAAGCACATAACCCCGTAAAACCTTGTAATAACCAAACTGCCATGAAGACAACCCAAACACACACCCAATTCATGAAGTACACCCTTTTATCCTTTCTTTGAAGCAGAAACTGTAGCACCATCATAAGATAAGATCCAGAATTACACTTTCCTTTCTCCAGGATGGTTCCATCATTACGGGATTTTACAATTCTATGGTTTAAACCGAGAAATAGTTTCTTTCGCGGGATTTTACAAAACCAAGAATAAACCATAAGATAGATCCGGAAATGCACTTTACAATTACCAGGATGTTTCCGTTGTCACGGGATTTTACAAGTCTATGATTTAAATCGAGAAATAGGTTCTTTCGCGGGATTTTACAAAATCTAGACAAAACGGTAAACAATATCAGCTTGAATGTTTTATGACAACTTTGGTTTCGGTAAATATCATTTTTAGGGGAACATGCAGCGGTTAATCAGCGATTCTTACTTCAATATCCACAATATCATCAACCATCCAATAAACACTTTGGTAAACACATCATTCACGCATTCTGTCGGCTATTGCAGTAACAACATGGAGCAGTAAACCCGATATGCCAAACTTGATCATGAAGTAAAATTCCCCATATTTGCTACTTAAACTTGTACTAATCCTTGTGAAAAAGAAATGGTGTACCCAATGTACAAAACCTCTTGACGTATCCTCAATTGCGAGAGACACCGAAGTGATAGTTACGTTGTTGGTTAAGCGAGAAAGAATCACAAACATAACTAAATAGCCAAGTCTTTATCACACTCTATAAATGCCCAAAAAATTCATCTTCACGGAAGGGTAGAAAGAAAGAAGACGAGATAAGTAAATGTGCCCGAAAAACCTCACTTCAAATCTAAATAAGAGATATCGTCCAAGCAACCCCGTAGTCAACATTTTCCAATAAAAATTTCAGGCCGTGACAAAATATTCATCGCGATAGTGTATAAACCAAGGTATCAAATCGCATAACACATTAAATTTCATCATCATACCCAATCTCATCAGCATTGTCACCAATTATCGACAAGTTTCATATCACAAGTCGAATCATCAAGTCTTTTTAACAAATCACATAGAAACAATCCAATATTGAGAAGCCCATTTATTAGTCATCTAAATCCAAATCATTGCATAAAATACTCAAGCTTGGTACAAAGACTATTATCAAAACGCATTATATGGTCTAAATAGCAGTCCCAACATTACGCACACAAAGTGCTGATCATGACTTAATAACCGATCCATTCCAACTAAAGCCCACGAAAACATTCTCTAAATATTAGCATCCGGTATTAAGAGCCCATGTCCATATACGAGTCAGAATAATACCAATGTATCCAAATTATAAGCATTTTGAATAATAAAATCTTAATACCACCCCATACCAATAGTAATTATTCACGAGACCATAAAAACCGTACCAATCATAACAAAAGATCTAGTAAAGCCAACACCTAAATCCAATATATTCTGTTAATACAAATAAGCCGCAAAAACGTTTATTTATATTTTACGATCTTCTAATGTTTTGTCGATAAAAAACGTAAAATCATTTTAACGAAACAAATAAAATACGTAAATGGTTTGGACTAATAGTTTTCTAACACACTTACGCTTTCACATAAAACACTAAAACAAGTATAAGTGATTTTATGACTTAGATACATATGTACAACAACTAGTGTTTACATATTGGGTTAAACATATACTTAAACTAAGTATACTAAAATGGGTAAAAACTAAGTATATGCTAAAATAGGTAAATACAAGTATATACTAAATGGGTAAATACTAGCAAATGGTTTTGACCCACAACCCATGGTTTTATATATACCACTTAACCAAGTTCATTGAATCTAGAAAGAAAACCATGGATCAACCCATAACCCATGACCCATGACCCATGACCCATTACCAAAAATACCCATGGGCAAAGAGGAGCGTACCACGGATCCCTGGCTTTGTGCTAGCCGAATCCCTTGTGGTAGGGATCCGTGGGATCCGGGGAACAGTAGACTTTTTCCTCTATAAATAGTGAGCCATGTCTTCAATATTTCTCACCCCCTTTCAATATACTTTCTCCCCTGAGTTAAATCTCACTAACCTTAGATCTAAGTGATCTATGTAGTTTGTCTTTTGTTTTTGTGTGATCTACTAGGTTCCTCTTAAAGGAGAGATCACCACCTCTTGAAGACGTGCAAGCTCAAAGTCCATGAGTTGCCATGCTTCGTCATCATCAAGACTACTAAGGTTCTCTTGTTGATAGTTCTTCCTTTCTCCATAGATGTTGGGTTGAAGGCATTAGTGAAGAATGCCAAAAGTGTCAAGATGATAGCATTAGTGAAAGGTGCTCATCATCCGTGTCAAAGCATTAGTGAAGGATGCTAAAGGTGTCAAGACGAAGGCATTAGTGAAGGGTGCCAAGCGTTGTGTCAAAGGCATTAGTGAAGGATGCCAAAGAATCAAATCAAGTAGCATTTGGGAAGAATGCCTAGGTCGTATAATCGATGAGGTGCATCGTTATACATATATGTATTTGTTTATATACAAGGATGGTGATATCCTTGATGGTGTTGTAACAAGGAGTAGATCTCCTTGAGATTAGGTGTTGTGTCGTGAAGGGTAGTAGTTCCTCCATAGTAATGGAACTAGGTGCTTAGCCTAGTACCTAATAAAGGGTAGGCGACGTTGTGAAGGATTAGTTCTCCTAAGGTGTGAAAGAACTCGGTGGTTAGCCTAGCATCGTATAAAGGGTAGGCGACGTTGTGTTAGGTGTAGTTCACCTTGGTGTGAAAGAACTCGGTATTTAGCTTTGTACCGGAAAAAGGTTAAGCGACGTTGTGAAGGCTTCTCCGCCATAAGGAGATTGGTGTAGTGTTTACAAACTCTCGAGTAGGTGACTCGGGGAGTGGAGTAGGGCAAGGAAGGTGTCCTTGTAGCTGAACCACTATAAATACTCGCGTTGTGGTTTTGTGCTTCTTACTCTTATCTTTTCATTACATATCTTTATATGCTTGTCTATCAACATCCAACACACACAACCAAATAGATTGACATAAGTCAATCTAAATAGTTTAAAAGTAAGTTTTAATTGGTAAAAGTATTCAACCCCCTTCTAGTTTTCCGCAATTGGCATCAGAGCTTCGTTACCAAGTTTCTTGAAGTATATTGTACTTTAAAAACTTGATACGATCCATGGTTAATTGAAAACTACAAAGAAAGTTTTTTTTTAAACTGTATGTTTGGATGTTGATTTGATAACAACATTTTTCTTATTTATTTTCATTTAATTGCACTAATCTTCTTTGTTATGTTGATTAGTCAAAGCTCATACCCACCAAGCTTTAGGAGTCGCTTGGTAAAAATAATACCTTCCTTAAGAAGGTATCTTAAACACAAAGGAGCGGAAATAGTCTAAGTGACATTTGCTGTGTCATTTGTAAAGACATTCCTAAGTGCGCTAGAGGTATGTTTTTATTTTTTACTTTGCTTGATAATTAAGTATACCTTTTTAGGTATTTATATGATTATCTTTTGTGCAATTACATGTTTTACATGAAGCCTCATTAGGAAGTTTTTTTTTTTCACATACGTGTTTTATTTTTCATCTAAAGTCATGATATATAAAACTTATGTTTTGTTTCTTTTAATCCAATAATAAAACAAAACACGAATTTCAAAAATTCCTCCTTCCTTATAAAAACTCCCACCGTCGACCATCTCATCAAACCCTCACTTTTTCAAATCTTCCAATTTTAAAAATTTCCTCTCTTTCAAAAACTTCATCTTCCTCCTCATTTCATCTCAACCGAAACCAAGAAGATCCGTCATCAACATGGTTTACATCGCACTCGTGCTCATCGCCCTAACACTCATCGCACTTGTGTTCCCTATGATGAAGTTCACATACGGAGACATTTACTTTGTGTTGTTAATCTATATTGAGTCATATACCCAATCCTTTGTATCATCCTTAGTATTGAAATGCAATATTATTAATAATCTAGTTTATCTAGGTTATTATTGTTATAATGTGTTTATCATCTCTTTTGATTTATATGTTTTATATTCTTTCATGATACATTAGAAGTCATGTATGCATGCTAAAAGAAAATGTAGGATAAAACATATTTCGTGGTATAAAAACTGTAAAACCTTTGTTCTTATCAAATCGTATGCATTACTACGGATCCACGGATCCGGAAGATATACTAGCGGATCCCTTTTGTAAAGGAACCGTGGGATCCGTCTCTTCGGAAAACAGTTTTCATGCAAGATTAAAACCACTATCTTACTAAAAGTAATAATCCACTAAGAATTTCAAAACCATGAGTTAGTTAAGTATTAAATACCATTGTTAATAAAATCTAGTAAAAACATTAGATTATAACAGGTTGATCACAAACATGTTCTTTCTTTAACTTATCATTTCCATAGGTTTAATTATGACGCATGAATATGAGTTTGATTTTTCACTCACTAGCGTCTACACTCCGAACATCTCTCTTGAGCCCAACACACCTCGCAATCATGTCCGTGGGTTCAATAATCTCGAAAACAGTCACTTCCATGAAGGACGTATTGTAGACACCTCTCTACAATTTGAAGAAGGTATCAATACCTCCTTCCGAGCCATAGGACTAGAATGTCTTATTGAAATCAACGAGAATATATGTCCAAGGTTCATAATGGAATTCTTCCATCAAGTTGAACTCGTTCGTAATGAGGATCGCTCTTTATCTCTTTGGTTTTATATCAAAAACCAAAAGTTCACTTTAACCCTTGGGCATTTTGCTCACATCCTCCGGGTTCCAAATCATGGACAATGTGCCTTCACCGAAGATTGGTCTCTTGATTCTCTCTTCAACTTTCGTGAAGAAAATAGTCCATATTGTTCACACATACCCTCTCCGGAAGATTTAAATCGCATAATATGCAAACCTCGACCATATTACTCCAATCCAAACATTATCCATACACGGGATATCCGAGGAGAGTACAAGACTCTTGCTCTCATTCTACGTGAAAATGTTTGGAGTCTTAGAAATCGAGATATTCTTCCCGCTTGTTGTGCTCACATGTTGTCTTGTTTGCTAACACAACAACCATACAATCTCGCCTACTTCTTCGCAAGGCGAATTGAAAATCTTCAAGGCTCCAAGAATAAACTTATCCCTTATGGAATGTTCTTGACACGCCTATCACAATGTTATGCACTTCCATCCTCAATTTCAAAGTCCGTTATGCGTGCTTGTGAACAAGATGATGGAACCGCTAAACATATCTCTCATGAAGACTTTCTTCATTCTTGATTCCACCAATACCCATCAATCACATAATGATCCTCCTAGCGAAGACACTCAAGGAACCTAGTAGTAGTCAAATAGGATCAATTCTACTCTACTCGTGATTTATCAATGTAATCCTATTTCTTTCATGAAATAAAACTTCTTACATTTGATATATTAGTTTTTAGAACTCCTTTAAACAAAACTTGGAATATAATGCATTGTCAAGATCATTGCATACCTTTAGTAAAGGTTCTCTCTAGCAGATAGACGAATCCCAAATGTTGTACTAAACGGATCCCTACACCTAGGGAACCGTGGGATCCGGCAAACAGAAAATGCAATTGCAAGCATTGTATGTCAAACACATCTTTAGAACACCTCACACTAAGCTAAACATAGTGTCTTAAGATAGATAAAGTCCTTATCAAGATAGGTTGATCTTTCCTACTCATTCCAACTCACATAGATCACACTTTAAGATATTAATAGATCTATCACTTTGTTTTAATCCATCACTCTTCCGCTCTCAAAACTCACACTTCATTTTTTATTTTGACCCCTCACATCTAGGTTAAGAAATCTTTTATGACAAAATTGATCATAAATCAACCTCACCTCAAAATTGATCAAAGTTGATCAAATCCTAGTTTTCCCATCTCAAAACCATTAGGATATTTTACAAAACACAATCCTAAGACACAACCTGATCTCTAGGATCATTTAGCTTCAATTGACACTCCAAATCTTTAGTGTCATCCTTGCTCATCCATTGGTACTCTTGAAAGTTCCAAATCCTTCCATAAATGACAATCATTAGCTACATCACCCATTACTTTCAAGTACTCAAGCATCCCTTTATTTAAAACACTTAGGAGGACTGAAACACTCAAGATGATATAGGTCTTAGATCTTAGAAACATCATTTCCACTCTTTCATAGCTGTTGAGAGACGGATCCCTAGGATTAGCCTAGACGGATCCCTCTGAGGAGGGAACCGTGGGATCCGGATGACAGTATAGGTCAAATCTTGCTAAAACAACCATTTCAACTCATCTTCCTAACTCAAACACTCCATCTCATCTTAAATGAGTTCCTAGATCAGAGCAACCTCTGAAGTTGACTCTTGTGCATGTCAATCATCATATTCCAATGAATCCTAGTGGCTTAAAGCTTAAATGCACTTGCCAAATCTCTTAGTTTATAAACCACCTTGTTAGGACCTCCATAGTCATCACTCTCATCTTAAACTTCAGGTCTTGCAACCTCTTGAAATCATCCCATCATGAGGAAACCCCCAAGTAGTAACTTATCCACCAAAGAACCACCCATGAAAAGAGCTCGTGTTATACACGAAATTTCTTCCACCGAATCATCTCCGGTCAAGCCAACAAATGATAGAATCCTTCATCATCCAATCAAATCAATTCCTAAAAGGATAGCACCCACAAAACTACCTTTGCCAAACACCACCATACCTCCTAGGCCAAACAATATCATCTCCACCAAACCATCACCATTGGTTCCTAGAGCTATTTCATTTACATCCCCACTATCATCACCACACCTCTACAATTTAGAGGACTTGCCTCCTAGGCCGTCTTATCCGCTCACGACAACATTCTCCTCATTAGGAGGAATAATGGTTCAAAATCAAGGTGTTGAGTCAACACTTGCTCCGGCTTCCTTCTCGGCGTTTTCATCATATAATCCCATTTGGATTATGACAAATCATCAAAGTCAACCACCCGACCATATGGAAGTTGACACTTCTCTACCACCACCATCATTCTTGGTTGAGCCATTCTTAAATGCACCTCCACCAATCCCTCCATCGTTTAAAGCTCTACAAGCCGCTTCACTTGATCCTTTGAATCAAGCCATTTCATTTCATCCACCACCACTACCTAGCCATGACAAAGATTGCTATCATTGTCAACATGTTGAAAGTTTGATACATGAAGTACGAGAAGACCAACGTTTCATGTTCTATCATCTCCTCGAACGTTTCGACGAGATTAAACCTAAACAAAACTTGAGCTAGAAGATTATAGTGGTGTCTTAGCTTCAAGCGTTAGGTGATCTTGAAATTCCTAGTCATGTATTGTCTATTTTCTTGTTTTTCAAGTCATGTATATCATAACTCTTGTTTATTAAATGGAATTACATGCTACTTGCTATATTTCGAGTATATGAGTATACTATATAATCCATATCTCTTTTCAAGATTAACATTTCTTGTTATACCAATCTTTGCTGACTTTATTCATCAGCCAGACGGATCCCTCAGATTTGCCTAGACGGATCCCTACTAGGAGGGAACCGTGGGATCCGTGAGACAGAAATCTTTCTTTCTACTAACTTGAATCACATTTGTAGGAAATTGTGAATTATACTTGATTTCTAACCTTTGTTTTGTAGTTATTCAATTTACATATAAAGACTTTGACATCCTAAAGCTAGGGGGAGCTTTATGTCAAAGCAATACATTGCAAATTACTTGCAATACTAGGTTTACATTTCATGACATCACTTTGCAATAATCAAGGGGGAGCACATTCGTCTCATAGACGATATCTTTTGCAAACTTATTTGCAAACAAACTAGATTAGTATCATTTACTTGACGCCCTTACATAGGGATGGACTCGTCAAGGGGGAGTAAAAGATGAGATCCTTTCCCGTTATTTGCTCTCTATTTCTTTTTACTTTTTCTTTCACATGTGTTTTCTTAAAAACAATGTGTTGCCTTCTTTCAAACACTTTTGTTTCGACAAAAGGGGAGAAGAAAGTAAAACTACAAATTCAAACGTTCACAATTTTAGCTTTTCCTTAAAATAATTTTATGTTTTGTCATCAACAAAAGGGAGATTGTTAATACAAATAAGCCGTAAAACGTTTATTTATATTTTACGATCTTCTAATGTTTTGTCGATAACAAACGTAAAATCATTTTAACGAAACAAATAAAATACGTAAATGGTTTGGACTAATAGTTTTCTAACACACTTACGCTTTCACATAAAACACTAAAACAAGTATAAGTGATTTTATGACTTAGATACATATATACAACAACTAGTGTTTACATATTAGGTTAAACATATACTTAAACTAAGTATACTAAAATGGGTAAAAACTAAGTATATGCTAAAATAGGTAAATACAAGTATATACTAAATGGGTAAATACTAGCAAATGGTTTTGACCCACAACCCATGGTTTTATATATACCACTTAACCAAGTTCATTGAATCTAGAAAGAAAACCATGGATCAACCCATAACCCATGATCCATGACCCATTACCAAAAATACCCATGGGTAAAGAGGAGCGTACCACGGATCCCTGGCTTTGTGCTAGCTGGATCCCTTGTAGTAGGGATCCGTGGGATCCGGGGAACAGTAGAATTTTTCCCCTATAAATAGTGAGCCATGTCTTCATTATTTCTCACCCCCTTTCAATATACTTTCTCCCCTGAGTTAAATCTCACTAACCTTAGATCTAAGTGATCTATGTAGTTTTTATTTTGTTTTTGTGTGATCTACTAGGTTCCTCTTAAAGGAGAGATCACCACCTCTTGAAGACGTGCAAGCTCAAATTCCATGAGTTGCCATGCTTCGTCATCATCAAGACTACTAAGGTTCTCTTGTTGATAGTTCTTCCTTTCTCCATAGACGTTGGGTTGAAGGCATTAGTGAAGAATGCCGAAAGTGTCAAGATGAAAGCATTAGTGAAAGGTGCTCATCATCCGTGTCAAAGCATTAGTGAAGGATACTAAAGGTGTCAAGGCGAAGGCATTAGTGAAGGGTGCCAAGCGTTGTGTCAAAGGCATTAGTGAAGGATGCCAAAGAATCAAATCAAGTAGCATTTGGGAAGAATGCCTAGGTCGTATAATCGATGAGGTGCATCGTTATACATATATGTATTTGTTTATATACAAGGATGGTGATATCCTTGATGGTGTTGTAACAAGGAGTAGATCTCCTTGAGATTAGGTGTTGTGTCGTGAAGGGTAGTAGTTCCTCCATAGTAATGGAACTAGGTGCTTAGCCTAGTACCTAATAAAGGGTAGGCGACATTGTGAGGGATTCGTTCTCCTAAGGTGTGAAAGAACTCGGTGGTTAGCCTAGCACCGTATAAAGGGTAGGCGATGTTGTGTTAGGTGTAGTTCACCTTGGTGTGAAAGAACTCGGTATTTAACTTTGTACCGGAAAAAGGTTAAGCGACGTTGTGAACGCTTCTCCGCCATAAGGAGATTGGTGTTGTGTTTACAAACTCTCGAGTAGGTGACTCGGGGAGTGGAGTAGGGCAAGGAAGGTGTCCTTGTAGCCGAACCACTATAAATACTCGCGTTGTGGTTTTGTGCTTCTTACTCTTATCTTTTCATTACATATCTTTATATGCTTGTCTATCAACATTCAACACACACAACCAAATAGATTGACATAAGTCAATCTAAATAGTTTAAAAGGAAGTTTTAATTGGTAAAACTATTCAACCCCCCCTTCTAGTTTTCCACATATTCGATACAATGCCCATTCAAATCCGGATCCAACACATTGGTACAATCTAAAACCCATTATAGCATAATTACTGATCCAATATCATCATACGGTCCAAATAAAGCCCAAGAAAAGGTTAACAAACCGATCCGTTCAAGCAACTTGATTCATGTAATATATCACGGCCCATTAAACTTACTGATCCAATACAGTGGTAACCCTAATCCCACGGGTATAAGATAGTGACACATCTCAAACATTTGCCCTAATCTTACACTCACATAACCCTGATAATCTAAATGTCCGCCACTTTCATATCAAATCATAAAATACCGTATCACAAAAAACATGAGCGCCTCATTCACAACATCCTCCATTCACATCAGATCAATTATCACAAGATTACACGCAGCATCCTTTCATTCTTGGCTCACCACAGGGATGGTTTGAGTGATCATTAATGCCATAGAGATGGTGTGATGCGAGTCACCAAGGTTGGTTCTTTATCAATGTAATCCTTTTTTATTTATACCCAACGTGAGTGACAAATGAAATCCCAGTGGATTTTTTGTTTGTTTCTTCAATTTTTCGGACATAAAAAACTTTTGATTTATTGATTGATGATGGACATGAACTCAAACAAAAAGACCTTTAAACAAAAGATTAGTTTGAGTTAATTCTGAGATCACTTGTGTATTAGTTTCTAATTAACGAACGAATCGATTCAAAGGGATAACATACTTGTTAATCTCTTTTTCTTAATTTTCGGACAAAATCAGAAATTGATCTATGATGATATCTTTTTTGGTTTTTGAGTCTTAGGACGAATGAGGTAATCAAAAATGATAGACTGAGATCCTTGATGTTGAATCATTTATGTTTCATTTAGATGTAGATCCGTGATGAGTTGAGGGTTCAACAAAAATCTATTGAAAGATTGAAATAAACATGAACCCTTTCTGAGATGGTTTAGGATAGTTTGGGATTTGAAGTTGTTGTTATTAGTGTCTGCTCGTACATATTCAATTTTAAGCCTAGACATGGACTGATGATGGGTTGTGAACCTGAAGTCGTGAGTCAATGGTTGGTATTTGGTATTGTGGTAGTCTTAATAGTCATAACTTCATCTACCATTCTGTCAAGTCGCTTCAGTCACAAGTCGCTACTTCTTGACACAAGTCGCTTCTTGTTGACATAAGTCGCTTCTTGGTAAATAACAAGTCGCTACATTATCTGTTATCACAAATCGCTAACTTATAAACATAAGTCGCTTTTGACCATTTGACTTTTAGACAACTCACTATGACTTGTAAAGACAAGTCGCTTAGAAGATTCAATGAATCTGGACTACTTTTTCAGTCAACTCGCTAGCAGGAATTTCAAACCATTTTTCGAATATCATCCAACGGGAATTACTGAAGGGGAAAGGGGTTTTGAGCAAACAAAAGAATGTTACTTAACTGAGGTCATCCTTTCTTTAAACAACTAAAAGAACAATTTGAGAGTCTTAAAAAGACATAGATAGTGAGATTAAAGATATGAAAAGAATTTTTAATGAAATGGAAAATGAGGTTAAAGATTATGAATGTGAGCTCAAAAATAATGAGATTGAGAGGAAGAATATTCACATCCTAAATGATAATTTGATTTCTAGATGTATTGCTCAAGATGTGTTTTACACTGTTACAAATTACTCCATTACTGCTTCTCAATTTCATAATTATCTGTTGCTGTGAAAGTCTCCCAAGATCGTGTCATTGAGCTTGAGACCAAAAATTCAAATTTGCGTGATAAAATCGAACGGGATGATCATGATAACATGGTCAGACATTTTTCTAAATTGGAAGTTGAATATCTTGATTTACAATTAAAATATCAACATCTTACAGAAAATGTTAAAACCTCAAATGCCAAGACTTCTTCGGATGCTCCTGAGTTTGATATAGTTTTTGAAATCAACAAACATGATGAACATATTTGAGCTCATTGTAACACGATCAAAAGGTTGAAAGCCTAAATTTCCCAATTGAAGGGTGAAAAGAGTGAAGTGTCTGGCTCCCATATACCTCCTCCTTTTGATTCTCAGAATTCTCAAAATTTCCATCTTCAAAACCTCATTAATATCTTACAACATGAAAATGAATGTTTTGTAGAAGAAAAAGAAAAGGTTAAACTGCATTTCAAGGAGTTATATGAATCAATTAAGGTCACTCGTGACAAGAACAATGAAAAGATAATGTCTTTGCAAAAATAAATTAAGAATCTGAAGAGTTAGGTAAAACGGAAAATGCCAATCACCAGTGGTGAGAATGTTGCACCAAAGTTGCCTGTTTGTACTAAATATGATATGACTGTGAAGTATATTCCCCCTCATCTTAGGAATAATGAATGTGCATTTCAAACATATTGTTGGGAATAATCTGTTACCACTGATAGTTGTGGAAGACACTGCTTGGAATGCACTAGTAGTGGAAACGTATTACCATTGCTATTAGATAATGGTTAGAAAAACGTGTCTAGATAAGTATAGAAAAGATCTTGCGTATATTCTATATTTTTATCTTTATACTTATCTTGTAAAGGACACCTTGTACTATAAAAGGAGGTCCTAGGTCATTGTCTTAGATACTTACATTCATACGTATTATTCACAAAGGCTTCAAGGTGTAACCCTAGTGATAAGCAAGATTACTCGTATTATTCATTAATAATATTGGAGCTTAAGTTTTGTGTTTAATCTTTGTTCACTCACAATACATCATACAATCCGTCTTCTAAGTGTTACTAAGTAAATTCCACGTGCTTATTAATATTATACAAAATATCATTGACACAAGGTGTGTGTCCAGATCCATCAAGTGGTATCAGAGCGCAGGTTCTGATATTTTGTTTTAGAAGATCCAAGGAATAAGCTTAACCTACTCACTAAATTCAATGGAGATGGAAAACAACCAGTCCAACTCTTCTACACCAAGGCTACCTAAGCTCAAACTCAACGAGTTTGAGATGTGGAGGATACTGATTAAGCAATACTTTTTCATTCAAGACTATGCTTTATGGGAGATCATCTTAATTGGTGATTCTTTCAAGCCTGTGACTAGTACTCAGAAGGTTGGTGACACAGAAGTGCCTGGATCTAGTACTGAAAAGGCATTGAAAAAGAATGATCTAAAGGCTAGAAGTTTGTTGCTGATGACGCTTCCTATAGACCAGATCATAGCTTTCAGCAAGCTCAAGACTGTAAATGAACTTTTTGAAGAGATTTTCTTAGTGTTTGGTGGTAATGATGCTACAAAGAAGACACAAAAGACATTGTTGAAGCAAAGTTATGAAAACTTCTCTGCTTCAAACAATGACTCACTTGATAGCATCTTCACCAAACTCCGTAAGATTGTTACACAATCGATCGTGTTGGCATTGAGGTGAAAAGGAAGACCTCAATTTGAAGTTTCTAAGAAGTTTGCCTTGAGTTTCAAACTAATGTTACGATGCAGGAAAACAAAGCGACATCGAAACAATGAAGCTCAATGATCTTTACAACAACTTTAAACTCATTGAACAAAGACCAAGAAGGTGGAAACTTGGTACAAGCTCAAGCGACTTAGCTTTGATGTCAACCTATGTTGATGTGATGATTCAAGATGACGGTGATGATGATATTGCCCTTCTTGGTCCTCAGCTTTCCATGGTAATGTTCGTGTTACCACAAAGAGTTCAAAGAAAAATATTGCTAGTATTGGAGATCCTACCTTTTATGCTTTTATCTCCACTCAAGTTAATGGCTCTATATTAACTCATGAAGACATAGAGCAAATTGATGAAGATGACTCGGAGGAGATGGACATAAAATGGCAAATAGCTCTTCTTAGCATAAGGGCTATAAAATTGTACAAGAAGACTGGCAAGCCTATTCACATCAATGGTAGTGAAACTGCAGGCTTTGATAAGAAGAAAGTGGAGTGTTTTAACTACCACAACTTGGGACACTTTGCTAGAGAATGTAGAAGACCAAAGACCAAGGACAACAGGTCTACTTGGTACAAGCCAAAGAAGGAACCAACAGTGGAAGACCAAAGGCAATGTTGGCTATTGATGGTGTGATATGATTGGAGTTTCATGGCTGATTAACAAGAGGAAGAATCTTGATCTTTGCTCTTGTGTTCTTGAATTTGCTCTCATGGCTTTCTCGACTCGAGGTACAAAACTTTGAAAGTTGTTCTAAAACATGTAGGGTCGCTAAAGAAGTTGAAAGGCTTAATGATCTATATTCTAATGAAAGACAAGAGTTGTATCTTGCTAATTATACGTGTCAAATCTTAGGAGAGCTATAACAAGATTAGAAAACAAATAGATCACTATAGAGAAAATAAGTCAAAATTTAATGATGATATGATTTTTCTTAGAAGAGATAGATCATAAAACAACCGTGAATGAGGCATACCAAAAGAGCTTAAAAACTTAAAAGATAAATGAAAATGTCAATTTAACAAGAGAAACACGTTATTATCAGTCTAAGTCAATTGATAAAATCTAGAATGCTCAAATTCATAGTAAAGTTAAGTCTAGTATGGGTTATAATACAGTGCCTCCACCACTAAGAGGTGTTCCATCACCTCTTGGTATAGATTTAGCTCATACAGGCTTAGAAGAGTTTTAGGATCTTGAACGTGAATATGGTCCTGTAAAGGACAAAACTGTGAAATGCGAGGAAGAGGTTAAGAAGGATAATGATGTTTTTGAAAGTGCTAGTGACTCATCAGTTGTTGATGAGAATGTTAAAAAGAATGAAGAGACTAATATCCCAAAAGTTGTTAATACTGTTACAGAGAAACCTAGGATACAAGCTAATAAACCTACATCAACTGTAAGGTATGTTGAGATGTATAGGAACAAGCCTACAGCTCCTAGGGGTAACCAGAGGAGTTGGAATCATGTTAAATCTCATCAACTAGGTAGTGATTTTGTTATGTACAATAAGGCATGCTATATCTGTGGTAGTTTTGATCATTTACATGCTTATTGTGACTATCATATAGGGAGAAGGGAAGTCTATGGGAATAAAAGGGTGGAGTCTAACAGGTTTCAAAATAATGTACACCCTAATCCACACAGCAAAATGATCCCAAAAGCAGTTCAACTAAGAAGTGGCCTCAAAACTTTTGCCACTACAAAAACTATTAACACTGCTCATCCTAAGTCACCTGTTAAAAGTGCAAAGTACAAAACAACTTTTGCAAAATCTGCACAAACAGGGAAAGGAACTTTTCAAACTAAAAAGGTTCATTATAACCAACAGTGGGTACGTAAAACCAAACCAGCAGTTTCCACTGCTCATTCAAAAGTTACCACTGCAAGGGTTGTAAACAAGAAAAGGGGGGACATGGGCAATGTTGTGAAGGCCTCCGCACGTTAGGAATGGAAACCTAAAGGAACTTCCTCTACAACCAATCCCAATGGTGTATCAATGACCTTTGATAGATTTAACTATATTGATACAAGAGGCAGATCCAAGTAAATCATGGCTTGGGTCCCCAAAAGAAACTAATTATTTACTTTTATGTGCAGGAACATCCAAGGACAAAAAGATCAGATCAAGGATATACAGATAGTGGGTGTTCAAGGCACATGACTGGCAACAAGTCCTATCTCTCAGATTTTGAATATTGTGATGGACAGTATGTCAGTTTTGGAAATGAAGTTAATGGAACAACAAGTATGATGCAAGAACTCTAAAGTTAAAGAAAAACATGGATCATTATTATTATTTCACAAAACTGCACACTGAGTGCAGTAGATACATCCATGAATATAGACAACAAGCATCATTTCAACAACTGAAAACAACTAAGAACAACCTACTCCATACAAAAGCTTCAACCTAACCAGCATCTACCACCTATGGCTTCTTTGGGAAGACCCACTCTGACATGATTTTAGGCGCATTTCTCCTATCTATCACACTGTAAACCTTAGGGCTTGCTAGCCCCATTACCACTATTCCAACAGGTGGTGAGGATGTTGAAGGACCTACTGGTGGCGGTGCTGTCAGCAATGGTAGAGAAGGTGATTGTTGCAGCTCTTCAGGAGGGACTATTGCAGTCAGATGAGGCACACTCAGGACTTTTCCAAATGTCTCGTCATCTGTATCTTCATATGGAGATACATAGGAGCTGATCTCTAAGCTATCTCCTTTAATTAGTCCCTCCTGAGGCACTGGCTGTAGTGATGAAGAACCAGCAGAAAAAGGATTTGAGAGAACACTTGAATGTTTTCTCTTTCTGGAAACAACCTCCTCATACTCTTCCTTTTCCACTCTTTCTGGGTTTTTCAACACAAAATTATCCCAAGAACTGTCTGATGAGCTGCCAGAAGAGAGATTAATCGGATTTGAATGACTCATGGTGTTGGAAGAATGAAAGTCTTTGAGAGAGAAACTTTTGGAGTATGTGATTTGGGTGACTTGTGAGTTAAAGGTCCTTAAATGTATGTTAAGTTGGATTCAGTAAGTTAATGAGGGGAAGATTTAAGTGGTTGAGGAGTAAATGAAGTCTTTGACTTTGGTGGCCGGATTAATGACTTGGAGTGGACTTGTTGACTGTGTGGTCTAACCACTGCATGCAAAACTGTTGCATCTACTTCTAGTTAACTTTTCTAACCACTGCTAACCTTAACAATGCTTTCAGTGTTTGATTTCTATGTGTGGTATGCAGGATTGAAGGAGTATTTGTCTAAATTAAGTTGTGGCTGTTTAGTGCTTGTATTTCTGTTTGTCCACTCACTTCTATACAGAAAATAAGCCTAACAGTAGGAACTAAAATACAAGTAGTATAAATTGTAAAACACAGAAACTTCATTGCATTTAATCAAAAGTGAAAGCTTATTACATTCTACTCTGAGTACTTGCTACTTGCTGTCATCATCAAAACACAAAGATAGAAACCTAAAACATCATGTTTAAGCTACTCCATTGGCTTCTTGCCTTTGCCCTGATTGTTGTGCTTGGCCTTGTGTGCTCTCTTCCTTTTGTTTGCAAAGGTTGACTGCATTCTTGGACAAGCAAGGCCAAGAACTTGTGGAGGAGGCCTTGGTAGTCTTGCAGGTTTCTCTGGTATGGAAATTTTCTTCATGTTGGAGATAGCTGTTCCCAAAGCTTCTGACAAAGCATTTGTCAACTTCTTGGACAAGGCATTGGTATCATCTTGATCATCATCATCCGATGAGCTGGAGTAAAACTCAAGAGAAGGTGCACGCTTTGCAACATGATTTACAGTCTTCTTAGTTGGCTCCTTGGAAGAAGAACTAGTGGAATAGCATGGAATGTATTCCGATGCCTGATATCTCGACTCAATCACATACGAATCAAGAGATGTCAATAATGTTTTGAAAATTGCTCATTGCGATTTTTAGGGTTTTGTGCAGGTTTGATTGTGTTTTGATACAGACTATGCAGAGTTGAATCGTCTTATATAGGCAAAGTAAATCAAGAGGTTTAATTAGAAAAGATATTTACTTGTACCTATTTTGGTATGTTTTTAAGTAAATATAGATATTATTTGATTGACTTTGGAAAGGTATTGTATCTTTGGTTAAAATAAGTCGACTATGCATATTCTTTGTATTATCCTAACATGTGCAGGTACATAACCAAAGCAATGATGGGAGTTGATCTTAAAAGGTGTATATCTGAGATACACAACAAATGGTTATTGATTCACCATGTCTAATCCACATAAGAATCAACTAGTCCAGAGCAAACGGCTACTGGTAAAGACTTGACAAATTCGTTTATGGTTGATAGTTTACCAAAAACTATATGGTCATCAACTCACCATATTCTTTATGATTAAGAGTTGGCTAGTCCATAGCAAACGGCTCATGGTAAAGATATATCAAATCCGTTGATAGCTGGTAGTTTGCTAAAAACAATGATAAGATCAGTCTAGTTTTCATATGTTTTTCTTTACCAACGCTCTTTGAAATTTTGTGAAAATTTACCATTGCTAGTTCACTAGATATTTATCTACTAAAGATTCTTTCGATAGATAATTTGTTTGTTATTTTACCACCTCTTGTTCTAGCTAGTTATTTCTACGATTATTGACATAATATTGTTTTTCGTCAAAAGTTTCTAACCAAATTTTTACTAGCCGTCAAACGAGAAAATTGTGGACTTTCTCAATTGCTTTCCATTTATATAGGCATCCTTGAGGAGAGTTCTCCAATTAGATGATCTCAATGGTATCATCACATTACCTATGCCGAAATACATGATACTTTATCATCCATGGGGTATGATACCACCGATAAAAAGGCTACTTTCAAAAGAGTGGTTTTGTCCCCAATGGAGATTTTTGATACATACTCTTTACATTGTCTCGGTCCTAAGAAAACATCTTATGAGCAATTTAGTTCAACCATGGCTTACCCTTTGGTTTGTCTAGCCATCGATAAGATTTTAACGGTCAAAATATATTTTTACAAGTATGATTGGCAATGTAAAGAGTTCAACAAAATTTTAATGTATCCAAGGTTTGTGCAAGCGATGCTAAATGAGTTTCAACGCAACCCCATATTAATGTTTATAAAATCGGTTGTCTTAAGCGTAAAGTTTTTAAAACATGAACAAAGATGGCAACATGATTTTTACACCTCTCTTTCCTCAAATGATTGCAAAGATTTCACACGTACAAAACTCACCCATAATCTCTGTTCCAAACATTGATTATACTCCACCAGTTTCTCACACCTATGAGAGGAGGCGCAAACAGTCAACTTCTCTCATGACAACACAACATGTTTTTGAACCTTTTGGTCTAGGAACAAGCAGTGGTGGTTCTAGACTTCAACCTAGTCCAACTAGGGAGGAATCTGAGCCAATGTCCCATGATTCACCTCTCCCAACAGTCACATAATTGGAAGTGATGAGGCGTGGGCAACAATTGGAATTGATGGTTTTTTGTACAAAGTTAGCCAAACAGGTCAAATCTCTGGAACAAGACTTGGCACAACTTAAGGAGCAACATGCCAAGGATATTACATCTTTGAAGGTACAGATTCAGACCTTGAAGGAAGAGTTGCAGGGGTTCAAGCAAAGAAGAACTGCAAATTTTGTGCTTTCATCTCCATCTTCACCTCTTGATGGTGATACAGAAGACTTCAGTGCAGATTTGGGTAATTCTCCCAAATAGGGGAGGAAAACAGGTGCTGAAACTCAGGGGAGGAAAATTGATTTTGAAGATAAAGGTGTTTCTAGTAAAGGTGCAGAGGAAGCTGATACTCAAGAAGAGCAACTAGAGCAAGATATATTTCCACTGGTGAACATGATGTTGCCACTGCAAGTGAAGAAATTGATAAACAGAAGAAAGAAAAAGGTAAAGCAGTTATGGAAACTGAAGAGCAACCTGGAAGAAAGATTTCAAAGAAAGAACAAGTTCAGATTGCTCATGATAATGAAGTGGCTAAAAAGATATATGAAGATGAAGTTGCTGAAAAGAAAAAGCTTGAAGAATTGGAAGTTGCAAGCTTTATGGAGGCTAAAAGGCTGGATAGATTGGAAATCCAATTTCCACTGTTCCACTTACAAGATTAAGAGAGAAAACTCTGGAGTTCAGCTATGTACCTACTGAAGAAGAAATTGATTTCTTGATTGCACATGATCCAGTAATCAAGAAGAAGGCAATTGACCTTGTAGCTGATAAATTTTTAACTGCAGAACATAGAACTGCACAGTTAAAAGATTTTATACAGATGAAGAATAATCAAGCACTTCAAGAGGTAATTACTTCAGTCAGAAATGGTCAAAAGAAACCAAAGCAACCAACTAAGGCACAAATTATTGCATACATGAAAACTTATTGTTGCAATGTTGGTGGCTGGAAAAGACATCAATTCAAAGGAATGTCCGATGATAAAGTAGAGAGTATCTACTGTAGAATTCAAAGACACGATAAGGATTTCATTCCAATGAAATCTGATGAAGAAGCAAGAAGGTTTCCTAATTTAAAGAGAAAGACCAAAGACAGTGATTCTCAGTCTGTTAAGAAGACAAAGTTTGCTGAAGAACAAGAAGTTCCAACTGAAAAGTTCACTGAAGAACAGATGACTGAAATGAGTGTGATAGAAGAAGAAGATTTTTATCCAGAACCACTGCAAGTTAGACATCCCATCATTGATTGGGAGGTTTTCACTGCTAGCAATTTTGCTCCAACATGGAAGATTACAAGGCTAGGTGGTGAACTTCATCATTCATTCCATTTGATGATCTCATCAAAGCTTTTGACAGAGATGATCTTGACAAATTATGGAAGTTAGTTCAAGAAAGGTTTGATGCTCAAGATCTTAAAGATATAAAGGAGATGCAGTTATGGGTTAATCTTAGAAGGCTCTATGATCCAGATGTTAATGATGATTTCTGGAAATTCTCATGTTCATGTCCTGGTACTAAATGGTTTTACTATGATTCATGTGATGTTCATCATGTTTCTACAGCAAATGGAGTAGATGCATTCATGCTTGCTGAGAAAGAATATCCACTCAGAGCTGGAACTCTCACAATAATGTTATGTACAACAATAAGAGTTCATGAAGACAATGAGAAGGTCGAGCATTGTTACATAGGCTTCAAGATCAATGTTCAAGAGCTATTCGAAGTTAAGGAAGAAGTGAAGTGTTTGGTTGAATTCCCAAATCCTTGAAGATGATATGATTGAAGAAACTTATTGATTTGCAGAGAAATCATAAGTTTAGGGAGGATTGTTGGGAATAATTTGTTACCACTTATAGTTGTGGAAGACATCTTTGCTTGATTGCACTAGCAAGGGAAACATATTACCACCGCCGGTACATTATTACCACCGCTATTAGATAATGGTTAGGAAAACGTGTCTAGATAAGTATAGAAAAGATCTTGTGTATATTCTATATTGTTAGCTTTATACTTATCTTGTAAAGGACTCCTTGTACTATAAAAGGAGGTCCTAGGTCATTGTCTTAGATACTTACATTCATATCTATTATTCACAAAGGCTTCAAGGTGTAACCCTAGTGATAAGCAAGATCACTCGTATTATTCATTAATAATATTGGAGCTTAAGTTTTGTGTTTAATCTGTGTTCACTTACAATACATCATACAATTCGTCTTCTAAGTGTTACTAAGTAAATTCCGCGTGCTTATTAATATTATACAAAATATCATTGACACAAGGTGTGTGTCCAGATCCATCAAGTGGTATCAGAGCACAGGTTCTGATATTTTGTTTTAGAAGGTCCAAGGAATAAGCTTAACCTACTCACTAAATTCAACGGAGATGGAAAACAACCAGTCCAACTCTTCTACACCAAGGCTACCTAAGCTCAAACTCAACGAGTTTGAGATGTGGAGGATACTGGTTGAGCAATACTTTCTCATTCAAGACTATGCTCTATGGGAGATCATCTTAATTGGTGATTCTTTCAAGCCTGTGACTAGTACTCAGAAGGTTGGTGACACAAAAGTGGTGACTGTTTCTGTGCCTGAATCTAGTACTGAAAAGGCATTGAAAAAGAATGATCTAAAGGCTAGAAGTTTGTTGCTGATGACTCTTCCTAGAGACCAAATCATAGCTTTCACAGGTTCAAGACTGCAAATGAACTTTTTGAAGAGATTTGCTCAGTGTTTGGTGGTAATGATGCTACAAAGAAGACACAAAAGACATTGTTGAAGAAAAGTTATGAAAACTTCTCTGCTTCAAGCAATGACTCACTTGATAGCATCTTCACCAAACTCCGTAAGATTGTTACACAATTGATCGTGTTTGGCATTGAGGTAGAAAAGGAAGACCTCAATTTGAAGTTTCTAAGAAGTTTGCCTTGAGTTTCAAACTAATGTTACCGTGCGGGAAAAAGCGTAAAGCGAAACAATGAAGCTCAATGATCTTTACAACAACTTTAAACTCATTGAACAAAGACGAAGAAGGTGGGAAACTTGGTACAAGCTCAAGCGACTTAGCTTTGATGTCAACCTCTGATGACAAGTGATGATTCTCAAGATGACAAAGGATGATGATATTGCCACTCTGGTCCTACAGCCTTCCATCGGTAATGTTATCATTACCACTGCATGTTCAAAGAACAAGATTGCTAGTATTGGAGATCCTACCTTTTATGCCTTTATCTCCACTCAAGTTAATGGCTCTATATTAACTCATAAAGACATAGAGCAAATTGATATAGATGACTTGGAGGAGATGGACATAAAATGGCAAATAGCTCTTCTTAGCATGAGGGCTAGAAAATTCTACAAGAAGACTGGCAAGCCTATTCACATCAATGGTAGTGAAACTGCAGGCTTTGATAAGAAGAAAGTGGAGTGTTTTAACTGCCACAAGTTGGGACACTTTGCTAGAGAATGTAGAAGACCAAAGACCAAGGACAACAGGTCTACTTGGTACAAGCCAAAGAAGGAACCAACTGTGGAAGAACCAAAGGAAATGTTGGCTATTGATGGTGTGAGCTATGATTGGAGTTTCATGGCTGATGAACAAGAGGAAGAATCTTCGAGATGTTGCTCTTGTGTCTCCGAATTTGCTCTCATGGCTTTCTCGACTGAGGTACAAAACTTTGAAAGTTGTTCTAAAACATGTAGGGTTGCTAGAGAAGTTTAAAGGCTTAATGATCTATATTCTAATGAAAGACAAGAGTTATATACTACTAATTATACTATGTCAAATCTTTGGAAAGCTATAACAGTATTAGAAAAACAAATAGATCACTATAGAGAAAATGAGTCAAAATTTAATGATGATATGATTTTTCTTAGAAGAGAGATAGATCATAAAATAGTGTGAATGAGGCATACCAAAAGAGCTTGAAAACTTAAAAGATAAATGAAAATGTCAATTTAACAGTAGAAACCTGTTATTATCAGTCTAAGTCAATTGATACAATCTGGAATGCTCAAATTCATAGTAAAGTTAAGTCTGGTATGGGTTATAATACAGTGCCTCCACCACTAAGAGGTGTTCCATCACCTCCTGGTATAGATTTAGCTCATACAGGCTTAGAAGAGTTTCAGGATCTTGAACGTGAATATGGTACTGTAAAGGACAAAACTGTGAAATGTGAGGAAGAGGTTAAGAAGGATAATGATGTTTTTGAAAGTGCTAGTGACTCATCAGTTGTTGGTGAGAATGTTAAAAAGAATGAAGAGACTACTATCCCAAAAGTTGTTAATACTGTTACAAAGAAACCTAGGATACAAGCTAATAAACCTAGATCAACTGTAAGGTATGCTAAGATGAATAGGAACAAGCCTACAACTCCTAGGGGTAACCAGAGGAGTTGGAATCATGTTAAATCTCAACAACTAGGTAGTGATTTTGTTATGTACAATAATGCATGCTATATCTGTGGTAGTTTTGATCATTTACATGCTTATTGTGACTATCATATTGGGAGAAGGGAAGTCCACGGGAATAAAAGGGTGGAGTCTAACAGGTTTCAAAATAATGTACACCCTAATCCACACAGCAAAATGATCCCAAGAGCAGTTCAACTAAGAAGTGGCCTCAAAACTTTTGCCACTGCAAAAACAATTAACACTGCTCATCCTAAGTCACCTGTTAAAATTGCAAAGTACAAAACAACTTTTGAAAAATCTGCACAAACAGGAAAAGGAACTTTTCAAACTAAAAAGGTTCATTATAACCAACAGTGGGTACGTAAAACCAAACCAACAGTTTCCACTGCTCATTCAAAAGTTACCACTGCAAGGGTTGTAAACAAGTAAAGGGGGGACATGGGCAATGCTGTGAAGGCCTCAGCACATTGGGAATGGAAACCTAAAGGAACTTCCTCTACAACCAATCCCAATGGTGTATCAATGACCTTTGATAGATTTAACGATATTGATACACGAGGCAGATCCAAGTCAATCATGGCTTGGGTCCCCAAAAGAAACTAATTATTTACTTTTATGTGCAGGAACATCCAAGGACAAAAAGATCAGATCAAGGATATACAGATAGTGGGTGTTCAAGGCACATGACTGGCAACAAGTCCTATCTCTCAGATTTTGAATGTTGTGATGGATAGTATGTCAGTTTTGGAAATGAAGTTAATGGAACAACAAGTATGATGCAAGAACTCTAAAGTTAAAGAAAAACATGGATCGTTATTATTATTTCACAAAACTGCACACTGAGTGCAGTAGATACATCCATGAATACAGACAACAAGCATCATTTCAACAACTGAAAACAACTAACAACAACCTACTCCATACAAAAGCTTCAACCTAACCAGGATCTACCACCTATGGCTTCTTTGGGTAGGCCCACTCTGGCATGACTTTAGGCGCATTTCACCTATCTATCACAATGTAAACCTTAGGGCTTGCTACCCTCATTACCACTATCCCAACAGGTGGTGAGGATGTTGAAGGACCTACTGGTGGCTGTGTTGTCAGCAATGGTAGAGAAGGTGATTGTTGCAGTTCTTCAAGAGGGACTATTGCAGTCAGAGGAGGCACACTCAGGACTTTTCCAGATGTCTCATCATCTGTATCTTCATATGGAGATACATAGGAGCTGATCTCTGAGCTATCTCCTTTAATTAGTGCCTCCTGAGGCACTGGCTGTAGTGATGAAGGACCAGCAGAAAAAGGATTTGAGAGAACACTTGAATGTTTTCTCTTTCTAGAAACAACCTCCTCATACTCTGTTAGGAATTAGAAAATTCCATAGTGAAGAGTCGGTCACCCCAAATATTATCTAGCATAAGTTAGCTCGTAGATTTGTCGTTAGTTACGTTATTTATTGTTTTATTAGTTAGTTATTAGTCTAGTTTAGCATAGTGCAACACCGTGGAGGAAGGACGGGTCTTTACCCACTGTATCCCTGATCCACAGGCCGATAGGAGGTCGTGTATTGTGTAAGTATAAATACCCCTTCCATCCATGGAAGGGGTGGTGCTTTCAATCTAATATTCTACAATTTGTGAAGTAACTCTCTACCAAAAAAACACCCAACTCTCTAACTTTCTCTCTCTAATGGCTAACATGTATTTTGATCATCCAAGACCACCCGAATCATCAACACAATAAATATTACGATCCTTCAATTGGTATCATGAGCCAAGGTTGTCGTGTCTTGATGATTTGTATGTGGTTCGAACCTTGTTTCAACTGATTTTAAATAACTTTTGTTGGTCGGTAATAATGTTTTTGGGTAAACTGATTGTTTCGTTTGGTGTTCAACATTAATGTCGTATGGTCCTATCAGTGTTAACTCTTGTTTTGTGTCAAACATGTCCAAACAGATCTTTTACTAGTTATACTATCACTGTTAACTCTTGGTTTGTGTCAATATTTTTATGGTCAAAATATGTCTTGGTCCATTCATTGTTTTAAGTTTATATATGGTTCGTGTCTAGCGGATATCACTTTGTTTTGACATCTTTTTCGTACCAAATGCTGTAATAATTTTGAGGTCAAACAACTAGTTATATTCATGGGTCAAAAATGCAGTCTTGGTCATTTTTTTTCTGGGTTTAAGTACGAAAAGGTTATAATGCTTCTTCCTAGCGTGTTGCCATATTCTTAGTAGCGACTTGTGACTTTACTGGTGGCGACTTGTCTTTACAAGTCGTCTAACTAGCGAGTTAGGTGATATTACATGCTAGCGACTTGACATTTGACCTAGCGACTTGTTATTTAACAAGTCGTAGCTACTTGGTTTGGAAAAAGGTTAGCGACTTGGTTTGGAAAAAGGCTAGCGATTTGGTTTGGAGATATTGGCTAGCGACTTGGTTTGGAGATATTGGCTAGCGACATGTCTCTACTGTTTTAAGACTAGCGACTTGTGACAGAAAGAGTAGCGACTTGGTACTAATCCTAGCGACTTGTCTTTACAAGTCGTAGCAACTTGTGCTAGCTACTTGGTCTAGAGACTTGGTGTAGCGACTTATGCTAGCTACTTATGCTAGCGACTTGACTTAAAGATGGCTAGCGACTTGACTCAACTTAGGCTAGCGACTTGGACAGAAATGATGAATGAGAATACAAGACCAAAGACCACAACAAGACTAGACCTCAAGCAACCATATACCAAGACACATGAACTTCAGTTTGTAACATCCATCACAAGTCCATGACTTTCTATTAAATGGTGTCGAAGTTAAAAGCATAAAGGAGGTCTAACAAATTCGACTCAAACACTAAACTTACAAGTTCTCAAGATCTCAAGTTGTTTTTCGTGTCTCTCAATGAATTATTCAGATTCAAAGGTCCGTAACACGTAATTTAAACTCATCACTGATCCATTCAAGTGTTCATTTTTGTTGATTATCCGAAACTGGCATGAAAGGATTTTTAACAAACTTGTTAAAATCGTTTCATTATTTCGATTGTTCATGTCTCATGGTCGGTTAAACGAAATACGTAATGACCAAAAGATTTTTAGATCTCAGTTAACTAGTTTCGTGGTACTCAAAAGTAACATCAAGACCAAAGGCCTTATACACGAAATAGACTCACATCATTGATCTTTAATCAAAGTATCCTACTCATGTTAATGTACGAACTATGAATCGTTTTTAACAATAGATGTTAAAACGTTTTTCATTTGTTTTCGTATAATAAAAAGGATAAACTGTTTTAATCCTACTCGTTACCTTAGTTTAATCTTGAAGCCGTGTCTAAAACCTTCTAGCCATCCCTGTGGCGAGGTCATCATGCCTGAGTTCGTGTGATAAGAGATAACGAGGGGACTGAAAAGGTTTGTGAAACCTTATTCTCGTGATTGGAGCGTTCTCTTTGGAGGAGACTGTCTCTATGTTGTGATTTGGGTATGATGAATATAACTGAAGAAGGGTTTGTATAAAATGTGAGAAGCTGCTATTTCATGATGGGGGCGGATTTATGAGAGTGATATTAGGGTTTGATGTGAGTATTTTTAGGGTAAGGATTGTGTGACTTGGTTTTTTTTATATACCCGGTTAGAAGTTTGTGTTTGGATTCGTGGATTGGGCCTGGTAAATTAGATTCGGTTATGGGCTGAACTTGATTGGATTTCATGGACTATTTATCTAATCTCATTTGAGTAATGGACTGCATCTGCTTACTCGTTTGATAAGAAATAAGGTGTTATCCGAATATGTTGAAATATTTGGATGAAAATTTTATTTTATTCAAGAGTGATAATTTTGGTATGGTATATTTCACGGTGGATTCAAATTCAAGGCTTGAGCTTAATGTTTGAGAAATGTAATTTACCATAACGGGAGTATAAGTGATTGATATACAAGTTCGCTTGAACATTGGGCCATGAAGCTTGGATTTGTATGACGGTCAGATGGGCTTCTCAATTTGAGATCAGATTTATGTGAATTAATGATGAGATTGGTTGATGAGATTTGTCGATATGATTTGGGGTGTTGATGTGATTTGCTGTGCTATAAGGCTTGATACTCTGGTTTATACATTTTCACTGAGAATATTATTTCACGGCTTGAGTTGATATTTGAACAAGATTGTCTACGGGGATGTTTGTTCGGTATTTCTTATTTGGATTTGAAGTGAAGGTTTCCGGACGCGTTTACTTATTTTGTCTTCTTTCTTTCTACTCTTCCGCGAAGATGACTTGTTTGAGCAGTATATTGAGTGTGATAAAGACTTGGCTATTTAGTTACGGTTGTGATTCTTTCCCGCTTAACCCACAAAGTAACTATCACTTCGGTGTCTCACGCAGTTGAGGATATGTCAAGTGGTTTTGTACATTGGGTACACCGTTTCTTTTTCACGAGAATTAGTACAAGTTTAAGTAACAAATCTGGGGAATTTTACTTCATGATCAAGTTTGGTATATCGGGTTTACTTCACCAGGTGGTCACAACAATAGCCGACAGAATGCGTGAATGATGTGTTTACCAAAGTGTTGATTGGATGGTTGATGATATTGTTGATGTTGGATAATGAACCGTTGATGAACCACTACATGTTCCCCTAAAACAGATATTCACCGAAACCAAATTTGTCATAACACCTTCAAGCTGACATTGTTTACGGTTTTGTCTTGATTTTATAAAATCCCGCGAAAGAACTTATTTCTCGGTTTAAATCATAGACTTGGAAAATCCCGTGACAATGGAAACATCCTGATAATAGTAAAGTGCATTTCCGGATCTATCTTACGGTTTATTCTTGGTTTTGTAAAATCCCTCGAAAGAACCTATTTCTCGGTTTAAACCATAGAATTGTAAAACCCCGTATTGATGGAACCATCTTGGAGAAGGGAAAGTGTATTTCGGGATCTTATTTGATGCTGGTGCTACGTTTTCTACTTCAAAGAAGGGATAAAAGGGTGTACTTCATGAATTGGATGTGTGTTTGGATTTTTGTCATGGCAGTTTGGTTATTTTATGATTTTGCGGGGTTACGTGCTTGTAACCATGGTCGGGATGAAACCATTATCAAAGTTCATTTAAATGTCAAAGAAGGCTAGATTTGAGCTTTTAATCAGAAGATGTAACAACGGGGTTAATTCACTTTTATTTATTTGAGGTTGAAGTGAAATATCACGAGCAAGTGTACTTAGTATCTGAAGGTATCGGGCATGGATGGATGAAGATTCTTCATGATCCTTGTTCGAGCTTATTATCAAAAAACGAAGACTTGGAAATCTAGTTATACTTGGGAGTCTCTTTTCTTTTACCACGAGGGGAAATTGGGCTCTTTTTGCCACAAAAATAACTATCACTTTAAGGAGTTACGTTGTAGTGCTCAGTGTCACATTTAATTGTGGATTTTCAAGAGGTGATGTACGTCTTATACTTGATGGTTGGTTGGTTGAAGAGTATAGAGTACTTAGAGATTCAAATGGGCATGAAGTCTCGACACCACTCATTGTTACATATGTGCAAGTTTAAGTCACGAGTTCGGGTTAGTTTACTTGAGGTCAAATTCATCATATTGGGTTTTCTCCATCACCGTCACGACAAAGAGCCTCTTGAATGATAATGGGGTTGATTACATGTTTTGCTAAGAGAGTGAAAAGAGAGAGATTATGACGTATGAATACAACAGTTCATGCCTCGTTCTCTAAAGAAAAGAAAAGTGTACGTGTCGCGCTTTATCCTCCTCAAGAAGAGAAATCTTCTTAATATGACCATTCTCATCAACATGCTTCATACTTTTCCATGCGCTTGGTAATCAAGTGAACAGACTCTTTGTTGATTGTTTTCGATTCCACTTTCTCAACTATTATGACGAAGGCGACATCCTGTGCTAATTTTGCGGGGGAGAAGTGTGAATAGACTACATTTGGATGATGTTCACTTTTTTAATCAAGAATGGCATCTTCGTATGCAATTCTTGAGGGGGAGAAGAAGTATGATAATATTGCATGGTTGATTGTCATATGAGAATATATGGTCATACGGCTCCAAACTCATGTAAGAACCGAGCTTCTTCTTATCGGGTCATCTTTACATGGTGTTTCTTCTAAGAGCCATTAGTTGACATCTTCACAAGCTGATATGAGTTTATTGACAAAGTGCTTCTGGTTAATGCTTTACGTGCACATCAACATGATGATTCCGAACAACCTTCTGTTCTTGTTTGATGTGATTGTTTGCTTGGTGTTACCATTTCGTGTTCGTTGCGGATGATTGTCGATTTCCTTGATGAACATCTTTACGTTCTTGTTTGATTGGGAGGATCTTAATTAAGGGATTTTCAAGATGTAAGTTAATTGGGATGCTTTTGGTGATGTTCTTGTGTTTTGGTGAAATGAAGATGTTAACTATCTATTCCCAAACTCGACAATCTTGAAGAAGGTCGAGTCTGATCTGCTCTACATTTTACGCTACATGTTAGAAGACTAAAAGCCGAATTGCATTTAACAATCTAAAGACTTCTTCTTATTTCGGGCACTCATCATAAAGATTGTCGGTTTAGGGGAGAGCACTAATTGGGGGAGAGTGAAATGTCAGATTTAATCCCCAATTAGACTTACTCACATTCTACTTCAGCAAGTTGATTCCCACAAGATTACAAGTGTTCTTCTCTTAAGATTTCAAGTATTTGGGCGATAAGATGTTGCGATTACAAGTATAAAAACCGAAAGGGGAAGGAGACAAGCATCTAAGCGGAGTAAACTTGATGAACTTAATACTTCTAAGTAATTGAAGATATCCGGGAAGACAAATGTTATTACCGCAGAGAAACTCAAGGTTTGATTCATGGCGAGTAAACTTGATGAACTTAACTTTTCAAAGTGATTGAAGATATCCGGGAAAACAAATGTCATGACCGCAGAGAAACTCAAGGTTTTACTCATCTAGGCGTTTAGTGTTCTTATTCCAACTACGTGGGGAAGAGATGTAAGAGTTAGTTTCGATGATGAAAGAGGTACACAAGTGTGTGATGATTTCGATGTTATCGCAATCATCGGGAGAGAAAATTGTGTACATTGGGGCGCTCATTGTTTCACTTGAGTGCTTAATCGATGATTCGAGATATAATCACTTATTCGAGTTGAAATCATGAGAGATAGTCCTCCGCAGAGATAATCGATGATTCGGCCGCTTCTTCAATGTTATCGGTTATTTTCTCTTTGGGCATTCGGTACTTGGGTTCTTGAGCTTCATACACTTTCTTGAGGAGGAGAGAAAAGTATACATCGGGGTTATTCTTTGGCTATTGGACTTAATCTGCTACTTGATGGTATAAGTTTCTTTGTCTTGGTATGTGTATTCGGGTTCGTGAGCTCTAGTCTAAGAGGACCGATCGCATCAATTCAACTACTCGGGAAGTGGTCTCTTGACACCTTTTGGAATGGATCTCTTGGACTTGAAAGGGAATAAGTAATTTGAGAAGATTATTTATCGTGGGATGATACTTTCTTTGTTCTTGTTGATGATATAACCTCGAGCGAAGAATCACGGTGATTATTCTTGAAAGGAGCAATGGGATTTATGATAATGGTGTGCTTCTCATGCACCGCTAAGGCAAGCTTGAAATAGATCTTGAATCTGCTTTCACTAAAGGATTTTCGGTTTGGGGGAAGTCGCAAAGTCTCACTTTCAGTTGGTTTAATTTCTTTCGTCGATTCAAGAGCCCTGGAAGCTTTGGTGGTGGATGTTTAAGAGATGACGAATTCTATCTTCTACGAAGTGCTGCTCGATATCCTTATCTCGGTACTCGTATCATCATCTTCTTAAACTATATCATCTATTCTATCTTTGTATATATTTTTTAGGAAAAACAAAATACAAAAATATAAAACCAACAAAAGAAAATAGAAAAATATAAAACCTTCAAAAACCCATAAAAATCAGAAAATTTCAAAAAGACCAAAAATATGTTTTCTCAAAACATGTCTTCTGGTATCGATAACATCTACGGTCTTAGAAATGTCATTCAATAATGGCATGGGACTTTAGATGAAGTTCGAGCAGGAGGTGTAAATATTTTTTTCTAAACATGTCTCAAAATATGGCTTGCAGTTACTTCAGACTGTGACCCGCGCTTAAAACTATGGTTTGCTATTATTTCTGATAGCAACCCGGCCTTCATGAAAGGAAAGTGCTTCGTTAAACCAAATTTTCAAAATATTTCGTGCACTTATCCTAAAACAAATTGAGGAAAGTATGTCGAAGGACTGCTGTTCCTATACAAATGTTTTTCCGTCTAAAAATTCTTCAGAAAAATATTTGTTGTTTTCTAAATGGTGGAAAATGAGTTGCTTTAAAAACAATCAGATTCAGAGTCTTTATAAAATTTGGAAACTCAATCAATGACTTCAGCACTTTTAAATCTTTTATAAAATGAGTTATTGGTTGAGGGGGAGAATGTTTTCAAATCTATATCTTCTAACGAGCTTTCTTAATTATCCTAATATGCTTAATTAAAAATGATGTTAACCTATGTTGAAGGACTAGGTGCCTAGGATATGATTGCTAGGATTAGATGATTAGAGTTTGATGAACACATTATTCCCATACATTTAAATGATCTGATTGATATGTTGCATTGACTTTTATTAGTCGATTGTTGTTTGGGTGATGTCGACCACCATATATTTGTATGTGTGTTCACTAACGTATGCAGGTATATTGGTATAAAAGAATGTTCCCGATCCGGATCCCACTAATGAAGATGATTGGATGCCGAAAGGAAAGGGTAACTATTTCTTGGGTTGACAAATGAAGAAACGGAGCTTAATTGGACATCAATGGAGAGTTGGCATAAATGCAACGCGTAAGAGGTCTCACCGCATCGCAGATGGTTTTCTTCTAAGTGATTGAAGAAGCGGAGCTTAATTTGACCTCGGTTAGCATTCAAAATGCAACGTGAAGAAGTCTCACCGCATTAGCGATGGTTTTCTTCCAAACCCTCAAAGAACAACAACAAAAGCGACTCAACCACCTAACGAATCTTTGTGCGGATACCAATTTTAAACAATTTTGAGTAAATTGAATTAAATTGTTTTGAAAATGGAAAAATGTTGTTTTGAAAATATATTGGACTAAATTTTGAAAATCACCGGACTTCATTTTATCAAAACTTAAGTCACTCAATTATCGACTTGGTCATCGATTGAGGGAGAGTGATTTAAAATAAATTATTTTCAATCAATATTGCTTCATAAAATTCGGATTGTACAATATAAGTGGTGATCTAAATATTTAATGTTATGTCATGGTATGATTTTTCTTTAGAATCAAGGTCTTTCAAAATGAAATTTTTACATTCTTGTTTGATTGTGAAATTGTTTTGTTTTACTTAAAAGATCTCTTAAAACTATCATACCGACACTAACAATCTTTAATGTCTTAAAATGGTCCTTATCTCATATATTTCAAAATTGAATCTTGCCACGTCTTTCCCAAATTTTTCTAAATGATTTAAATCATTGGGATCACAAATCTTAAATGGTTTGATATTTACGATCGGGGTAGAGATCGTGTTTTAAATCTCAAATCTGTTTTAAATGGAATTGGTTTTGTTAGGAATTAGAAATTCCGGTATTAAAGAGTCGGTCACCTCAAGTATATGTAATCGTTAGAAAGCTCGTAGTCGTAGTTCTTTTAAGTTAAGTAGTAATTTAGTTAAGTAACACCGTGGAGGACGGACGGGTCTTTACCCATCAGTATGCACGATCCATGCCCCCAAAGTGTGGCGATTTATGTAAGACTATAAATACTCTCTACCTCCCAAGGTAGAGAGTTGGAGCTAATAATAATATCTTTCACTTTCTCTCACTAAGTTCCCTAAACCTCTAACTTTCTCTCTAGAATTCCATCTATATGCTACTTTGTGTTATGGTTTGATGTGCATGTGAAAAGTTATATCTTACAATTGGTATCAAGAGCCATGGTTAGATCATATCTTGCACATCTTTGGATTTATAGTGGTTTTAGGTGGTTTTGAGTTTGAAAAGTTTAGTGGTTTTGCATCATTGGGTGATTTCTTGTGTTAAAGTTTGAATTTTGTTGGTACTTTTATGTTTAGAATCATCACAAGTGTTTAGGTTTTCATTTGGTAAGCTTGAATCATCTTGGTTGGGTTGTTTTGGATTGAAAAGTGATGTTTATATGGTTTTCAAGCTAGCGACTTAGTTCACGGAGTGTTTTCTTGGTAGCGACTTGCTTCACATTTTGTAGCGACTTACGGTGTTGAAGCTAGCGAGTTAGATCTAGCGAGTTAAAGTACAAGTAGTGGACTCTCCACTCTGAGTAGCGACAGTGGTAGCGACTTGGTCCATGAGCGAGTTGCTCTTTAGCGACTTGCATTTCTAGCGACTTGGTGGCAATTCTCGCCAAAATTTTGCTAGCGACTTGAGGGGTAGCGAGTTACTACTTAGCGACTTGCTTTGTGTCTAGCGACTTGGGACTCTAGCGACTTAGTTAGCTAGCGAATTAAGTGTTAGCGACTTAGTGCTTTAATTCTTAGCGACTTAGTGCATTAATCTCTAGCGACTTAGTGTATTATCATCTAGCGACTTGAGTGATTGTTTACGGTTTTCTCTTGATTTAGTAAAATCCGTGAAAGAATCTATTTCCGGTTTAATCATAGAGTTATAAAATCCGTATAATGCATTAACATGTCAACCAACGTCCCTACATCATCTCCATCGTTGCCGAGGATGTTCAAGCGGTGGCTCGAGATACTCGTCCACCCATGCTTGACAGAATCGACTACGATTCTTGGGCTCAGCGAATCGATTGTATTGCCTTGGAAAGGAAAATGGTGTCAACATTCTCAAATCCATTGATGAAGGACCATATCGGGTTGAGGCGACTAGAGACATACTTGATACTAATGAAGATGGTACTCCTGTTTACGGAATGGATGGACCTAAGATGTATGATGAGCTTGATGATAAGGAGAAAAGAGATTCGATCTCGATATCGGGGCTTCAAACATTGTTCTTCAAGGTCTTCCTAAAGACATCTACAAGGCGATCAATCATAACACCGATGCAAAGGCGGTTTGGGATAATGTTAAGATGCTTCTCTCAGTTCGAATTAACTATGGAAGACAGAGAATCCCAACTCTATGACGAATTTGAGCACTTCAAGATGAAACCGGATGAGAGTGTCTATGAGTACTATGTGAGATTTCATAAGTTAGTGAATGACATGAGGAACATCGAATGACTATGCCTAACATTCAATTTGAACTCAAAGTTTGTGAACAACATGAATCCCGAATGGCACAAGTTTGTCACAAATGTGAAACTCACTAAAGGATTGAAGAATACAAACTATGAGCAACTCTATGCCTTCCTCCTTCGAATGAGAGACATGCTATGTTTGAAAAATTGATTCTCAATCGGTTCAAAACCAACCGAGGAGAGACAAGCTCGTCTAATGACTCAACGACTTTCTACTCAAACATCGGAATCACAACCAAAGCATCACAAGTCATACCCTTGGGTAATGGTAATCACAAACTCATCCACGATCCTATGTTCAAACAAGTCGATCTTTGATGCACACGTGGGTAACATCATTAATCAACTTGCTCTTCTCATTAGTCAAAACATGAATTCTCTCCCACAAACCAACAACAACCTCGAATCGCATCTAACCCACATAATCAAGCCACCGTTAAAGATGGAAGGATCGTGGTGCAACCGATTCGGGAAAGACAGTATGATCGGGGAAGAGGTGGAGCTGGGAGAGGTTATGTTGGCAACGAATCGAGGAAGAAATGGTAACCAAGGTCAAGCTAAGCCAATCAAATGCTATAAGCGTGGTGGTGAGGGACACATTGCAAGGAACGCACATCTCCAAAGCGTCCTCGAATGCGGATTACTTGAGAGACAAGATGTTCTTGCACAAGCTCGGGACAATGGTGCTTGCTTTGGATGAAGAGGAATTGTCGCTTCTTCTTGAGGGCAATGCCAAGACCTATGATGCGAGATGTGGATGAGCGACCTATTCGGAGATAGGTCACAATCATCGAACGCCTTTCAAGTCGCCGACCGTGATGCATACGACTGATGTAGATGATGGACCTCGCACACACAATCTTTATGGCTAGCATCTCTCCAATGGTTTCTCCCAAGATCTCTTCTTCACCACAAGTGGCCCATCCAAGGACAAACTCATCTCGGAGGTATTAAAGCTATACGATGATGTTGATGTGCAGCAGATGCATGACAAAGTACAACCAATCGAAACTATTGAATCAAATGTTGAAAATATGGGTAATATCAATATTGTCCCATACGATCAATACGTGAAACAAAGTGAAAGTGAAGTTGTACCAAGTGATGCATCTTCTGCGATCAACAACGACTATGTCTTTGATGAATACACCGCATGTGCTCCCGATGATTCCATAATTTACGAACTAAATGCCTATAAGGAAAGTGTTGCTATTTATGAACAACGTGCAAAATTTTAGTTGACCACTCGTGAGCACAAATGGATGTCCAAGTGAGTACGGTAATTAGAAAAAGTAAGTTTAGAGAAGAAGTATTGAAACAAGAATTAAATTCCTTGCAAGAAAAACTTTCTAAAATAGCTAAACAAAACAAGAACTTCAAGAAAATGTGAAAATGCTTAAGCAAGAATTTAATGCAAAGGAATCAAAACTCTTGAGAGATTTTTCTAATCTGAAAACTTTGAAAACAAACTTGAAAACAAGTTGTACATACAAGGAAACACCATTCGATTGCTTCACATGGTCACCAAACATCGAGTCTTAAGCGATAAGCATAGCATTCCCCTTGTTGAGGAACCAAATCCAGAGGTAATTAAAAGGCTAGAAATGCTCATAAGGTGCTTTATGATGGTAATGAAGTCCTTAAGCCTAGGCGAAACCTAGTTGCGTTGAGTGCACCGAGGAAGATAAGATATTAAATGAAATCACTAGGAAAAGATGAATAAGAAACAAAATGATCCCAAATGCAAAGAGAAAACATAATCATCTCTCCTCATGATTACAAGAAGGAAAAGCTGGATTTCCTTGAACAAGTTTAAGACTCGAGACTTTGTTGACTCCCGAACAAGTCTTACGGAAAAGGATTTAGATAAGCGAAGCGGAAAACATTATTGAAACAAACCCTCCCTTTTGAAAATGCCTAGAGCGATTGTGTATCCTCCTAATACACCAATGCATCTTGTTCCTAGAACAATTGCCACTAAAAGCAAGACATTAATTAGCCAATACGTTATATTTCAACTATTTGTTGATTTTGAGAAAACTTGCAAGAAAAGGATCACACCCACCGGTATAATCAAGGAGAAAGAGGTTTTGAACAAATGAAAGAATGTTATTTAAGCGAGGTCATGCCTTCTTTAAACTTCTAAAAGATCACTTTGAGAGTCTTAAAAGGGGTAGAAACCGATATTAAGGGTATGGAAAAGGAATTTGATGCAATGGTTGTTGAAGTTAGTGACTATGAGCGTGCCTTTGAAATATAATGAGATTGAGAGAAAGAACACGCATACATTAAATGAGAATCTTATTCTTGAATGTGTTGCTCAAGATGTCTTTTCAACGCTTCAAATTGCTCTATTAATGCTTCCAAATTTCATGAATTATCTGTGTACTGAAAGTCTCCCATGATCGTGTCATTGAGCTTGAAAAACTAATTCTAAACTAAGCGAGAAAATTGAACCGGATGATCACGACACTTTGGTTAAACATTTTTCTAAACTAGAAGTTGAGTATTTTAATTTACAACTAAAATATCAACATCTCAAAGAAAATGTCAAAACTTCAAATATCAAGACATCTTCAGATGCTCCGAGTTTGATGCGATTTTCAAATTAACAAGCGTGATGAGCAGATTCAAGCTCGGTGCAACACGATCGAAAAGTTGAAAGCCCAAATCTCTCAATTAAAGGGTCAAGCGAACAATATGACAGCTCCCAAATGCCTCATCCTTTAGATTCTCGAATTCTCAAACGTTTCATCTTCAAAACCTAGTAAATGCTTTACAAAAGGAAAACGAAAGTTTTCTAGAAGAAAATGAAAAGGTTAAACGTCATTTCAATGAGTTATTTGAATCAATTAAAGTCACTCGTAACAAAAACAACGAACAAATAGCTTCATTGCAAAAGGAAATTGAGAATCAAGAGTCGGGGTAAAAGGAAAATGCCAATGATCAATGGGAGAATGGTGCATCTAAGGCTCACTCGGTAATAAATATGCTTTATCTCGTGACATATGTCCCCCTCATCCGAGGAACAACAAACTTGCCATTCAAACATATTTCTCATCCCTTAAGGATTGCCTAGAATGTCTGCGTGAGATTGTTGAAGAGGATAAGCTAGAGAAACCACATGATAATGCAATTGGACATGCATGCTTATATGCCAAACGATCTCAAGAAATCTTAGAATGCTTGATCACAATATGCCCAAAGACATTAGGTGAGAGAGTTAACCCTTTGATTCCATGCTCGATGCCTAAGGCCAAATATGATATGCACTCGATTCCCAATGTTTTGAATGTGAACCGTAGTGTACCCTTGAGTAGTTCAGATTCTAGATCTGTAAATGCTAAGAAAGAGAACTCAAACGTGCCTTCTAGGAGTACAAATCTCGGTACTCTAGTTTTAAGAGTGTGAACCGTAGTACACATGCATGTAGTTCGATCCCAAAGACATCTAAGCAGGTGGTGCAAAGAGTAGTAAAACAAACTAATGTTCCCATTCCTCTACGGGAGTAATCGGTGACATTAAAGGGAGCGGTCAAAGTCTCAAGACAATACAAGGAATGATAGGACCTCTCAAGCTAAGAATGTGCCGGAAGAGAGTAGAAGAACAATCTAGGAACCTTAAGTTTGAATCGAATAAAGCGAATCGTGTTGATTCTAGTATTAGCCATAGGCGTCTTGTAATTAATTCGAATTACGATACTATTTGCAAACCTTGTAACGATGATTGCTTGAATTCATTTCTAATCATGGATGTGATGTTAATGTTCGCCTAATGATGTTAATTGTCCGATTAATTTTGTTAATGCTAAAATTCATGCTAAAAAGGCTAAAAGGCAAAAGCGAAAGAGAGTTAGAAAACAATGGAAACCCACAGGGAAGAACATTCAACAGAATAGGCTTTTATTGGATACACTTGGTCATAAGACTAATCGAGATAATGCCCACTAGAAAATGGATGCCTCTTGGTAGAACTATTCCCTTAAGAAGTGGTCACACTTGTAAATAGGGCTAATCTGAGACACTAGTATTGCATCTATTCACAATGATTCCATTAACTCATTTTCGATATGAATGCTTCTATTTACGATGTGGGTGGTCCAACCATTGTTACTAACCAAATGGAACCCATTCTTGCATGGGGATCCCAATTATCCGATTATCCATTCTTGTCGTGTTCAACTGCAGATCGTTCAAATCGCTTACGTGGTACCGGACTCAGTCGTTCCAAGCATATGACTGGAGACCGGTCACGGCTCATGAACCGTGAGCAAATTCATCGGACCGTTAGATTTGGTAATGATCATTTCGGTGCTATTATGGGTTATGGAGATTATGTTGTTGGTGATAGTGTCATCTCCAGAGTGTATTATGTGGAAGGTTTAGGTCATAATCATTCTCTGTTGGTCAATTCGTGACTCGATCTAGAAGTAGCCTTGAGAAAACATACCGCTTTGTTAGAGATCTTAATGGTAAGGAACTGTTGAAAGGAACTCGTGGCTCAAACCTTTACACCATCTCTATCGATGACATGATGAGAGCTTCACCAATCTGCTTGTTATCAAAGGCTTCAAAAACAAAGTCATGGTTATGGCATCGTCGTCTCAATCACTTGAACTTCGCACCATCAACGATCTTTCCGAAAGGACTTAGTTGTAGGTTTACCTAGACTAAAGTATGAAAAGGATCATCTTTGTTCAAAGATGTCAATTGGGAAAAAGCAAGTATGCCCATAAACCAAAACCTACTAACTCATCACGAAGTTCTTCATATGATTCATATGGATTTATGTGGACCAATGAGGTGCAGAATATCTTTGGGAAGAAATATGTGTTAGTTGTGGTTGATGATTATTCTAGATTCACAGGTCAAGTTCTTAAGGACAAAGGATGAAACTCGATATCATCATCAAACTCATCAAACAATTGCGAGTTACACTAAACAAAACCGCCGTAATTATCGAGCGTACAATGGGCGGAGTTTGTCAACAAACAACTTAGTGAATTCTATGAAAGCGTTGGAATCGACCATCAAAGAAGTGTTCCACGAACCCCTCAACGAGCGGTGTAGTTGAAAGGCGAAATCGTACTCTTGTTGAAGCTGCTAGAACAATGCTAATCTACTCAAAGGTTCCAATGTTTCTCGGGTCAAGCAATTGCCACCGCATGCTACACACAAAATCGTTCCTCGATTCACACTATTCATGGAAAAACTCCATATGAACTTGTCCACAACAGAAAACCTAATCTATCTTTCCTTCGTGTGTTTGGTGCATTGTGTTATCCAACTAATGAGGGTCAAGACTTAGGCAAACTTAGGGATACCGAATCTACAACAAAAGAACCCGAAATATCATGGAAACAATTCACGTTACGTTTGATGAGCTGACCGGTCAAATGGCTCTGGACACTCCATTCGGACCCGCACTTCAAATGTATTCCCATTGGTTCATCTCTTGTTCCAAACTCCTCTCAAGAAACTCCATATGTACCTCCATCCAAGATGATGTAAAGAAATTGTTTGATCCTATGTTTGATGAACTGTATGATTCAATTACTAATGAGGTAATCGACTCCTACAACAGAGGATGCTCATATTCCAAGAATGATGTCAATCCCTCGGTTTCAATATCTTTAAGTCAAGAAGCACCCATGCTGATCCTTGATCTCATCAACAAATCATCATTCTTCAAATGTACATCATGGAAATGTTTACATCAATGATGAAGTTAATCCCTTTGTCGCTCTGAAGATGCTCCATTTGAAAACATATTTGCTACTCCTCGGTCATCATCGAACCATCTTCTTGGAGACATCGACTCGGCTACCTCGGTTCCTCAACAAATGCCACATGAACACCTCGGAAAATGGACTCACGATCATCCACTAGACAACATCATTGGAAATCCTCTCGTCTCGTATCAACCCGGAAACAACTTGCAACCGATGCCTTATGGTGTTTCTTCAACTCCGCATACTATCTAAGATCGAACCAAAAGATGTTAAAACCGCCATGAATGAAGACAATTGGTTCAATGCTATGCAAGATGAAATTCATGAGTTTGATCGTCTTGATGTATGGGAGTTAGTACACGCTCCAGATCGTGCTATGATTATAGCTCTAAAATGGATCTTCAAAGTAAAACTTGATGAGCATGGTGATGTGTTGAAGAACAAGGCTCGATTAGTTGCTAAAGGATATCGTCAAGAGGAGGGTATAGACTTTGAAGAATCTTTTGCTCCAGCTTGCTCGAATCGAGGCAATCGAAATCTTTCCGCTAATCTTTGCTAGTAAGAACATGGTAGTTTATCGATGGATGTAAAGACGGCATTTCTAAACGGAGATCTTAAAGAAGTCGTCACGTCGCCCAACTGAAGGATTTGTGAATCAAGAGCATCCTACTCACGTTTATCGTTTGAAGAAGGCTCTTTACGGTTTAAAGCAAGCTCCAAGGGCATGGTATGATACAATCACAAAGTTTCTTCTATCAACCGGATTCATCAAAGGAGCATTGATCCTACATTGTTCACCGTGAAGTCGTGCAAACATTTGATTCATGTTCAAATTTATGTTGATGATATTATTTTGCCTCGATCGACCCAATGGAATGTGATCGTTTTCAAATGAAATGAGTTCAAAGTTTCAAATGTCAATGATGGGACAAATGTCATTTTCTTGGGATTACAAATTTCACAAAGTCCCGAGGCATTTTCATAAATCAATCTAAATATGCAACAGAGATTTTAAAGAAATTTGGATTTGATTCATGTGACCGTTGACACCCCATGATTGACCGAACCAAACTAGATGAGGACCTCTCGTGGATCATGATTGACCAAACGAAATATCGGAGTATGATTGGATCCCCGATGTATCTCACGCTAGTAGACCGACATCTTGTTCTCTGTGTGCATGTGTGCTAGATACCGTGCTAAGCCTACTAAAAGCACCTTGAAGCGCTTAAGCGGGTCTTCGGTATCTCCAAGGAACCATCAATATGGGACTATGGTACCAAGGACACCGGTATGTCACTAACGGCCTATCAGATGCCGATCATGCGGGTTGTCAAGATACACGTCGAAGTACGTCAGAGGTGCTCGGTTTTGGGTGATAAGCTTGTGAGTGGTCTTCAAAGAAGCAAATGAGTACTTCTATTTCTCTCTGAGGTTGAATACATAGCCATGTCATCTTGTTGTGCTCAAATCTTATGGATGAGATCTCAATTATCGACTATGGCTTTGAATTCAACAAAATCCCTCTGTCTCTTGTGATAATAAAAGTGCTATTGCTCTCTCATGCAACAACGTTCAACACTCAAGAGCAAAGCATATCGACATTCGACATCATTTCATCGAGGACAGTGGAAAAAGGTGTGGTGGAACTATATTTTGTGAGGTCCGAATATCGGTTAGCGTACATCTTCACCAAAGCTCTTCCAAGAGAACGTTTTGAGTTTATTCTTCCACGACTTGGTTTGAAAAGCCTTCAACCGAGAACTCTCAAACGTCTTCGAGGAGGAAGACGAGGAGTAAAGGTTTATCTTCATCTATCTCTTGTAAATATTTATTCGAAAAACAAAATACAAAATTATAAAACCTCTAAAATCAAATAGAAAATCATAAAACTTTCAAAATCCATAAAAATCAAAAATTCAAAAATCTTCAAAAATATTGTCATTTTGTCATGTTTTTCTCGGTTCGATAATATCTCGGTCTTTGTGATGTCATTCAAAGAATGACACGGGACTTTAGATGTTGTTCAACTCTTTAAAAAAAAAAAAAATATATATATATATATATATATATATATATATATATATATATATATATATATATATATATATATATATATATATATATATTTTGGGAGAAAGAGAAAAAATGGTTTATTGTCATTTCAGCAAGAACCCGCTTTTAAAAGAAAGAACAGAGCCATGTGTTATCATGTTTTCAAAATTCCATGCTCTGATTCTATAAACTTTTATCTGCTGAAAACTAAATGCTTTGAAAAATAACTCAATCTCTATTTTTGATAATCATCAGGACTTATTTGTCAAAATCTCTATCTCTCAATCAACAACCTATGTCATTGATTGAGGGGGAGAAAGATTTCAATTAAATTAAAAAGTTATTTGGCATTAAATTGTTTTCAAAAGATATACATGCATGTTTTATAAATGGAGTTTAAAGTCTTAAAATCCGACCCTTATCAGTTCAAACGCTTTCACAATCAAGTCACAATTCTCCTTAAAAGCTTTCAAAATCAATTTAAATCTATAAGAGATCACAAATCTCAAATGTTTTGATAATTGTGATCGGGGGAGAATGTGTGATTTAAATTGGATTTAAACTGATATTAAGGTAAACGGTTTCACATGAATGTACATGTTGTCCTTCCCACATGTGACAAACGATTTCAAATTTTCAATGCACATGTTGAGGGGAGCATCTATCTTAAACCTTTGATTTGAAACGTGATCATTCATCCTAATGTGCGGGTTCCTCTAGTATGTGCAAAACTCTTTTCAAACCTCGAGGCACATATTGAGGGGAGCAAATTCATGGAAACCTCATCCTTCCGGAAATGCTATACCCACTTGATCCGTTGAGGAAGTGATGTTGATATCTTTAGAAAATGGTAATCAAAAGAAGTTAATTCTTTCTCTTGTCTCCGTGTGCAAAACATTTTCAAATACTTGATGCACATGTTGAGGGGAGTTCTCGTTCTAAAATATCAAAAACAATTCGGTACAAAATGCTTTGATAATATATCACAAGTATCCGAATTGATTTTTAAATGGTTTTCAATTGGATCCAATGGCGTATTTAACAATACCAAATTGACCGACCAACTTTACTTTATGCACGGTGATATAAGGATGATAAGGTTAGGTATTGGTTCCCATGATCCGCCGAATCGGAGGGATCTACCGAGGACAATCCACTAGTTAGTGTAGAAGTCCTTAGGTATGATGATAAAAGGAGAAAAATGAGATATGGGAAGAGTGCGGACTAAGACCGAGCTAATCTTGGAATTAACCCAACAAGGTTCTAGCTATGAAGTCTCGGTAGAACTGAAGGGTTGAAGAATTAAAAGAATTGAATGAGAAAGGGTGAAAACAAATAGCCTCCATTTATTCAACCTTAGGGCGAAGAATCGGGTTCAATTCATATGCTACCGATGGTAACATCGGTATTGAAGACAAGACGTCATGGACCCGGTGACGCTTGCACTTCAACTTTCCAAACCACTCAAGTTCCTCTTAAAGGGCTTGTTTCATTCTCACGGGAACCGACATTATCTATCGACTTTCTCTTAGAGATGGTTGATATTGAAGAAGAGACCCTCTCCCTAGTCTCCGTCATAGGATCCAAATATGCACAAATTGAGTCTAGAGCCACGAGATCATCAATAAATCTCATTAGGACACTTTCAATGAAGACTCTACATTTCACACAATGTGGAAGAGATTATATCTAGAGTCCCACGATTATCCTTGTGGTATTGCGTAACATCTGCGTGATGTGTTTACATATTCACAATGAAGATGGAAAGCCTTCGGAGCCAACATCAAACAAGCTCTGGTAGGTGGCATGTGAGATCTATTATATAGATCAACCATGTGACAACCGAGCGAAACAATGGGCGATTCAATCTCTTGAATCAATCCTAGTTCAAGTTATGGATTGACGGATACCTTTGAAAAACCCGTCTTTGTGCTTAAAACTCTTTTCTTTAGCACATTGACTGTACTCATTTTCAAACCAAAAGGTATTTTTATGATTGATAATTGATTTTCAATAAAACCTTGATGTATTGCAAAAACAATTTCTATTGAGCAATACACGATTGTTTTCAAATCTCTTTCATCAATCGGTGGACTTAAAAAATTATTTGGTTCACTCACTCCGTGTTGTCTTCTTTGAGATGTTCGGTTTGAGAACGACTAGAACATTGCGAAACCCCGTCAAGGAGATTCTTAGGAATCCTACCGATCACAGCGATGCTTGTCTCGATCAGCGGGAACCGTGGGCGTGTACCTCAATTCAACGAAAGTGATCAAAGACACTTTCGTGCGATTTGTTGCTAATCGTTGTATGCGGTGCGCCCGACGTTTGCGGTGATCGAAATGAAGCGGTCAATCCACACCGCATGCTCACTTAACACATTCATCTCAAAAGAAATCATGATTAGTGCATCAATGACTCGATATTTTCACTCCATGCTTCGCTACGCCGCCAATATCATGAATCAACTAAAGCTTCCGCTACTCGATGAGAAGATATCATGATCCGAATGTGAGCATGTCGGTCCCAAAGTCACAACACCACAATGGATGTCTCGGAGAGATTGTTGATAGTGGTGATCTCAAATGATGGCTCAAAATTATCATCACGTGGATCGGTAAAGACCTCCACTTGGAATAACCAAACATGCAATGTGAAGAATCAATGACTACGAGCTTAGGAGCAAAGGACTACATCAAGAATGCAAGATCAATTGTTAAATGTAAAATCTATTTGTATTCAATGTAATTTTGGTACATGATTGAGGTGACCTCCCTTAGGGAGATTGTTAGGAATTAGAAAATCCGGTATTAAAGAGTCGGTCACCTCAAGTATATGTAATCGTTAGAAAGCTCGTAGTCGTAGTTCTTTTAAGTTAAGTAGTAATTTAGTTAAGTAACACCGTGGAGGACAGACGGGTCTTTACCCATCAGATGCACGATCCACAACCCAAAGTGTGGCGATTTATGTAAGACTATAAATACTCTCTACCTCCCAAGGTAGAGAGTTAGAGCTAATAATAATATCTTTCACTTTCTCTCACTAAGTTCCCTAAACCTCTAACTTTCTCTCTCTAGAATTCCATCTATATGCTACTTTGTGTTATGGTTTGATGTGCATGTGAAAAGTTATATCTTACAGTTTTAGTCCTCTAAAGGCACTCCTGCCTCCATGTGCCATACGATTTCAAATACACAATGCACATGTTGAGGAGGAGGATTTATCAAAAGACCAGATGAGTATTTAAACAAGGCCACATTTTCTCCCATGTTTTCTAAACCGAATTAAATCACTTGGGATCCAAAATCTCAAAAGGGTTTGATATTTTTGATCGGGGGAGAATTTGTGATTTAATAATGAAATTTGATAAAAGGTGATCGTTTTGATTCAATTGTGCAGGCTGCTCTCTCGTATGTGCTAAACGCTTTTTCGAATCTTGAAGCATATATTGAGGGGGATCATTTTAAAAGAAAATAAACTATCGAGGTACAAAAGCTTTTATGTTTTAACATAATGTACCTTGATTGAGTTTTCAAATGGTTTCTTAAATGGCTTTTGTAATCGTGGATGTGCTTCAAAAGAACTCTTGCCTCTATGTGATAAAACTGATTTCAAATATCCTATGCACATATTGAGGGGGAGAATTTTACCATGAAAATCAAATGGCTTTTTCGTATGAAAATTGTGATCAAAGAAAATATTTCAAAGTCCTCTTGCCTCCTTGTGCTAAACAATTTCTAAATCATACGCACATGTTGAGGGGGAGGTTTTCTAAATGATCAAAACTATTAAGGTACAAAATGCTTTGATCTCGTATCACAAGTACCTTGATTGTTTTTCCAAATGATTTTTCACATGGTTTCATGAAAGAATGAACTGTACCAAAAGACCGACCATTTTACTGTATGTATGGAGTTATAAGGATGGTGAGGTTAGGTATTAGTTCCCACGATCCGCCAGAACCAGAGGGATCTTCCCAGGGACAATCCACTAGATAGTGTAGAGTCCTTAGGAATATTGAAAAAGGAGAAAATGAGAATATGGGAAGAGTGCGGATGAGACAGAGCTAGTAATTGGAATAATCCCAACAAGGTTCTAGTTATGAAGTCTCGGTGAGCATCAAGGGTTGAAGAATGAAAAAGAAATGAATATGAAAGGGTGAAAAGAAATAGCCATCCAATAATTCAACCTTAGGGCGAGAACCGAGTTTAATACATATGCTCTTGGTTGTTACTAAGGTAACACCGGTATTGAAGACAAGGCGTCATGGACCCAAAGGGCGCTTGTACTAAACTTCCCAAGCCACTCAAGTTCCTCTTAAAGGGCTTGTTTCATTCTCACGGGAACCGACATTATCTATCGACTCTCTTTAGAGATTGTTGATATTGAAGAAGGAGACCCTCCCTAGTCTCCAACACAGAACCAAATGTGCACTATTGAGTCTAGAGCCAAGAGATCATCCACAATATCTCGTTAGGACACTAAATTCTTGAAGACTTGCTTTTCACACAATGTGGAAAGTAAGTATATATTAAGAGTCCTCGCATTATCCTTGTGGTATTGCGAACATCTGAGTGGTATGTAAAAGTATTCACGATGAAGATGGAAATCCTTCTAGAGCCAACATCAAACAAGCTCTTGGTGGGTAACATGTGAAATCTTGCAAAAGATCAAGCTTGTGACAACTGGATAGAAACGATGGGGAGATTCTTTCTTGAATCAACCTTGGTCCAGGAATGGAATTGACGAATACTTTTGGAAAAACCGTTCGATGTGCAAACCTTCTTTTCTCTAGCACGTCGAATGTGTACTTATGCTTTCAAATTCAAAAAGTATCTCTGATTGAAAAATACTTTTAGAAAAACCGTTTGATGTGCGAATCTCTTCTTTTCGCTAGCACGTCGAATGTGTACTCATTCTCTAATACAAAAAGTATTTTGTTTGAAAATTGATCTTTCTCATAAAACCTTCGTCGTATTGCAAAACTCTTTCTTTCAAGCAATACGCGATTGTTTTTCAAATCATTTTTCATCAATCAGTGAATCTCAATTCGCTGGTTCACTCACTCCGTGTTGTCTTCTTTGAGACGTTCCGGTTTGAGAACGACTAGAGCATTGCGAAACCATCAAGGAGATTCTTAGGAATCCTACCGATCACAGCAAGATACTTGTCGCGATCAACGGGAACCGTGGGCGTGTACCTCAATTCAACGAAAGTGATCAAAGACACTTTCGTGTGTTTTATTGTTAATCGTTGTTTGCGGTACATTTGGACGGTTGCGACTTATCGAATTAAGCGGTCAATCCAAAGCCGCATGCTCACAAAGATCCACACTTAATTGAAGAAATCATGACTGGTGCATATCTACATAACCCGGTTACGATATTTTTATACTATGCTTACGCTCTGTTGCTACAAATATCATGAACCAAGAAAGCTTCCGCTACTACGATGGAAAGATGTCATGATTCAAAAGTGTGAGCATGTCGGTCCAAAAGTCACAACTTTACATGATGGCAACACATTAAAGGGTGATCCAGAGATTTACTATGGCTGATGATCTCAAGGAAAGCTCGAAGATCATCAAAGATGTGGATCAGTTAAAGGCCTCCACTAAAAGTACAATATATGCGGACTATGAAGAGTCATTGCTAAAGCACAAAGATTGTGAAAGTGAAGAATTCAAGTCTACGAGCTCAAGAACAAAGTCAAGAATAGTATGCTAGGATTCGAAATGTAAAACATGGGGTGACCTCCTTTGGGGAGATTGTTAGGAATTAGAAAATTCCATAGTGAAGAGTCGGTCACCCCAAATATTATCTAGCATAAGTTAGCTCGTAGATTTGTCGTTAGTTACGTTATTTATTGTTTTATTAGTTAGTTATTAGTCTAGTTTAGCATAGTGCAACACCGTGGAGGAAGGACGGGTCTTTACCCATGTATCCACGATCCACAGGCCGATAGGAGGTCGTGTATTGTGTAAGTATAAATACCCCTTCCATCCATGGAAGGGGTGGTGCTTTCAATCTAATATTCTACAATTTGTGAAGTAACTCTCTACCAAGAAAACACCCAACTCTCTAACTTTCTCTCTCTAATGGCTAACATGTATTTTGATCATCCAAGACCATCCGAATCATCAACACAATAAATATTACGATCCTTCATACTCTTCCTTTTCCACTCTTTCTGGGGTTTTCAACACAAAATTATCCCAAGAACTGTCTGATGAGCTGCTAGAGGGGGAGGGTTAAGGATTTACCCATTGTGAGATATCAAATTGTTCGAGGAACCCTAGATGCTGTCGGAGTAAAGGATCGTCAACAAGGGCGTTCTAGTGTGTTGTAGATTCTTATCCAAGACTCGAACCTCCACGCTCTTGAGCACAAGATTTTGAGTCTCGCGTGTCTACCATTTCACCACCAAGGCATCTTGAAAGTGAATCGTATTCCATTAATATGATATCTATCTAGTGTGATGTATGGAATACATGACAAAAGGGGAGTGTAGAGAGGTTAATCGGATTTGAATGACTCATGGTGTTGGAAGAATGAAAGTCTTTGAGAGAGAAATTTTTGGAGTATGTGATTTGGGTGGTTTGTGAGTTAAAGGTCCTTAAATGTATGTTAAGTTGGATTCAGTAAGTTAATGAGGGGAAGATTTAATTGGTTGAGGAGTAAATGAAGTCTTTGACTTTGGTGGCCGGATTAATAACTTGGAGTGGACTTGTTGACTGTGTGGTTTAACCACTGCATGCAAAATTGTTGCATCTACTTCTAGTTAACTTGTCTAACCACTGCTAACCTTAACAATGCTTTCAGTGTTTGATTTCTATGTGTGATATGCAGGATTGAAGGAGTATTTGTCTAAATCAAGTTGTGGCTGTTTAGTGCTTGTATTTCTGTTTGTCCACTCACTTCTATACAGAAAATAAGCCTAACAGTGGGAACTAAAATACAAGCAGTGGAAATAGTAAAACAAAAGAAACTTCATTGCATTCAATCAAAAGTGAAAGCTTATTACATTCTACTCTGAGTACTTGCTACTTGCTGTCATCATCAAAACACAAATATAGAAACCTAAAACATCATGCTTAAGCTACTCCATTGGCTTCTTACCTTTGCCCTAATTGTTGTGCTTGGCCTTGTGTGCTCTCTTCCTTTTGTTCGCAAAGGTTGACTGCATTCTTGGACAAGCAAGACCAAGAACTTGTGGAGGAGGCCTTGGTAGTCTTGCAGGTTTCTCTGGTATGGAAATTTTCTTCATGTTGGAGATAGCTGTTCCCAAAGCTTCTGACAAAGCATTTGTCAACTTCTTGGACAAGGCATTGGTATCATCTTGATCATCATCATCCAATGAGCTGGAGTAAAACTCAAGAGAAGGTGCACGCTTTGCATCATGATTTACAGTCTTCTTAGTTGGCTCCTTGGAAGAAGAACTAGTGGAATAGCATGGAATGTATTCCCACGTTGATATCTCTGTGTCAGAATCTGAAGAGATGTCAATAATGTTTTGAAAATTGCTCATTGCGATTTTTAGGGTTTTGTGTAGGTTTGATTGTGTTTTGATACAGACTATGCAGAGTTGAATCGCCTTATATAGGCAACGTAAATCAAGTGGTTTAATTAGAAAAGATATTTACTTGTACCTATTTTGGTATGTTTTTAAGTAAATATAGATATTATTTGATTGACTTTGGAAAGGTATTGTATCTTTGGTTAAAATAAGTCGGCTATGCATATTCTTTGTATTATCCTAACATGTGCAGGTACATAACCAAAGCAATGATGGGAGTTGATCTTAAAAGGTGTATATCTGAGATACACAACAAATGGTTATTGATTCACCATGTCTAATCCACATAAGAATCAACTAGTCCCGAGCAAACGGCTACTGGTAAAGACTTGACAAATTCGTTTATGGTTGATAGTTTACCAAAAACTATATGGTCATCAACTCACCATATTCTCTATGATTAAAAGTTGGCTAGTCCATAGCAAACGGCTCATGGTAAAGATATATCAAATCTGTTGATAGCTTGTAGTTTGCTAAAAACTATGATAAGAGCAGTCTAGTTTCATATGTTTTTCTTTACTGCTGCTCTTTGAAATTTTTGTGAAAAATTACCACTGCTAGTCCACAGTTTCCACTGACAGTGTTATTTTACCACTGTTGTTCTAGCCGTTACAACTGTTGTGTCAGTAACAAATTTTTTACTAGCCGTTGTAGAAAATTGCTTTCCATATATATAGGGTAACTTCTAGAGAATTATCTACTTTCCTATTTTCTATTTATCCTCTAAAGATAAATACTTTCCTTAGATAATATTTCTTGTGAAATACTTTTAAACCCTACCTCTATATATCTTTTGTCTCAATTGGCTAGTTATTCCTTCAATTATTACTGACATAATATCATTTTTCATCAAAAGTTTCTATGTCACCATTAAAATTTGCGGATGAGCACAACCAAGTGGCCTACCTACAAAAGTCAAACGAGAAGAGTGGTCCTGTTTTTCATCAGATTGTAGACTTTCTCAATACTACCCATATAAGGTATGCTTTGCTTTTAAAACCCACAATCTATATCTCTCAAATCAAGCAGTTTTGAACTTCGCTCATCCATAACACTTGAGAATAGAGATACACATGAAGCGATGGATGCTCTAAGAGCCACTGTGGATGGGGTAACTATTGATGTTCTTGAGGCATCCTTGAGGAGAGTTCTCCAATTGGATGATCTCAATGGTATCATCAAATTACCTATGCGAAATACATGATACTTTATCATCCATGGGGTATGATACCACCGATAAAAGGCTACTTTCAAAAGAGTGGTTTTGTCCCCAATGGAGATTTTGATACATACTCTTTTACATTGTCTCGGTCAAAGAAAACATCTTATGAGCAATTTAGTTCAACCATGGCTTACCCTTTGGTTTGTCTAGCCACCGATAAGATTTTAAGCGGCCAAAATATATTTTACAAGTATGGTAGGCAATGTAAAGAGTTCAACAAAAATTTTAATGTATCCAAGGTTTGTGCAAGCAGTGCTAAATGAGTTTCAACTGCAACCCCATATTAATGTTTATAAAATCAGTTGCCTTAAGCCTAAAGTTTTTCAAAACATGAACAAAGATGGCAACATGATTTCTACACCTCTCTTTCCTCAAATGCTTGCAAAGATTTCACACGTACAAAACTCACCCATAATCTCTGTTCCAAACATTGATTATACTCCACCAGTTTCTCACACCTATGAGAGGAGGCGCAAACAGTCAATTTCTCTCATGACAACACAGCATGTTTCTGAACCTTTTGGTCTAGGAACAAGCAGTGGTGGTTCTAGACTTCAACCTAGTCCAACTAGGGAGGAATCTGAGCCAATGCCCCATGATTCACCTCGGCCAGCAGTCACACAGGTTGGAAGTGATGAGGCGATGGGCAACAATTGGAATTGATGGTTTTGTGTACAAAGTTAGCCAAACAGGTCAAATCTACGGAACAAGACTTGGCACAACTTAAGGAGCAACATGCCAAGGATATTACATCTTTGAAGGTACAGATTCGGACCTTGAAGGAAGAGTTGCGGGGTTCAAGCAAGAAGAACGCAAATTTTGTGCTTTCATCTCCATCTTCACCTCGATGGTGATCTGAGAAAACTTCGGTCTGATTTGGGTAATTCTCCCAAACAGGGGAGGAAAGCAGTCTTTGAAACTCGGGGAGGAAAATTGATTTTGAAGATAAAGGTGTTTCTAGTAAAGGTGCAGAGGCAGCTGATACTCAAGAAGAGCAACTAGAGCAAGATATATTCAGTACTGCAACTGCTGATTTTACCACTGATCAAATTTCCACTGCAGAGCCAAATATTTCCACTGGTGAACATGATGTTGCCACTGCAAGTGAAGAAATTGATAAACAGAAGAAAGACAAAGGTAAAGCAGTTATGGAAACTGAAGAGCAACCTGGAAGAAAGATTTCAAAGAAAGAAGGCAATTGACCTTGTAGTTGGGTAGATTGGAAAATCTAATTTCCACTGTTCCACTTACAAGATTAAGAGAGAAAACTCCAGAGTTCAGCTATGTACCTACTGAAGAAGAAATTTATTTCTTGATTGCTCATGATCCAGTAATCAAGAAGAAGGCAATTGACCTTGTAGCTGATAAATTTTTAACTGCAGAACACAGAACTACACAGTTAAAAGATTTTATACTGATGAAGAATAATCAAGCACTTCAAGAGGTAATTAGTTCAGTCAGAAAGAGTCAAAAGAAACCAAAGCAACCAACTAAGGCACAAATTATTGCATACATGAAAACTTATTGTTGCAATGTTGGTGGCTGGAAAAGACATCAATTCAAAGGAATGTCTGATGATAGAGTAGAGAGTATCAACTATAGAATTCAAAGACACGATAAGGATTTCATTCCAATGAACTCTGATGAAGAAGCAAGAAGGTTTCCTAAGTTGAAGAGAAAGACCAAAGACAGTGATTCTCAGTCTGTTAAGAAGACAAAGTTTGCTGAAGAACAAGAAGTTCCAACTGAGAAGTTCATCAAGAAACAGATGATTGAAATGATTGTGATAGAAGAAGAAGATTTTTATCGGAACCACTTCAAGTTAGACATCCTATCATTGATTGGGAGGTTTTCACTTGCTAGCAATTTTGCTCCAACATGGAAGATTACAAGGCTAGGTGGTGTGACTCCATCATTCATTCAATTTGAAGATCTTATCAAAGCTTTTGACGAGATGATCTTGACAAATTATGGAAGTTAGTTCAAGAAAGGTTTGATGCTCAAGATCTCAAAGATATAAAGGAGATCCGATTATGGGTTAATCTTAGAAGGCTCTATGATTCGAGATGTTAATGATGATTTACGGAAATTCTCATGTTCATGTCACAGTACTAAATGGTTTTACTATGATTCATGTGAAGTTCATCATGTTTCTCTGACAAATGGAGTAGATGCATCCATGCTTCTTTGAAAGAATATCCACTCAGTGGAACTCTCACGGTAATGTTATGTGTAACAATAAGAGTTCATGAAGACAATGAGAAGGTCAGAGCATTGTTACATAGGCTTCAAGGTCAATGTTCAAGAGCTATTCAGAAGTTTAGGAAGAAGTGAAGTGTTTGGTTGAATTCCCCAAATCCTTAAAGATGATGTAGATTGAAGAAACTTATTGATTTGTAGAAAATCATAAGTTTAGGGAGGATTGTTGGGAATAATCTGTTACCACCGATAGTTGTGGAAGACATCGCTTGGATTGCACTAGCGGTGGAAGCGATATTACCGCTTTGGTACATTATTACCATCGCTATTAGATAATGGTTAGGAAAACGTGTCTAGATAAGTATAGAAAAGATCTTGTGTATATTCTATATTGTTAGCTTTATACTTATCTTGTAAAGGACTCCTTGTACTATAAAAGGAGGTCCTAGGTCATTGTCTTAGATACTTACATTCATACGTATTATTCACAAAGGCTTCAAGGTGTAACCCTAGTGATAAGCAAGATCACTCGTATTATTCATTAATAATATTGGAGCTTAAGTTTTGTGTTTAATCTGTGTTCACTTACAATACATCATACAATTCGTCTTCTAAGTGTTACTAAGTAAATTCCGCGTGCTTATTAATATTATACAAAATATCATTAACACAAGGTGTGTGTCCAGATCCATCACATATCTTTCGTACCTTAAGGATAGTATAGATTGTCTCCGTGAGATTGTAGAAGAGGATAAGATACATAAACCACTCAATAATGCGATTGGGCACGCATGCTTATATGCCAAACGATCTCAAGAACACTTAAAATGTATAATTGCAACATGTCCTAAATCTGGTACTAGCAAAGATAGTGTATTTATGCCTTGTTCTATGCCTAAAGTCAAGCATGTGACCTTTGATGTGCCTCCTAGAATCTAGGATCCCAACACTTCTAGACCAGGAATGCAGAAAGTAGTGAAACCAACTAATATTCCCATCGTTCCTTCTACAGGAGTAATCAGCGACACTAAGGTAAGCGGGTCAAAGCCTCCAGGAAATACAAAGCAAGATAGGACCACGCGAGCCAAGAGTGATCAAGGGAAGAAAGTAGAAGACCACCCTAGGAATAATAAGTTTTCGTTGAATAAGACGAATCGTGTTGATTCTAGTATTAGCTATAAGCGTCTTGTAATTTATTCGAATTCGCTACTATTTGCAAAACATGTAATGAATGTTTGGTTTATGGTATTTATCATGAATGTGTTATGAATGAGTTGAAAATATTGTTAAATCTCTAGTCAAAAATGTCGGAAGTGCTAAGCAGGGTTAAGGAAGTCGGAAGCCAATTTGAAAAAGTTTAGTAATTATTGAAAACCTACAGGAGAAAATTCAATAATGTGGGTTATCAATGTAAATCTCTGGTCGTATATTCAAAGTTAATGAATTTTTCCTAAAATGCATAGATCTTTGTCCACTAAGGAATGGAAACCTCTTGGTAGGATCATCCCTTAAGTAGTCACACTTCACATAGGCGGTGCTACTACTAGTCTTGCTTCCACCACTAATGATGTCATAGCTTCTAATCTTGATGTGGGTGTTCCAATCTCATTTACTAACCAATTGGAATCCATTCTCTCATGGGATCCAAATTATCCAATCATCCATACTTATGCGTGTTCAATTGCGGTCGTACAAATCGATTACGTGGTATTTGGACTCAGTCGCTCAAAACATATATGTGGAGATCGCTCACGGCTCAAGAAATTTGTGAATCAATTCATCGGGACTGTTAGATTTAGAAACGACCACTTTGGGGCAATTATGGGTTACGGAGTTTATATATTTAGTGGCAGTGTAATCTCCCGGGTATATTATGTAGAAGGTCTTGGTCATAATTTGTTCTCTGTTGGTCAATTATGCGATTCTAATCTTGAAGTGGCATTCAGAAAACACACTTGCTTCGTTAGAGAATTGGACGGTGTTGAGCTATTAAAGGTAACTCGTGGCACTAATATCTACACCATCTCTATCGAAGACATGATGAAGTCTTCTCAATTTTCCTGTTCTCAAGGCATCCAAAACAAAGTCATGGTTGTAGCATCGTCGTCTCAATCACAAAACTTGACACCATCAATGATCTTTCTAGAAAGGACCTCGTAAGAGGCTTGCCCAGTTAAAGTATGAAAAGGATCATCTTTGTTCAAAGACGCCAATTGGGCAAAAGCATAAAGTATGCCCACAAACCCAAACCTACAAACTCCAACATGGAAGTTCTTCATACCTTCACATGGATTTTGCGGACCCATGAGTACATACTATAAATGGAAGGAATATGTGTTAGTCGTTGTTGATGATTACTCTCGGTTTAATTGGGTTAAGTTTTTGAGGTCAAAGGATGAAACTCGGCGTCATCATAAAACTTATTAAACGATTGTGAGTTCGGCTTAATAAAGCAGTTAGAATCATCCGAGCAGACAATGGGCGAGTTTGTAAACAAAGAACTAAGTCGGTTTCATGAAAGCATTGGAATCGACCATCAAAGAAGTGTTCCACGTACTCCTTATGAATGGTGTAGTTGAAAGACGCAATCGAACTCTTGTTGAAGCCACAAGGACTATGATAATCTATTCAAAGGCTCCAATGTTTCTCGGGCGAAACCATTGCCAACGCATATTACACCCAAAATCGTTCCTAATTCATACAACTCATGGAAAAACTCCATACGAACTAATTCATAACGAAAACCGGATATTTCTTTTCTTTGTGTGTTGGAGCTTTGTGCTATCCAACAAATGAGGTCAAGATTTGGGAAAGTTGAAAGCTAAAGGCGGATATTGGATTTTCATTGGTTATGTACCGAATCGGAAGGGTTACGAATCTACAATAAAAGAACCCGAGACATCATGGAAACTATTCATGTTACGTTCGATGGTGGATCGAGCAAAAAGCGGCTCTGGACAATCCATTTTGGACCTCACCATAATTTTTGTCAAGTAGTCCCATTAGTTCTACTCTTATCGTAATCACTCCCTACAGGTTCCTTATGTACCTCCACATCGGATGAAGATTTGAAGAAACTCTTTGATCCAATTTTGATGAATACTATGAACCTCATGCTAATGATAATTCCACACCACCAACATAGTTGCTTCTAATCTAACCAATACAAATGGTCCATCTGTTTCAATGTCTTTCTCTCGAAGCGCCATTTGCCGATCACTCATCATCATCTTGAATCCTCAATCATCTTCTTTGGATCAAGGAAATGCACTGGGAATTCTTTTGGAGACAACCCTTTGCAACTACCGAAGATGCTCAGTTTGAAAACATATTTGCCCCTGAACATACACTAGAAACATCTTTACTAGGGGATCCTAACTCTGCTACATCAGTTCCTTACCAAAAACCACATGAACATCTCAGGAAATGGACACATGATCATCCATTGGACAACATCATTGGGAATCCTTCTCCTCTGGTATCCATCGTAAACAACTTGCTACGATGCCTTATGGTGCTTCTTGACTCTGTACTATCAAAGATCGAACCTAAAGATGTCAAAATGACAATGTCTGAGGACAACTAGTTTAGTGCTATGCAAGAAGAAATCCATGAGTTCGATCATCTTGATGTATGGGAATTAGTACCTGCTATAGATTGTGCTATGATTATTGCTATCAAGTGGATCTTCAAAGTAAAGCTTGATGAGCACGATGATGTTCTGAAGAATAAGGCAACGCTAGTGGCTAAAGGATTTCATCAAGAAGAGGGGATTGACTTTGAGGAATCATTTGCTCCGGTTGCACAAATTGAGGCCATCGAAATCTTTCTTGCTAATGATGCCAGTAAGAATATAGTGGTCTATCAGATGGATGTAAAGACTGCCTTTCTCGATTGAGATCTTAAAGAGGTGGTCTATGTTAGTCAACCCGAAGGTTTTGTGGATCCAGAACATCTGACCCATGTCTACCGCTTGAAGAAGGCCCTTTATGGTTTGAAGCAAGCTCTTAGGGCATGGTACAATACATTGTCAAAGTTTCTTTTGTCAAATGGATTCAATAAAGGAGCAGTTGATCCTACACTGTTCACCAGAAAGTCAGGTAAACACTTAATTCACGTTCAAATGTCTGTTGCTGATATTATTTTTTCCTCGACCGACCCTAATGAATGTGACCGATTTACAAAGGAGATGGGCTCCAAAATTCAAATATCTATGATGGGAAAAATGTCATTTTTCTTGGGATTACAAGTTTCACAAAGTCCTAGAGGCATTTTTATTAATCAATCTAAATATGCGAATGAAATTTTAAAGAAGTTTCGATTTAATTCTTGTGACCCTGTTGACATACCCATGGTGAAGCGTACAAAACTGGATGATGACCACTCAGGGATCATGGTTGATCAAACGAAATATCATAGTATGATTGGATCCTTGATGTATCTTACGGGCAGTAGACCTGATATTCTATTCGCTGTATGCATTTGTGCTAGATACCAGGCTAAGCCTACCAAAAAGCACCTTGAAGCGGTTAAACGATTCTTTAGGTATCTCCAAGGAACCATTAACATGGGACTTTGGTATCTGAAGGACATCGATATGTCACTAACAGCCTATGCAGATGCGAACCATGCAGCGTGTGAAGATACATGTCGAAGCAAGTCAGGAGGTGCTTAGTTTTTGGGAGATAAGTTAGTAAGCTGGTCTTTAAAGAAAAAAATGAGTACGTCTATATCCTCTATAAAGGCTGAATACATAGCCATGTCATCTTGTTGTGCTCAAATCTTATGGATGAGATCCCAATTATCTGACTATGGCTTTGTATTCAAGAAAGTTCCTCTGTATTGTGATACCAAAAGTGCCATTGCTCTCTGCTTCAAAAATGTTCAATGCTCAAGAGCAAAGCACATTGACATTCGACATCATTTCATCAGGGAACAAGTGGAGAAAGGTGTGGTTGAACTATATTTCGTAAGGGCCCGAATATCGGTGGCAAACATCTTCACTAATTCTCTTCCAAGAGAACACTTTGAGTTTTCCTCCACGACTTGGCTTGAAGAGCCTACAACCTAAGACACTCAAGCGTCTTGGGAGGAAGAAGATGAGTAAAGGTGTTTCTTCATCTATTATTTGTATATATTTTATCAAAAAACAAAATACAAAATTATAAAACCAACAAAAAAATAGAAAAATATAAAATTTTCAAAACCCATAAAAATCTAAAAATATTGAAAAATTCCAAAACGATTGTTTTACTTATCATGTTTTCTGGTTTCCATAACATCTACAGACTTAGAATTGTCATTCAATAATGGCACGGGTCTTTAGATGAAGTTCGAACAGAAGTAATAAATTTTATTTTAATTTGTCTTTAATTAAAAATAAATAAAAAAAAATGAGATGGAGAAAAATGTTGGTTGTTGTCATTTCGAGGCACTAACCACTGCTTTTAAAGAAAGGACACACCATGCTTAATCTATTTTAAAATCTCAAGCTTTGTTCCTAAAAACAAAAGTTCATAAGGAACATTTGTCGCCAAAAACACAAAAATGTTTTCTCACAAATATTTTTCCTTCTAAAGATTCTTCCGAAAATATTTGTCATATAATGAAAACAAAATTGCTTTGAAAATTATCGGACTTAATTTTGAAAATCATCTAGACTTATCATTTGTCAAAATCTTCATCACTCAATCAACAACTCAGGTCATTGATTGAGGGGGAGAATGATTTCAAACAAATCAAAAATGTTATTTCTCAAACAATTGGTACTAAAATGAGCAAGGTCTATATTTGGTTAATCAAAAGGAACATTTTCAATTGGATCAAGACCAAGACGAATACTGTGTTTTCATATGGTACCTAAGCATGTTTGATCAATGGAGATTAAAGTTTCAAAATCGAGTCCTTATCGGTTAAATGTTTTAAAAGCAAGTCACAGTTCTCCTCAAAAGCTTTCGAAAATATCTTAAATCAATTGGGATTACAAATCTCAAAGGGTTTGAAAATTGTGATCGGGGAGAATTTGTGATTTAAATTGAAACAAACCGATAATTTGATAAGTGGTTTTAGAAATATAATAACAAACACTCCTCCCTACATGTGCCAAGCGATTTCAAATTTTCCATGCATATATTAAGGGGAGCATTTATCTTAAACCAAAAAAGATTGAAACATGATTGATTTGTCTCAAAGTACAGGTTCCCTCTAATATGTTCATAACTCTTTCAAATCACAATGCACATATTGAGGGGGAGCAATAAGAAGAAAACCACATCCTCCCCAAAATGTTTTATCTAAAGTATCTAAATACTATATTTGATCGAGGAGTGATGATGATCACTTTAGAAATTGTTATCAAGATTTGGAGATTTCATTCAAATCTAACTTTCATTGGTCTCTTTCTCCATGTTCCAAAATGATTTCTAATACTTGAAGCACATGTTGAGGGGGAGCATTTTGACAAGGATAAAAAAAAATAAGGTACAAAATGTTTGATTTTATATCTGATAACATCAAATAGTCCTGAATATTAAGTGTCAATTTCCTCCGATAATGCTTGTAATTTATATCATTTATATAGATTTACGCTTGTTTTCCATTGTTTTCCACTTTCAAGTAAATTACGAGGATTGGAGCTAAAGAGACGCGGAATTAGAGAATTATCTAAAGAATTATCATAGTATGCTGATTTTGAAGAGGTTACGGCGTAACTCATCTCTCACATTACGCCGTAACTATTGCGTGACTCAAAAAACCAACTTATCAGAAGGTTACGGCGTAACACTTCCGAAAGGTTACGACGTAACTATATTAGGTCATATGAGGTTCCACGCCTCTGATACTTACGCTGTAACTATTTCATCAACTACGGCGTAACCAAGTTTATTGAAGACTACGGTAACCACTTATAAGGTTATGCCGTAACTAGCGAATCTAGTGCAAATTACGAAGGAATTGAAGGTTCTGGCGTAACTCTTGTTATGGTTCATTTGTAACCCAAATCAACCTATAAATACCCACAATTCTAGCATTTCTAATCATCCCATTCTACACACAACAACCGAGCGTGGGAAAAAGCTCAAGGCGGTCTAGAGGAGCATCTGAGCTGTCTCCAAGGAGAAATCACTCCCTACAATAAGCATTAGCATTTATATTTTCTTTACTTTCAATTCATGTATTTCGTACCTTTGAATATTGAATTGGTTTGTATGATTAATATGAGCGCTAAGCACCTCTTGGTCTTGGCCTAGTTATGATTCATAAGCTGTTTTGTTTGCGTTTACATTAATTCCATACAATTATTTCTAAGTGTATGCATGCATAGTCTATTGGTAGCCACCCTTACCCTAGGTGAGCGGATGAGACGGAAGGGTAAGATATGACCAATTGACGACCCTTTCTACTTGTGCGATTTGACCAACCGATCACCCATCGTTTGGATGAACTTAAGAATTAGGGGTGAGTGTTTAAGTTGCTAACGCCCGGCACTCACTATTATAGATCTAGCATGTAGCGGTACTTAATGACTTGGCTTAGGGGACCGGGAACAACAGGGACTTATGATGGGACACGACTTCTCTGTGGTGGCATCTTTGGCGATAGATTAGGCGAATTGACCAAATGATATCCTCTCGACTTTGACCCCACAGTGCCAAACCGTCAAGTTTTCTCACACAAGCTCTTGAGGCGCCACTTGTGAATGGCCGACCATAGGTATAGAAACTTAAAACAGTTTAAGCACAAATGCAATGAAGATCATATTTCAAGGAGGAGTATAGTGTTTCCCAAGGTCGTTATGTCCCAAATCAAAGAGCTATGAAGGAGCTTTGAAGAATCACCAAAGGAATAGTGATCGAGAGATTTGAAACGGAAAATAGGTTGTGAATGATTATAACTACGAGAGATTTGAAAGTACATAAACTACAAGGGCTTAAATGCAAATTAAAGAAAATTAAAAGATAAAAATATTAAATAAACGCTATCACTATTTGCAAAATGATGTTTTTGATTTTTTTATAAAACAAAATAACTTAAATAAACTATTTTAATTAAAACGTAAACTTAAATTATCTAAAACGTGACTTAAAATGAAAACGTCGTTAAGTATAAAAATTACGCGAGTCATAAGTAAAAGCGTAAAATTTATGAAATAAAAGTCCTACGAGTGTAAAAACAATTTTCTTACTTACTATATGATAAAAGAAAATTTTAGGAAAAATCCGGGTATTTTTTCGACTCTTAAATTATTTATTACGAATTAAAAACCAAATAACACTAATTAAATTATTAAAAATACTAAAACATTTTGGAAAAATCTGAAAAATTCATAGAAAGTACTTTGAGTTATGCTTAATCTGTGAAAAATGAGAAAACAGTAGGTCGCTTTGGAAATAAGCTCAAAATAAGCTAGAATAAGCTTAAAAGCAAAACTGACTAAAACGTCCTTAAGTAATAAATGTTGCAAAGTTTAAACGAAAGAAGTCCCAAGGGCGCTGGTCATACAGGTACACGCTATCACTCTCATGAGGGAGAGGTCTCAGGTTCGACCCCTGCCTCTCCCTTTTTGCACAATCATTTTTTTTTTGGAAATTTTCTTTTGGAGGTTGAAAATGCAATCAAAACAAGAAAGTTTTGTAAAAACTTTGTTTATGAAAAACACACAATAAGCTGTTTTCACAGCTTATTGCCACTGATTTGGACAGAAAGATCAAACACCCTTTAAAACTTGGGACCTCAATAAGCACTCAACCAAACACCCATTATTGAACTGATATGAACAAAAAGCAGTTGGGAAATGTTCATGAGCATAAAGCAATAACATTTTAACTAAAGTGTGCCTAGATAAGCTGAAAATAAGCAAAGTAAAAAGGGGAAAACAGTGGCAAGAGAAAATAAGCTAGGGGGGTCTAATACTAAAGGAAAGAGAGCAAACAAGCAAATAAGTAACAAATAAGCACTAACTAAGCTGAAATTACACTAAACCTAAGCTAATTATACTAATTGCTCCTAAATATCTGAATAAGCTAATCTAGAAACCCAAAAAGCACTTGGAAATTGACTTAGCTGCTATGGTGGTTTTCAGTACACCAGTTTATGGTGCTCACTTTGGAGCTTATTTGAGATAAGCTAGAAAGATATTAAGGCTCTGAGCTTCTGGCTACTTGAAGCACACCTAGCCCACTTGCTATTTCCCCCAATAGACACTCTCAATAAGCTGTTTGCAGCTTATTAATAAGCTGAGAAAAACCATGGATGTGGACTGATCACCCCTGCACAGAACAAGCAAGTTCCCAAACCACCCACTTTGAACCCACTGCAGCCCTAGTAAAACATTTTTGTGAATTTTTTTCTCTTAACCACAGTTAAACAAGCTGGTTGACTTCTTATTTTTATTTTTTAAAATTTTCTAACTCAACCTAAAATTGCTTAAACTACTATACAAATACTGAGGAAACTCAATATATATATTTTTCTTAAAACCAGTTAAAACTCAAAACTTGTGAATCCTTGTAAAAGCTGTTTGCTAACTCTAAACACTTGACATTAATTGCTTGGACTAAACTGATTTTTAAACCCAAATTAGTTCAAAACTCTCTTTTGACCCATTTTAACCCACAAACCAAACACTCCTTTGAACCTCTCAACTAATTTTCAAAACTGGAACTTAAAGGAAAACTAACTCAAACTCAAATGTGATGATCAAATAACAATTAGACTCATCCTAAAAACCATTTCCAATCAGAATTGAATCAAAAGTTTGGTTGACTTTACAAACTTCACTCGGTTTGACTTTCGTTGACTATACATGAAAATAGCTCAAACTTGGAATTAATACTTGAAATTAGCTTCAATACACTAAAATTAACTAAGTTTCATACATTAATACTTGAAATTACAACTTTAAAATTTATTTAAGACATAGAAATTAAAAACGACATTACAAGGAAATTTTAAAACTAACTACTACTCTTTTCTCTCTATCTCCTCCTCCTTTTATATGCCAAACCTCTTTCCTTTTGACTTCTCAGCATATCCCACCAATAATGTGGACCTTTGGATGGCAAGAGATGATCTTGGCCGTTTGATGCATTTTGGCGCCAAAAGTGGTTTTGATAACTTAGAGAGGTGAAAGGGTGCATTTAATGCATTTGGTATTTAGTGAGGAGGTTGGGACAACAAAGTAGGGGACAAAGTGTGGAACTAGAGGTGGTGTTGTGTTGGTTTTGCGAAAAGTGGTGGAGGAGAAGGATGGTATGGCGGTTTATTTTGAAACCGTGGGTGGGTTGGTTATTTAAACCGGGTAAAGGAAGGGGTTAAAATTGGGGGGTAAAAGATTGGGCTTGGGTATTTATTTTGGGCTTGGTTTAATATGAAACCAAATTAGTAACTTAGGGACCATTTTGTACAATTCGAATCTCCGTGGACCAAAGCCATTTTCACAAAGTAGTCCAAGGACCATAAGTGCCAATCTCAAATAATATAAGGACCATTTTGCCAATTGTGAAATTCCAAGGACTAAACATGACAATTTTAAAAATCCAGGACCAAACTTGTAATTTCTCAAAACTTTTGGACTATTCACCAAAGGACTAATTATGACAAGTTATGATTTAAAAAGGACCTTTGGTGACTTTTCTTTTAAAATAAGTGCTCGGGGACTATTTTGCCATTTTTGAAACTCGAGGACTGAAGCGCCAATTATGCAAACTTAGCTCATTTTCATCGATTTTAAACATTTTGCATCGAAACATATAAAATGCAACTTTGAGATATTTTCGATATTTTGATGCATTTCGAGCGTTTTAAACGTTTTGCGATTCGATTGACCAAAATGATGAGTATTTACACACTCATCAATCCCCACACTAAACTATTGCTAGTCCCTAGCAATCTTTTGAGAAAAATTAATGGATTTGATCTCTTTACCAAAAGCAATTACTTGGAGTAGCCAAATGTTTCGGTTCAAGTAAGAACCATGGTACATCGATAACCATGTGATTTTGAGCAAACCACCGACTTCCAACGGATTTGATTTGTCTTTACGAAGCCGTTTGCTCGGACTAGCCAACTCTTAGATAAATTATCAATTTTATCTTTGGTGAGTGATTACCAATTATGGTTTTTCCATTGCCTTTACCACAAGCCATAAACTTGCGGGCTAGCCAACTCTTCACTAATTAAAGATATGGTGAAATGAATACCATACAATTTTGGGCAAATTGCAAGCCGTCAACGGTTTGAGATATATTTACCAAGAGCCGTTTGCTCTGGATTAGCCAATCCTTTTGTTTTTTAGACAAGGCGGATGATAACCGATTGAGTAAGTGCAAAACACTTACTCCAAAAAAAAAAATTGGCCAAAAACGGGGAATTAGGTGGTATAATTACATGATAAAATTCGTGAGAATCCCCACACTTAGAAATGAATATTGCCCTCAATATTCAAAGTACCGCGGTTATGCGAAACAAAAACGTAAAAGGAAATACTACGGCCATTATTTTGAATGTTTTTTTTTTTTTTTTTTTTTTTTTAAAACTTATATACATACATAACATGGGGCAACTCCCCACACTAGGGTGGTACACACGGGTGAAAACCCATGTTTAACTCTTTTTTTGATTACCGAGTCGCTAGCTTGACTCGACCAATTAATTGGTTCATGGGGAAGCAAAGTGGAAGAAACAATCTCCATCGGACTTTCATTCAAGATGTTTGGACAAACATTTGAAGCGTGAAAGTTCCACACCGATGAGATATATATAGAACCGGCTCAAAAATGATAAATGAAAATGCGGGGTCAAAGATAGTGTCTTCATTCCCAAGGAGTGAAGATGAAGAGAAATCACAAGATATTTGAGGAAAGGAAGAAAGATTTTAATAACAATCAAGATCCATTCTTCATCCTCAAATGTAGACATATCGGGAGGAAGGGTGAGGGTAGTATCATTAATAAGCAAACTCGTATGATAGAGTACACCTTCCTCCGAGCTAATATCATCCTCAAGATCAAAATAGAAATGATCATGTTCGGAGGAGATATGTCATGAGAGAGTTCACCGGAGAACTCTTCATGAAGAGAATCATTCACATGAAGTGAAATTGTGAACTCTTGTTCCATTGTGGGCTCATCACTATCCTCGATCCGAGTATCAAAGAGTGGATTCTCGAAATTAAAGTGAATTCAGAGTCGAATTCAAATAGAGGATTGGTGAAAGTAGCTTTGAATGTTTCGGGAACAAAGTGATCAACATTCTCTATTGAATTTGTTGGGATAAGAAGTGAGTGAGCGATCATTATCAAGGAGACTTTCGGTCTCTCCCGGATCGGCTTGAAATCAAAGAGATCATCATTACTTCCCGATGAAAGTGGATTGATGTGAGTGAGTTCATCGGTGAACTCCTCAAGAAGAGGATCGGGCGTGGAATGATGTCTCAACATACTCGATGTTTCCATAAGAAGCACAATCGTCGCTAAAATCGGAGAAAGTTTCAAAATGATCATTTGAACACTCAAGAGGAAATAGAACCACACATATGATCGAAGTTCCTGTGACTCTATCGGGATTGGGACAAGGTCCTCAACACTAGACTTTATGAATTCGTCCGATTCCTTTTCGAGAACAAGGTCAAGATGCTCGTCCCCATGTTCGAGAGATTGAGTGGGAGCTTGGTGTGATAGCGATTGTTTGAGATGGAATCTCAATCTTTGGGATATCATCGATGAACTTGATGAATCTTTATAGAATTGAAGGATATCAAGTGTATCCTCATGATCACCGTCATCGAGAATAAAACGAAATTGAGAGCTAGATCGGCTACTTTTCTTTTGCAATTGATTCCTAATAGATTTTTCAAACGCAATTTGGGAATTTATTTTAGCGACTTTCTCTTGATTAACAATTCTTCCATGGAATTTTTGATTTGGATTATCTTGGGAATGTTTACATTCCTTCAAATCTTTCACTAAATCCAAAAGATCAAGGAGAAGATTTTGAGAAGTGGCTCGGTGAGGTGGTGCCTGATTCATTTGGTATTGTAGAGGTTGGTCATGATCGAAGAGTCGTAATTGTTACAAGGAAATGGATTCCTTGTTTGACAATCGAGCTAAAGTGAGGACCTCCACAATACTCACAACAAGATAAAAGCCGATGTGGTACGTGAGTCATATGTGTTGTAGTCATAATTGTTATCGGGAACACCGCTCATAGACAAGCGTGTTTCCGATTGACAATCGAGCTGGAGTGTGAACCACCACAATACTCACAACAATAAATTTCTTGAGTCTCATAGTGTGGTAGGCGATGGAATAAATCGGTTGTGTTATGGTAGGAATAGGGATCATGGTTATAGACGGACCCGTTTCTGACTCCACCATGCTACAACAACCGCAATTGCCACCATTATAAGGACCACCACACCATTGACAACCAAGAGGGTGAGGATAAGACATAGAAAGAATCAAAGGTTTTCGGAGGGTAGGGATGAAGAATCAAAGATGTGAGAGGGTAAAGATGGATATTTTGGATTTTGGATAAACATTTTGTAAAACAAAGAATGAAAAATCTTTTGGGTTTTGATTTTATAAGAAAATATAAATACATACGAGATGGTATGAACAATGAGTAAATATTCAAATCACTAATCGCTAAGCGGAAGATAATCGGCCTGACTCCCGTGCGTGGCGCCAAAATTTGATCCGTGCCAAACCATCAAGTTTTCTCACACAAGCCTTCCACTTGTGAATGGCCGATCGTAAGAAACTTAAAACAGTTTAAGCACAAATGCAATGAAGATCGGAGAGTATAGTGTTTCCCGGTCGTTATGTCCCAAATGAGCTATGCAAAGAATCACCAAACGAATAGTGATCGAGAGATTTGAGCGGAAAATAGGTTGTGAATGATTATAACTACGGATAAAGTACATAAACTACAAGGGCTTAAATGCAAATTAAAGAAAATTAAAAAATAAAAATATTAAATAAACGCTATCACTATTTGCAAAATGATGTTTTTGATTTTTCTTTTAAAACAAAATAACTTAAATAAGCTATTTTAATTAAAACGTAAACTTAAATTATCTAAAAGCGTGACTTAAAATGAAAACGTCGTTAAGTATAAAAATTACGCAGTGCAGTGCAAGTAAAAGCGTAAAATTTGTGAAATAAAAGTCCTCGAGTGTAAAAATAATTTTCTTACTTACTATATGATAAAAGAAAATTTTAGGAAAAAGCCGGTATTTTTAGACTCTTAAATTATTTATTACAATTAAAACCAAATAACACTAATTAAATTATTAAAAATACTAAAACATTTTGGAAAAATCTGAAAAATCCATAGAAAGTACTTTGAGTTATGCTTAATATGTGAAAAATGAGAAAACAGTAGGTCGCTTTGGAAATAAGCTCAAAATAAGCTAGAATAAGCTTAAAAGCAAAACTGACTAAAACGTCCTTAAGTAATAAATGTTGCAAAGTTTAAACGAAAGAAGTCCCAAGGGCGCTGGTCATAAAGGTACACGCTATCACTCTCATGAGGGAGAGGTCTCAGGTTCGACCCCTGCCTCTCCCTTTTTGCACAATCATTTTTTTTTTTGGAAATTTTCTTTTGGAGGTTGAAAATGCAATCAAAACAAGAAAGTTTTGTAAAAACTTTGTTTATGAAAAACACACAATAAGTCATTTTTTCGACTTATTGCCTTGATTAGACGAAAGATCAAACACCCTTTAAAACTTGGGACCTCAATAAGCACTCAACCAAACACCCATTATTGAACCGATATGAACAAAAGCGGTTGGGAAATGTTCATGAGCATAAAGCAATAACATTTTAACTAAAGTGTGCCTAGATAAGTGAAAATAAGCAAAGTAAAAGGGAAAACAAAAAAGCAAGAGAAAATAAGCTAGGGGGTCTAATACTAAAGGAAAGAGAGCAAACAAGCAAATAAGTAACAAATAAGCACTAACAAAGTGAAATTACACTAAACCTAAGCTAATTATACTAATTGCTCTAAATATCTGAATAAGCTAATCTAGAAACCCAAAAGCACTTGGAAATTGACTTAGTTGCTATGGTGGTTTGCAAGACACCGGTTTATGGTGCTCACTTTGGAGCTTATTTGAGATAAGCTAGAAAGAGATTAAGGCTCGAGCTTACGGCTACTTGAAGCACACCTAGCCCACTTGCTATTTCCCCAATAGACACTCTCAATAAAATTTTGCGACTTATTAATAAGTCGAAAAAACCATGGATGTGGACGATCACCCCCGCAGAACAAGCAAGTTCCCAAACCACCCACTTTGAACCCACTGCACCCTAGTAAAACATTTTTGTGAATTTTTTCTCTTAACCACGTTAAACAAGTTTGGTTGACTTCTTATTTTATTTTTAAAATTTTCTAACTCAACCTAAAATTGCTTAAACTACTATACAAATCTTGAGGAAACTCAAATATATATTTTTCTTAAAACCGGTTAAAACTCAAAACTTGTGAATCCTTGTAAAGCTGTTTGCTAACTCTAAACATTGACATTAATTGCTTGGACTAAATGATTTTTAAACCCAAATTAGTTCAAAACTCTCTTTGACCCATTTTAACCCACAAACCAAACACTCCTTTGAACCTCTCAACTAATTTTCAAAGCGGAACTTAAAGGAAAACTAACTCAAACTCAAATGTGATGATCAAATAACAATTAGACTCATCCTAAAACCATTTCAATCGAAATTGAATCAAAAGTTTGGTTGACTTTACAAACTTGACTCGGTTTGACTTTCGTTGACTATACATGAAAATAATCTCAAACTTGGAATTAATACTTGAAATTAGCTTCAATACACTTTGAATTAACTAAGTTTCATACATTAATACTTGAAATTACAACTTTAAAATTTATTTAAGACATAGAAATTAAAACGACATTACAAGGAAATTTTAAAACTATCTACTACTCTTTTCTCTCTCTCCTCCTCCTTTTATATGCCAAACCTCTTTCCTTTTGACTTCTCAAAGATATCCCACCAATAATGTGGACCTTTGGATGGCAAGAGATGATCTTGGCCGTTTGATGCATTTTGGCGGGAAAAGTGGTTTTGATAACTTAGGAGAGGAAAAGGGTGCATTTAATGCATTTGGTATTGTTAGTGAGGAGGGGGACAAAGTGTGGAGTAGGGGACAAAGTGTGGAACTAGAGGTGGTGTTGTGTTGGTTTTGCGAAAAAGTGGTGGAGGGAAGGATGGTATGGCGGTTTTTTTTGAAACCGTGGGTGGGTTGGTTATTTAAACCGGGGTAAAGGGTAAGGGTTAAGGAATTGGGTTATGTAAAAGATTGGGCTTGGGTATTTATTTTGGGCTTGGATTTAATATGGAACCAAATTAGTAGCTTAGGGACCATTTGTGTACAATTCGAATCTCCGAGGACCAAAATCGTAATTTCACAAAGTAGTCCAAGGGTTGGTCTTGCCAATCTCAAATAATATAAGGACCATTTTGCCAATTGTGAAATTCAAGGACTAAACATGACAATTTTAAAATCCAGGGACCAAACAAGTAATTTCTCAAAACTTTTGACTATTCACCAAAGGACTAATTATGACAAGTTATGATTTAAAAAGGACCTTTGGTGACTTTTCTTTAAAATAAGTGCCTAGGGATGATTTTGCCATTTTTGAAAGTCGGGGACCGAAACCGCCAATTATGTAAACTTAGCTCATTTTCATCGATTTTAAACATTTTGCATCCGAAACATATAAAATGCAACTTTGAGATATTTTCGATATTTTGATGCATTTAGAGAGCCGTTTTTAACCGTTTTGCGATTCGATTTGACAAAAAATGATGAGTATTTACACACTCATCAAAAAATAATGCTGGTATCGTGGTAATTACAACCGTGGGCCTTATGGAGAAAAGCCGGTTTGAAGAAAAAATTAACAAGTTCACGGAGAATTCAGCCCAAAGACAAAAGGAGCAAGATGAGTGGTTAAAGAATTCCGGAAAACATTGACAAAAATCTTTCTAAGCACGACACGACCCTAAAAACCTAGAATCTATGGTGGAAAAGCTCGGTGAAAAGTAAGGATGAATAACAATAAACACGAAGGATCAAAACCGCTATGGAATGTAAGGTGATTTTGCGGATGATAACTCGAAGGTTCATGCCAATGATCTGGATTCGAGGGGTTGATCCGTCGGCGAGATCTGAGTTCGCCGTAACACCTTGCCTTATGAGTTCTGACGTAACTATGTTTTAACGACAATAACGAGGTTATGATGAATATTGAGGAAAACGACTCTAACGAGTTCTGTAGTAACCAAGAATGTCGATTCGGCGTAAATGGGATACGTAGGCGCAGACAACTTCCTCAAGTGAGCGAATCGGAAAATCGGGTAATTGGTGGTCCCACGACATTAATATATGCCCTTTGTCCCCATCTAAAAGAAATATCAACGGTGCAAGGCAATTCGCGTAACTAAGGGGACTCATATGATCTATGGGTTTCATGCGATCCTAGAAAGCGAAAATTGTGGCGGAGGAACCGACAAGGATAAAATCAAGAATAACAAATTTATGTGGGCGCATATCTTGATAAAGAAAGATTAGAAAAGCTCTCCTTCAAGGAAGAAGAGGGCGGCTTATCACCTGCTGGTGTACTCAGATCATCATAAGCGGCGAGAGTCCACACGAGCATAGCCTACATGCAATCCCTTCATGAGTATTACAGCGGGGATAGTGAAAGAGAGGAAGAGTAGACATGCCCTCACGGCGTGAAGACATTGTATAAAGTTAGGTGACTTGGCATTTGATGGTGGTACATGTCTGATTCGGGGATGCGAGTTAGCCGAATCTTCTTAAAAAGCTAAAAGTTGATTACGAGGGCACAATCGAAAAAGGAAATGGCTAATAAAGACATATCTTGCATGGATGGCGTTAAGTGAAAGCCGACAACAAATAAATCTGTGATCCTTTGGTCTTTGTCTCCAAGGGTGAAATCACTCCCTACGATAAGCATTAGCTTTTATATTTTCTTTACTTTCGATTCATGTATTTAGTAACATTAAACATTGAATTGATTTGTATGGTTAATATGGTGGCTAAGCACCTCTTGGTGTTGGCCTAGTTATGATTCATAATTGTTTTGTTTGCGTTTACATTGCTTTAGCATAATTATTTCTAAGTGTATGCATGCATAGTTTATTGGTAGCTACCCTTGTTTGATGGTTTTAATGGAGGTGAGGCTAGTTACTTAAGAGATATGACTAACTGACCCTAAGTGAGTAGACTAAGGCGGAAGGGTAAGATATGACCAATGGCGACCCTTTTTACTTGTGCGATTTGACCAGCGATCACCTACCGTTTGGATGAACTTAAGAATTACGGGGTGAGTGTCTAAGATGCTAGCGCCACGGCACTCACTATTATAAGTCTAGCATGTAGCGGAACTTAATGACTTGGCTTAGGGGACCGGGGAACAAGCGGGACTTATGAGGGACACGATTTCTCACGTGGTGGCTCTTTCTTTGATAGGTTAGGATGAACTAACCAAATCTTTGTCCTCGACTTTGACCCACACAAGTAATTGGAAGTAATTAGACATAAACACTACTAGCTAGGATGAGTAACTAGGTTAGCACCACTCTCCTCTATTGATAACATCTTTGCCTTTATTTGCTTTAGTAGTTAATTAATTAATTCTCTATCAAAATCATATTAAAATCTATGACACCTAGACTTAGTATAAATCCACACATAGATCTTGGGATGACCTCGGTTTTACGAATACTACACTACACACACTTGCTGGGTATCTTTGCCCGTTAGTGCATTAGGGTGAACAGGATCGAATATTTATGTTGTTTGATGATTCGGGTGGTCTAGGACAATGATTAAACAAGAAAGCCATTTTAGAGAGATGAAGAGAGTTGAGAGGAGGTTCTTGAAGAGAGTTGCTTTACAAAATGAAAGGTTAGATTCAAAGAACACCCCTTCCATGGATGGAAGGGTATTTATAGTTACAAAATACCGACCTCCTATCGGCTGTGGATCGGGCATACGATGGGTAAAGACCGTCCTTCCTCCACGGTGTTACACTAAACTAAACTACGCTACAAACTAACTAATAAACTACTAAATAACGTAAATAACGACAAGTCTACGAGCTAACTTATGCTAGATAATATTTGGGGTGACCGACACTTTAACATGGAATTTTCTAATTCCTAACAATCTCCCCTAAGGAGGTCACCCCATGTTTTACATTTGAATCCTAGCATTCTATTCTTTGACTTTGTTCTTGAGCTCGTAGACTTCAATTCTTCAATTCCGCAATCTTTGTGCTTTAGTAGCGATTCTTCAAAGTCCGCATTGATTTGTACTTTTAGTGGAGGCCTTTAAGCGATCCACATCTTTGATGATCTTGAGCTTTCATTGAGATCATCGACCACGATAAATCTCTGGATCACCCTTTATTGTGTTGCCATCATGTGAAGTTGTGACTTTTGGACCGACATGCTCACACTTTTGAATCATGACATCTTTCCATCGAGTAGCGGAAGCTTTCTTGGTTCATGATATTTGCGGCGTGAGCGAAGCATAGTATAAAAATATCGAGCCGGGTTATGTAGATATGCACCGTCATGATTTCTTCAATTAAGTGTGGATCTTGTGAGCATGCGGCTTTGGATTGACTCCTCAATTACGATCGGTTGCAACCGTCAAATGTACCGCAAACAACGATTAGCAATAAAACACACGAAAGTGTCTTTGATCACTTTCGTTGAATTGAGTACTGCGCCCACGGTTCCCGTTGATCGATACAAATCTTGCTGTGATCGGTAGGATTCCTAAGAATCTCCTTGACGGGGTTTCGCGGTTGTTCTAGCCGTTCTCAAACCGGAGCGTCTCAAAGAAGACAACACGGAGTGAGTGAACCGACAAATTGAGATTCAGCGATTGATGAAAAATGATTTGAAAAACAATCGCGTATTGCTTGAAGAAAGAGTTTTGCAATCTGACGAAGGTTTTATGAGAAAGATCAATTTTCAATCAAAATACTTTTGTATTTGAGAATGAGTACACATTCGATGTGCTAGTGAAAAGAAGAGATTCGCACATCGAGCGGTTTTCTAAAAGTATTTTTCAATCGAGATACTTTTGTGTTTGAAAACATGAATACACATTCGACGTGCTAGAGAAAGAAGGTTTGCACATCGAGCGGTTTTCCAAAAGTATTCGTCAATTCCATTCTGGACCAAGGTTGATTCAAGATTGAATCTCCCCATCGTTTCTATCCGGTTGTCACAAGCTTGATCTTTTGAGAAGATCTCACATGTCACCCACCAAGAGCTTGTTTGATGTTGGCTCTAGAAGGATTTCCATCTTCATCGTGAATATTTTACATATCACTCGGATGTTACGGCAATACCACAAGGATAATCGTGGGACTCTTAATATATACTTACTTTCCACATTGTGTGAAACAACAAGTCTTCATTAATTTAGTGTCCTAATGAGATATTGTGGATGATCTCTTGGCTCTAGACTCAATAGTGCACATTTGGTTCCTATCTTGGGAGACTAGGGAGAGGTCTCCTTCTTCAATATCAACAATCTCTAAGAGAAAGTCGATAGATTATGTCGGTTCCCGTGAGAATGAAACAAGCCCTTTTAAGAGGAACTTGAGTAGCTTGGGAAGTTTAGTGCGGTGCGTCCTTTGGGTCCATGACGTCTTGTCTTCAATACCGGTGTTACCTTAGTAACCACCGGTAGCATATGTATTGAACCGGTTTACGCCCTAAGGTTGAATTATTGGAGGCTATTTCTTTTCACCCTTTTCATATTCATTTCTTTTCATTCTTCAACCCTTGATGCTTACGAGACTTCATAACTAGAACCTTGTTGGGTTTATTCGATTACTAGCTCTGTCTCGATCCGCACTCTTCCCATTTCTCATTTTCTCCTTTTTCATCATACCTAAGGACTCTACACTATCTAGTGGATTGTCCTGGGTAGATCCCTCCGGTTACGGCGGATCGTGGGAACTAATACCTAACCTAACCATCCTTATAACTCCATACATAAAGTAAAATGGTGGGTCTTTTGGTATTGTTCATTCTTCCTTGAAACCAATTGAAAAATCATTTGGAAAAACAATCAAGGTACTTGTGATACGAGATCAAAGCATTTTGTACCTTAATAGTTTTGATCATTTAGAAAACCTCCCCTCAACATGTGCATATGATTTAGAAATTGTTTAGCACATGGAGGCAAGTTCTTTGAAATAATTTCTTTGAAATAATTTCTTGATCACAATTTTCATAGAAAAAGCCATTTGATTTTCTTTGGTAAATTCTCCCCTCAATATGTGCATAGGATATTTGAAATCATTTTATCACATAGAGGCAAGAGTTCTTTTGAAGCACATCCACGATCACAAAAGCCATTAAGAAACCATTTGAAAACTCAATCAAGGTACTTTATGTTAAAACATAAAAGCTTTTGTACCTCGATAGTTTATTTTCTTTTAAAATGCTCCCCTCAATATGTGCTTGAGATTGAAAGCGTTTAGCACATATGAGAGAGCGACTGCACAATTAAATCAAAGCGATCACCTTTTATCAAATTTCATTATTAAATCACAAATTCTCCCCGATCAAAATATCAAACCCTTTGAGATTTTGGATCCCAAGTGATTAATAAGGTTTAGAAAACATGGGAGAAAATGTGCCGATTTAAATACTCATCTTGTTTTTGGATAAATGCTCCTCCTCAACATGTGCATTATGTATATTGAAATCGTTTGGCACATGGAGGCGGGAGTGCCTTTGAAGGACTAAAACCAATTCCATTAAAAGCAGTTTGAGATTTAAATCACGATCTCTCACCCGATCAAAATTTCAAACCATTTGAGATTTGTGATCCCAAAGATTTAAATCATTTAGAAAATTTTGGGGAAAGGCGTGGCAAGATTTGATTTTGAAAAATGATGAGATAAGGACCATTTTAAGACATTAAAGATTGTTAGTGTCGGTATGATTGTTTTAAGAGATCTTTAAGTAAAATAAAACAATTTCACAATCAAACAAGAACGAAAAAATTTCATTTTGAAAGATCTTTGAGTTTTAAAGAAAATCATACCATGACATAACATTAAATCTTTAGATCACCACATTTTAACGTACAAAGCGGAACTTTTGTGAAGAAATATCGTTTGAAAATATTTTATTTTAAATCACTCTCCCCTCAATCGATGACCGAAGTCGATAATTGAGTGACTTAGGTTTTGATAAAATGAAGTCCGGTGATTTTCAAAATTTAGTCAATTTATTTTCAAAACAATATTTTCCATTTTCAAAACAATTTTAATCAAAGTTTTTCAAAATGGTTTAAAACTGGTATCTGCACAAAGATACGTTAGGTGGTTGAGAAGCTTCCGTTGTTCTTTGTAGGGTTTGGAAGAAAAACCATCTGCGATGCGGTGAGACTTCTTCTTCGTTGCATTTTGAATGCCAACGAGGTCAAATTAAGCTCCGTTTCTTCAATCACTTAGAAAAAACCATCTGGCGATGCGGTGAGACCTCTTCGTTGCATTTATGCCAACTCTCCATAGAAGTCCAATTAAGCTCCGTTTCTTCATTTGTCAACCCAAGATATAGTTACCCTTTCCTTTCGGCATCCAATCATCTTCAATTGTGGGATCCGGATCGGGAACATTCTTATATACCAATATACGCATCGTTAGTGAACACACATACAAATATATGGTGGTCGACATCACCCAAACAACAATCGACTAATAAAAGTCAATTCAACATATCAATCGGATCATATAAATGTATGGGAATAATGTGTTCATCAAACTCTAATCATCTAATCCTAGCAATCATATCCTAGGCACCTAGTCCTTCAACATAGGTTAACATCATTTTAATTAAGCATATTAGGATAATTAAGAAAGCCCGTTAGATGATATAGATTTGAAAACATTATCCCCTCAATCAATGACTCATTTTATGAAAAGTTTAAAAGCGAAGTCATTGATTGAGTTTTCAATTTTACAAAAACTACGAATCGATTGTTTTTCAAGCAACTCATTTACCACCATTTTGAAAACAACAAATATTTTTACGAAGAATTTTAGACGGAAAAACATTTGTGTAGGAACAATGATCCTTGACATACTTTCCTTGTTTTGTTTTAGGATAAGTGCAAAATATTTGAAAATTGGTTTAGCGCAACACTTTCCTTTCTTTAAAGAGCGGGTTGCTATCGAAATAATAGCAAGCCATAGTTTTAAGCACGGGTTCTGATCTGAAATAGCGTAAGCCATATTTTGAGACATGTTTTGAAAAGAATATTTACACCTCTGCTCGAACTTCATCTATGGTCCCGTGCCATTATTGAATGACATTTCTAAGACCGTAGATGTTATCGATACGGAAGACATGTCTTGAGAAAACATATTTTGGTATTTTTGAAATTTTCGATTTTTATGGGTTTTGAAGGTTTTATATTTTCTATTTTCTTTTGTTGGTTTTATATTTTTTTTGTATTTTGTTTTTGATAAATATATACAAAGATAGAATAGATGATATAGTTTAAGAAGATGATGATCAGTCAGAGATAAGGATATCGAAGCGACCCGTTGTAGAAGATAGAAGTCATCATCTCTTAAACATTCACCACCAAAGCTTCGAGGCTCTTGAATAGAAGATAGAACATGAGCCTTTGAGAAGTGAGACTTTGGCGACTTCCCCAAACCGAAAATCCTTTAGATGAGCGATTGAAGCTCTATTTCAAGCTTGCCTTAGCCGGTGCACAAAGAAGCACACCATTATCATAAATCCATTGCTCCTTTTAAGAATAATAATCGAGATTCTCCGTTCGGGGTTATATCATCAATAGAACAACGACAACGTATCATCCCACATAAAATAATCTTCTCAAATTTCTTTTCCACTTGAAGTGCAAGCAATCCATTCCAAAAGGTGTCAAGAGAACAATTCCCCAGTAGTTGAATTGATGCGATCGACCTCTTTGTATAATGCTCAAGAACTCTCCGAATACACATCATGAGGGAATGAAAACACCTTCCCATGTTCACATTTTTCTTCCACGATGATCGTGTATGAAGCTCAAGAACCAAGTACACCAATACCCAAGAGCTCTCCGAATACACATCATGAGGGAATGAAAACACCTCCCATGTTCACATTTTCTTCCACGATGATCGTGTATGAAGCTCAAGTATCAAGTATACCACTACACAAGGAAGGAATAGCGATAACATTGAAGAAGCGGGCCAAGTCACGATTATCTCTGCGGATGACAATCTGCGGATGTCAACTCGGAATAAGTGATTATATCTACGAATCAACGATTAAGCCCTCAAGTGAAACAACACCCCCCCAATGTACACAATTCTCTCTCCCGATGATAGTGATTCCATCAAAATCACCACACACTTGTGTACCTCTTTTATCTTGAAACTTTCTCTTACATCTCTTCCCCACGTAGTTGGAATAATAACACTAAAAGCCTTGATGAGTAAAACCTTGAGTTTCTCTGCGGTCATGACATTTGTTTTCCGGGATATCTTCAATCACTTAGAAGTATTAAGTTCATCAAGTTTACTCGCCATGAGTCAAACCTTGAGTTTCTCTGCGGTAATAACATTTGTCTTCCGGGATATCTTCAATCACTTAGAAGAATTAAGTTCATCAAGTTTACTCGCTTTGTTTTAGATGTGTGTCTCCTTTCCCTTTCTAGTTTTGACACTTGAATCGACAACATCATATAAGCCCAAATACTTGAAATCTTTATGAGAAGAACACTTGAACTCTTGTGAGAATCAACTTCTTGAAGACTCTCTCGACTATTTTTATCAACCCTTATGTAGACAATTTGAAGTGACCATTGAAGAAGAAAACCCGATATACCATACTTGAAATGAAGTCAACTTCCCACATTTGTATCTTAAGCTTGCACCTAATGATGGAAGAGCGGTGTAGAAATTTATGCTTCAAGCAAATCTCTAAGTACTCACTACCCAAACAAAGTATGAGACATTAACACCTCTTGCGATTATCCACACCGTCATATCGTGTGACCTTGAGTAAAACAAAGTAACTCCTAATAGTGATAGTTAACGGTCTTCAACCATCCACCTCATTGCTGGTAACTAGATAAACCAAGTCTTCAACTCAAATTCTTAAGCCCGAGCAAGTTATCAAATAAGAACACGCCTTTGTGAAAGTCAACTTCAATCTCAAATAAGTGATAAATGATTAACTCGAAGTAATCAACTTGTGTCAAATGTCCAACACGTGAATAAATGTACAACGGGATGTACATTGACCCACTAATGAACCGGAACAAATGATTCCTCAACATCAATTCCATCTTCCTAAAGATATACATATAGAGGCGATCGGAAGATTCACCAATAATGTCTTCAAGCGGATGAGGTAGTCATTTTCCTTAATGTTCATGTGGTTGATTCTGAGTGCACAATAATCCGTGAAGATTTGGTAAAGGAATACCAAAGAGCGGATCATTTTCATGAACAATAATCCGTGAAGATTTGGCAAAGGAATACCAAAGCGGATTATTATTCAATAGTGCAAGCGCAATATTACAATAGTCAATATCAACGTCTCGAGTCCTTTGCTAAAGAATATGAGCAAGTCTAATTGGGGATTGAATCGACTTATAACTCTCTCCCAATTAGTGCTCTCCCTAAACCGACAATCTGTTTGATAAATGCCCAGTTAAGAAGAAGTCTTTAGATCGTTAAATGCAACTCGTCTTTAGTCTTCTAACATGTAGCGAAAAATGTAGAAACAGTGTGACTCGACCTTCTTCAAGATTGTGCGGTTGGGGAATAGATAGTTAACATCTTCAACTCACACCAAAAGCATCCCACCAAAAGCATCCCAATTAACACATCTTGCAAATCCCTTAACTAAAATCCTCCCAATCAAACAAGAACGAAAGATGTTCATCAAGGAAATCGACAATCGGGCCATAGCGAACACACAAGATGGTAACACCAAACTACCAATCACATCAAACAAAACGGAGAGATTGTTGGAATCATCATGTTGATGTATCGTGAAGCATTAACGGAAGCACTTTGTCGATAAACTCATCAATCCGGTGAAGATGTCAACCAACGGCTCTTAGAAGAAAAACTCCATGTGAAGATGACCCGATAAGAAGAAGCTCGGTTCTTACATGAGTTTAGAGCCGTATGACCATTTATATTCTCAAATATCAATCAACAATGCAAAAATTCACACTTCTTCTCCCCTCAAGAATTGCATACGGAGATGCCATTCTTGACTAAATAAGTGAAATCATCCAAAAGTATTCTATTCACACTTCTCCCCATAAAATTAGCACATGATGTCGCCATCGTCATTATAGTTGAGCAAGTGGAATAAGAAAACAATCAATGGTAGCCGGTTCACTTGATGGTGAAGCGCATGGAAAAAGTATGAAGCATGTTGATGAGAATGGTCATAAATAAGAAGATTTCTCTTCTTGAAAGATAAAGCGCCTTGACACGTACACTTTTCTTTTCTTTAGAGAGCGAGGCATGAACTGTTGTGTTCATCGTCATAAGAAGATTTCTCTTCTTTTGAAGATAAAGCGCCTTGAAGCGTACACTTTTTCAATTTCTTTTCTTTAGAAGTACGAGGCATGAGCGTTGTGTTCATTTTCGTCATAATCTCTCTCTTTTCATCTCTCTCTCTTTCATCTACTTGTGGCAAACTTGTAATCAACCCCATTATCATTCGGTGGGCTCTTTGTCGTGACGGTGATGGAAAAACCCAATATGATGAATTTGACCACAAGTAAACTAACCCGAACTCGTGACTTAAACTTGCACATATGTAACAAAGAGCGGTGCCGATTTCCATTAGCATCTCTAAGTACTCTCTATGTACTCTATACTCTTCAACCAACCAACCATCAAGTATAAGGCGTACATTACCTCTTGAAAATCCACAATTGAATGTGACCTTTGAGCACTACAACGTAACTCCTTAAAGTGATAGTTATTTTGTAGTGGTAAGAGCCCAATTCCCCAGTGGTAAAAGAAAAGGTAAAAGACACCCAACAATAACTAGATTTCCAAGTCTTCGTTTTTGATAATAAGCTCGAACAAGGATCTTGAAGAATCTTCATCCAACCATCCCGATACCTTGGATACTAAGTACACTCGCCGTGATATTTCACTTCAACCTCAAATAAATAATAGTGAATTAACTCCGTTGTCACATCTTACGGTTAAAAGCTCAAATCTAGCCTCCTTTGACGTTTAAAGTGAACTATGATAATGGTTTCATCCGACCATGGTTAAAAGCACATAACCCGTAAAACCATGTAATAACCAAACGCCATGACGAATATCCAAACACACATCCAATTCATGAAGTACACCCTTTTATCCCTTCTTGAAGCGAAACCGTAGCACCGACATCGAAAGAGATCCCGAAATACACTTTCCTTTCTCCGGGATGGTTCCATCATTACGGGATTTTACAATTCTATGGTTTAAACCGAAAATAGTTTCTTTCGCGAGTTTTACAAAACCAAGAATAAACCGTAAGATAGATCCGAAATGCACTTTACTATTACCGGGATGTTTCCATTGTCACGGGATTTTACAAGTCTATGATTTAAACCAGAAATAGGTTCTTTCGCGGGATTTTACAAAATCAAGACAAAACCGTAAACAATGTCGACTTGAATGTGTTATGACAACTTTGGTTTCGGTGAATATCATTTTAGGGAACATGCAACGGTTCATCAACGGTTCATTATCCAACATCAACAACATCATCAACCATCCAATAAACACTTTGGTAAACACATCATTCACGCATTACGTCGGCTATTGTAGTGACAACATGGAGAAGTAAACCCGATATGCCAAACTTGATCAATCCGCCTCCTCACCAAGCGACCCTAAATACTTCTCATTAACAATCCGATCCTTGAACACAAGAAGCATCCTTGAATGGACCTTGCCGAGAGATGGTGGAGGTCGTCAATGCCCAGGATGGCTAGATGCTCTTCATTATCGCCCGGGGGTTGGCTTGGACTTAGATTGACTTCTCGATCCATAGAAATAACCGGTGAGGCATTGATCATGTACATGAACTCGATTTATTATGTTTGTTTATCTTTTAACGACTAAAAGATTTGGATTAACAATATTTGTTAATCTCGCTTCTTTATTTTAGGATATATAATAACAAACCTAGATCAATGAAGATCATTACTTCGATATATGGACCTCCAAATGTCCGGATGTTCTTATTCTTGAATCGAAAAGTAAGTCTTTGAGATCTATAAAGAAATTGTTCTTGTGTGAATGAAAAAGCGAACAAGAGGAGAATAATCATAAATGTTATTTCTCAGAATCTTTAAGTTCGAATAATAGTGAAGTTTAGTCTTCAAACAGGATCGATGAGGATATGTTATTTCGTATATGGGTTTTTGAGTTTCATGGCATTGTTGTACCCACAAAAGCAAATCGAGATTATGGAAGATTCTTTATGTAAGAGTAAAGTCGAGGTCTCGTTTATTATTATTATTTTTTTCATTAATTTTTAGAGAGATGATGTTGAGGTATGATTATTTTAGTTCATGTATCTTTGGTGATGATGGTTTGGGTTAGGATAAATAGTATTGCAAATATGGTTTTAAGGTTTGTGGTCGAGTTCATTGGTGTTGGTCTTGTGGTTAAACTCTTCTTCATCTCTATCATCAAGTCTAGCATCTTATCAAAAGTTAAGCAACTCGCATCTTTTCCATTATTCGGTCAACTCGCATGCTAAAGGTAACAACTCGCATCATGAAATTTTAGATAACTTGCTTGATGAGAGATGACAACTCGCTTTTGGCGTTAGTAAGCAACTCGCTCAAAAGCAAGTGCACATGACCAGACCAACTCGCATACATAACAACACGCATCTAAACCCAACTCGCATCAATACATTTATGCAGCATGACAAGTCGCTTTTGACATTAAATCAATAGCAACTCGCTCAATAGCAAAGTGCAATAAAACCAAATGCGAGTTAAGTAACTTGCATGGCGAACCGATACCCAACTCGCTTTGACCATACCAACACATATTTGACATTTTAGCAACTCGCATTCAATGCAGGTAGGCGACTCGCATTCAAAATTGCGAGTCCACAAATCGCATAAGGTTCATGAATGCGGAATATTTTCGGTCAACACGCATGTAAAAATGCACCAAGTCGCATTGAAGAATCTTCATAAAACTTGTTTAAAACCGACTTAGGACGGTTGTAACATTAGCACCGGTGATGTCGACCGGAAAAAGCGACAACATTTATAACACGGATTCAAGCAAAGAATGACTTAAAGCTGCAGTTTACAATTTTATTAACCAAGCGACTTAAAATTTGACAAATGAACTAATTGACCACATGGATTTTAAGACCGATGAATGACATCCAAGGACAACATAACCATGAATCAAGCATATCACAACGAAACCAAACCACATAGAAGAACAGGTTAACAACCCGCAACAAGATTAGTGCAAAACCATGAATCGTACCACACAAATCAACACAAACAACACAACGGCTCGATGCCAATTGTTGGGATCCAATATTTATGTTGTTTGATGATTCGGTGGTCTAGGATTAATGATTAAACAAGAAAGCCATTTTAGATAGATGAAGAGAGTTGAGAGGAGGTTCTTGAAGAGAGTTGCTTAAACAAATGTAGATTAGATTCAAAGAAGCCACACCCCTTCCATGGATGGAAGGGGTATTTATAGTTACACAAGATCGTCCTCTATCGGACTATGGATCGGGCATATCGATGGGTAAAGACCGTCCTTCCTCACGGTGTTGCACTAAACTAAACTACGCTACAAACTAACTAATAAACTACTAAATAACGTAAACAATGACAAATCTACGAGCTAACATATGCTAGACCATTATTGGGGTGACCGACTCTTTAAGGAATTAACGTAACTCCAATTCCTAACATCTACAAAGGAATTAACGTAACTACAAGACAAATCTTTGGACTATCAAGGACCTATCCCGAACATGCCTCCTACTCTTGCAATTGAATCCATTCAAAAATGGTGATCACTCTCAAAGATGGCCACGTGACGGAGGAAGTAAAAGAAACCAAGGCGGAAATTTTGGCGGAATTACGACAATCGCTAGTAAAATTGAAAATCTTAGTCGAGATATCTTTGAAGGTCATAGAAACCGTTCATGCCATCCAAGTGTGTTTTGAAAGTGATAAGGTTTTAAAATGTACCTTTTTGAGGGGTCGTTTAAGCCCTTATTTGATTACTTTTGTATTCGTTATTACTTAATATCGTTCCTTTTCACTTTTTAGGTCTCTTGAAGGCAAATTGCTGTAATGGAACTTATTTGGACGAAAAGGCGCGAATATACGAAGAAAATGGTCAAAGTCAAGAATCGAGACACTCAGGCTGCTGAAATACAAGGTGGCGGCGTCAATGCTTAAGCTATGACGCTCGAGCATTTAATGAAACCGAAGCCAAATTTCTTATTTTCAAGTGGCGGTGTCGGGCTTTAAAAGAGTAGGCCGTCATGACTCGAACGGCCTAGATTTGATCGGATGGCGTCGAGTCTCAAAGCGATGGCGTCACGGACATAAGGTGGCGCTGTCACAAGGCGCAACTGTCTTGTAAAGTAGCTTATCTTGTTTTGGCCATAACGTTTGCATCTGAACTCGAATTTAGGTGATTCAAAAGCCAGCGACCGGGCGAGAAAATCTGATTTGGTGAAAAAGTGGTCGTGGCCGTCACTCTTTAGGTGTGACACCGATACGCTCTTTCCGACATAAAATCGCCTATAAATATAACATTATAACTTCACTTTTGTAAGCCCTAAACCCTAAGTCCGATTCCGGGGTTTAGGTAGGTGTTCCGACAACAAGGGTTTCAAACACTCTATAAACATCGTGTAATTGTTTGTTTGATTATACAATCCTATGGTATGTCTTTAATTATCATAATTGTTGCTTGCTCTTTATTAATTATGTTTGGCTAATTCATCTAGTGTTTGCTTATGATTGTATGAAACTTGTATATAATTAATTAGATCTTATTGATTTCTTAATGATGCTTGTGTCTATCTTCATCATTAGGGTGTCACAATTTCAATGAGTCTAATTGGTTTAGTTTATAATTCTTGCATCCTCTCATCTCTTGTTTGATTGGTTGTCTCTTATCTTAATTGTAATTGGCTTAGGAGTGCGACTAGGCTATCGTTGTGTTTAATACTTGATAAATCTTAGATAGTTTATGAATGACTTAGTGGATTTCGTTTACTAAACCTAAAGATAACCTCAAAGTTAGTTTATGAATGACTTAGTGGATTTCTTTTACTACATTTAAAGGTGACTTCAAAGAGTTAGGGAATGCACACCTTACGACCTTAGAAAACACAACGTGTTAATAATAAGGACGTGGCAATTCAACCATCAATAGTACGTGACAATTCGGTGGGTAGAATTAGATAGCTAGCAGGGTAATACATCATAAGTAGATCGCTTCACGTTCTGGTAGACCCATATTTTAGTTAGTATCTTTTGGGATAGTTGACTAGCAACTAATTCCACCCTCCCTCAAAACCGAGATTCATAAAATATAAAATACAAAATAATAATCCTCACCTTTAGACATAAATCGACATACACTTCAGCCTAACGACACTATTCCCTAGATAACGATATCAATACCGTGGCTTACCCTAATACTACACTACAGCGATTAGGTTCCTTGCCTAGGGTGTTATAAAACTTACTCGACGAAAAGGAAGTTCCTTTGACCACGAGCGGCCAGCGTGTGGCGTTATCGAGAAAGCATGGAGGAGGACATCTCATGAAGAATTGTCCTCATGTCGATGAAGAAGATTTAATTGAAGAAGCCAAGTATGGAGAAAATCGACCGTTTTACGAAGATAATTGAAATAGTAACGGGTATCGTGGTAATTACATACGTGGGCCTTATGGAGAAAGAAAGCCTAGTTTTGAAGAAACAATTAACAAGTTCCTGGAGAATTCAGCCCAAAGACAAAAGGAGCAAGATGAGTGGTTAAAAGAATTCCAGGAAAACACTGTCAAAAATATTTCTAAGCACGACACAACCCTAAAAAACCTAGAATCTATGGTGGAAAAGCTCAGTGAAAAAGTAAGGATGAATAACAATAAACCTAAAGGATCAAAACCCGCTATGGAATGTAAGGTGATTTTTGTGGATGATAACTCGAAGGTTCATGCCAATGATACGGATTCGAGGGTTGATCACCGTCGACGAATCTGAGTTCTGCCGTAACACGCGCTTATGTGTTCGGACGTAACTATGTTTTAACTGACAATAATGAGGTTATGATGAATATTGAGGAAAAGCGACTCTAACGAGTTACGCCAGTAACCAAGAATGTCGATTCTGGCGTGGCGGGATCATGGGCGACGACTTCCTCGAAGTGAGCGAATCGGGAACTCGGGTAATTAACGGGTGCTAACCCGACATTAATCTATGCCTTTGTCCCCATCTAAAATAAATATCACAGTGCAAGGCAATTCCGTAACTAAGGGGACTCATATGATCTATGGGTTTCATGCGATCATAGAAGCGAAAATGCGACGGAGGAACCGACAAGGATAAAATCAAGAATAACAAATTTATGTGGGCCGCATATCGATAAAGAAAGATTAGAAAAGCTCTCCTTGAGGAAGAAGAGGGCGCTTATCACTCATTGGTGTACTCAGATCATCATAGCGGCGAGGAGTCCATACATGCAATCCCTTCCACAGTATTGCAGCAGCGGGGATAGTGAAAGAGAGGAAGAGTGGACATGCCCTCACGGCGTGAAAGACATTGTATAAATTTAGGTGACTTGGCATTTGATGACTAATCATGTCTGATTCGGGGATGCTAGAATTGCCCGAATCTTCTTAAAAAGCTAAAAGTTGATTACGAGGAGCACAATCGAGAAAAAGGAAATGGCTAATAAAGACATATCTTGCATGGATGAGCGTTTAAGTGAAGCCGACAACAAAGAAATACGTAGTCACTTCTTGTCTCCAGGAGAAATCACTCCCTACGATAAGCATTAGCATTTTATATTTTCTTTACTTTCAATTCATGTATTTGTACCTTTGAATATTGAATTGGTTTGTATGATTAATATGAGCTGCTAAGCACCTCTTGGTCTTGGCCTAGTTATGATTCCTAAAGCTGTTTTGTTTTCGTTTACATTAATTCCGTATAATTATTTCTAAGTGTATGCATGCTTAGTCTATTGGTAGCCACCTTGGTTCGGTAGTTGTGAATGGCGGTGAGGCCAATTGCCTAGGAGATATAACCAACTTACCCTAGGTGAGCGGACTAAGGCAGGAAGCTTAAGATATGACAAGCGGCGACCCTTTCTACTTGTGCGATTTGACCAATGATCACCTATCGTTTGGATGAACTTAAGAATTAGGGGTGAGTATTTACGTTGCTAGCTTGGCACTCACTATTATAGATCTAGCATGTAGCGGTGTAATGACTTGGCAGGGACCGGGAACAACGGGACTTATGATGGGACACCTAACTTCTCTTGTGGTGGCATCTTTCTTTGATAGGTTGGGGGAATTGACCAAATGCGGTCCTCGACTTTGACCCCACGAAGTAAATGGAAGTAAGTAGACATAGGCATAACTAGCTAGGAGGATTAACTAGGTTAGCACCACTCTCCTCTATTGATTTTCCCTTTACCCTTTATTTGCTTTATTACCTTTAGTAGTTTAATTAATTAATTCCATATCGAAACCATTATTAATCTGTGACACCTAGACTTAGTAATAATCCAACTCACATAGCTCTTGATCGACCTCGGCATTACCGATTACTACACTACATACGACCGGGTTTTGCTTTCGTTAGTGCACTATGGTGAACCATAGGTCTAACGAGACTTTATAAATATTAAAACACGATCGATTAAAACACTGCATCAAGTTTTTGGCGCCCGTGTGAGGGAGTTATATTAGGATTAATATTAAGTCTTTCAATTCGTTTTATACTTTTCTCACGATCATATTTCAATTTTTCAAGTACCATGGAAGTTGTTAACATCGATGACCTCACTCTTGAGGAATACTTGGCGTTGACAAGAAGCGGAACAAGGGCGGTCTCTTAAGACCGCAATTGGAGCGGATGTCCGTTCGAAATCAAATACCAATTTATGGGGAGCTTCGTGCTAACCCTTTTTGAAAAGCAGGGCGAAGATGCATATGAGCACGTTGAAAATGTCCTATACATTGCAAGCCTTTTCAACATTCAGGCGTGTCTCATGATCTTTGTTATGCTAAGGGTATTCGATGACTCTTCTTGGGCTGCGGAAGATGGATAGAAAGATTGCCCGCAGGGAAATTAATACTTGGGCTCTACTTAAGAAGCACTTTATTGGGATATATTGTCCACCATCGAATATTTCTAACCAGACTTTTGGAGATCCATAATTTCAAACAAGAAGTCGATGAAGCGTTGTATCAAGCATGGGATAGATACAACGATCTCCTTCTAAGTGTCCTACATTTTTTACGAACAACCATCGGAAGGTCAACATTTTCTACTAAGGAATTAACGTAACTACAAGACAAATGTTGGACTATCAAGGACCTATCCGAACATGACTCCTACTCTTGCAATTGAAGCCATTCAAAAATGGTGATCACTCTCAAAAATGACACGACGGAGTAAAAAGAAACCAAGGCGAAATCGACCGTTTACAAAGATAATTGAAATAATAGCTTGGTATCGTGGTAATTACAACCGTGGGCCTTATGGAGAAAGAAAGCCCGGTTTGAAGAAACAATTAACAAGTTCTGGAGAATTCACCCAAAGACAAAAGGAGCAAGATGAGTGGTTAAAGAATTCCGGGAAAACAACGACAAAATCTTTCTAAGCACGACACAACCCTAAAACCTAGAATCTATGGTGGAAAAGCTCGGTGAAAAAGTAACGATGAATAACAATAAACACGAAGGATCAAAACCGCTATGGAATGTAAGGTGATTTTGCGGATGATAACTTTCGAAGGTTCATGCCAATAATCACAGTTCGAGGGTTGATCCGTCGGCAGATATGAGTTCTGTAGTAACACGCCTTATGAGTTCTGACGTAGCGTGATTTTAACGACAATAACGAGGTTATGATGAATATTGAGGAAAACAACTCTAACGAGTTACGCCGTAACCAAGAATGTCAGTTACGGCGTAACAGGGATACATGGGCAGACAGCTTCCTCGAAGTAGACGAATCGGGAACTCAGGTAATTAACGGGTGGTCCCACGACATTAATCTATGCCCTTTGTCCCCATCTAAAAAGAAATATCACTGGTGTACGGCAATTCCCATAACTAAGGGGGACTCATATGATCTATGGGTTTCATGCGATCCTAGAAACAAAAATTGCGACAGATGAACCGACAAGGATAAAATCAAGAATAAAAAATTTATGTGGGCCGCATATACTGATAAAGAAAGATTAGAAAAGCTCTCCTTCAAAGAAGAAGAGAGCCACTTATCACTCATTGGTGTACTCCGATCATCATAGCGGCGACGAGTCCACGAGCATGGCCTACATGCAATCCCTTCCGAGTATTGCAGCAGCGGGGATAGTGAAAGAGAGGAAGAGTGGACATGCCCTCACGGCGTGAAATACATTGTATAAAGTTAGGTGACTTGGCATCGATGGTGATACGCAATCTGAGTTGGGGATGCGAGTGCCCGAATCTTCTTAAAAGCTAAAAGTTGATTACGAGGCACAATCGAAAAGAAGGAAATGGCTAATAAAGACATATCTTGCATGGATGAGCGTTTAAGTGAAATGACAACAAAGAAATACGCAATCACTTGTCTCAAGGAGAATCACTCCCCTACGATAAGCATTAGCATTTATATTTTCTTTACTTTCAATTCATGTATTTCGTACCTTTGAATATTGAATTGGTTTGTATGATTAATATGAGCTAAGCACCTCTTGGTCTTGGCCTAGTTATGATTCATAACTGTTTTGTTTGAGTTTACATTAATTCCATACAATTATTTCTAAGTGTATGCATGCATAGTCTATTGGTAGCCACTCTTGGTTCGGTAGTTTTGAATGGCGGTGAGACCAATTGCCTAGGAGATATGACCAACTTACCCTAGGTGAGCGGTTGAGGCAGGAAGGGTAGGATATGACCAGCGGCGACCCTTTCTACTTGTGCGATTTGACCAGTGATCACTATCGTTTGGATGAACTTAAAATTAGGAGGTGAGTGTTTAAGTTGCTAGCGCGGGCACTCACTATTATAGATCTAGCATGTAGCGGTGCTTAATGACTTGGCTTAGGGGACCGAGAACAGCAGGACTTATGAGGGACACTGACTTCTCTGTGGTGGCATCTTTTTGATAGGTTAGGCGAATTGACCAAATGATGTCCTCTCGACTTTGATCCCACACGGAGTAAATGGAGTTAGTAGACATAGGCATAACTAGCTAGGAGGATTAACTAGGTTAGTACCACTCTCCTCTATTGATTTTCCCTTTACCATTTATTTGCTTTTATTTGCTTTATTACGCTTTAGTAATTTAATTAATTAATTCCTATCGAAACCATTATTAATCTGTGACACCTAGACTTTGTAATAATCCAACTTACATAGATCTTGATCGACCTCGGCTTTACCGATTACTACACTACACGACCGGGTACACTTTGCCGTTAGTGCACTAGGGTGAACCATAGGTATAACGAGACTTTATAAATATTAAAACACAGTCGATAAAACTGCATCAAGTTTTTGGTCTTTGTGACGAGGAGTTATATTAGGATTAATATTAAGTCTTTCAATTCGTTTTATACATTTCTCACGATCATATTTCAAGTTTTCGGTACCATGGAAGTTGTTAACATCGATGACCTCACTCTTGAGGAATACTTGGCGTTGGCAAGAGCGGAACAAGGGCGGGTCTCGTAAGACCAACAATTGGAGCGGATGTATGTTTGAACAAATACCAATTTATGAGGGAGCTTCGTGCTAACCCTTTTTGAAAAGCAGGGCGAAGATGCATATGAGCACGTTGAAAATTTCCTATACATCATAAGCCTTTTCAACATTACAGGCGTGTCTTATGATCTTTGTTATGCTAAGGGTATTCCCAATGACTCGTCTTGGGCGCGGAAGATGGATAGAAAGATTGCCCAGGGGCAATTAATACTGGGCTCTACTTAAAGCCATTTATTCGGATATATTGTCCACCATCGAAGATTTCTAACCGACTTTTGGAGATCCATAATTTCAAACAAGAAGGCGACGAAATGTTGTATCAAGCACAGGATAGATACAGCGATCTCCTTACAAGTGTCCTACATATGATCTGAACAACCATCGGAAGGTCAACATTTTCTACAAAGGAATTAGCATAACAACAAGACAAATGATGGACTATCAAGGACCTATCCGAACATGACTCCTACTATTGCAATTGAAGCCATTCAAAAATGGTGATCACTCTCAAAAATGGCGGGATGGAGGAGTAAAAGAAACCAAGCGGAAATTTTTACGGAATTGTAGCAATCGCTAGTAAAATTGAAAATCTTAGTCGAGATATCTTTGAAGGTCATAGAAACCGTTCATGCCATCCAAGTGGGTTGTGAAAGGCGTGGAGGAGGACATCTCACGAAGAATTGTCCTCGTGTCGATGAAGAAGATTTAATTGAAGAAGCCAAGTATGGAGAAAATCGACCGTTTCACGAAGATAATTGAGATAGTAATGGGTATCGTGGTAATTACAACCGTGGGCCTTATGGAGAAAGAAAGCCAGGTTTGAAGAAACAATTAACAAGTTCTGGAGAATTCACCCAAAGACAAAAGGAGCAAGATGAGTGGTTAAAAGAATTCCGGAAAACAACGACAAAAATCTTTCTAAGCACGACACAACCCTAAAAATCTAGAATCTATGGTGGAAAAGCTCGGTGAAAAGTAAGGATGAATAACAATAAACACGAAGGATCAAAACCGCTATGGAATGTAAGGTGATTTTTGCGGATGATAACTCGAAGGTTCGAGGCCAATGATACAGTTCAAGGGTTGATCCGTCGACAGATCTGAGTTACGCCGTAACACGCCTTATGAGTTATGGCGTAACTATGTTTTAAACGACAATAACGAGGTTATGATGAATATTGAGGAAAAGCGACTCTAACGAGTTATCGTAACCAAGAATGTCGATTCTGGCGTAAGCGGGATACATGGGCGACGACTTCCTCGAATTAGGCAGATCGGGAACTCGGTAATTAACGGGTGGTCCCACGACATTAATCTATGCCTTTGTCCCCATCTAAAAGAAATATCACTGCTGCAAGGCAATTCCCGTAACTAAGGGGGACTCATATGATCTATGGGCTTCATGCGATCCTATAAGCGAAAATTACAGCGGAGGAGCAGACATGGATAAAATCAAGAATAACAAATTTATGTGGGCGCATATAGTGATAAATAAAGATTAGAAAATCTCTCCTTGAGGAAGAAGAGGGCCGCTTATCACTCATTGGTGTACTCAGATCATCATAATCGGCGTGGATTCCACGAGCATGGCTTCGTGCAATCCCTTCATGAGTATTACAGCGGCGGGGATAGTGAAAGAGAGGAAGAGTGGACATGCCCTCATGAGCGTGAAAGACATTGTATAAAGTTAGGTGACTTGGCATTTGATGGTGATGCTGTAATACTGATTCGGGGATGCCGGCGTGCTTGAATCAAAGCTAAAAGTTGATTACGAGGAGCACAATCGGAAAAAGGAAATGGCCAATAAAGACATATCTTGCATGGATGAGCGTTTAAGTGAAGCGACAACAAAGAAATATATCGATCATCAGTGCGAAAGAATAAATACTCACAGGGAAACTTTATGGGTGTCATGCAATCCCTATGACGATATATGTAGCGGGGAAGCGGCTCGAGGAGAATAGGAAAAGGCAATTCTTTTGGTCCTCAACCAACGATGAGGAGAGAGAGTTTGCCTTGGCTGGACAACACAGGATTCGATAGTTGGGTGAAGATTAAGTATGGACATGTTGACACGTTAACCAAAGAGAAGATTTGGAAGGAGTACATGGATCGAGAAAATTCAAACAACAAAAGTCTCAACAACATGGTGAAATAACAATTGAGGATGACAAGGAGTTGGTTAGAGATGAAAAGAAGAATGCAAGCGTGTACTCTTGGAGAATACGCTCGACGAAGAATGGTTCAAAGGTATAGCTTCGATGATGATGACATTGAAGGATCTTAGATTACCTTGAGTTGCAAGGTAATGATGAGTTCTTGATCCCGGCGGCGAAGCTTATGAGCAAAGGAGGTGCAAAATCCTTGGGATTCCCTACAAGAGACCACCACCGATTATTGTCGAAAAATACGAATTCACTCGCTACCACTTGGGACCGGAAGAAAATTTTTGCAAAATCCAGAAAATCAAAAGTAATAAATACCTCCGAACTGCCACGAATGTCGCCTGGATGAGCCATAACTTGATGAAAGACATTGAAGAGGTCGGGGAAGTCCAAAGGCCCCCATAGAGCCCCGCGACTCTGAGTCTAACGACTCGTAAATAAAGAAAAGTGCTCTTTCAGGAGACAACCCGAATTATGCCTTTCTTTTGTTTTATTTCCATTTCTGTAGGGTTTTGTGTTATCTAACCATTTTTGCAGAAACGAGGAAGTAATTCTGCTGCGATTCTTTGATCGACGAGTTACGGTAACTCACTCATGTGGTTACGCCATAACCAACTTTTAGAAGCGAAATTCTTGGCGCATTAATAATTACGGTAATACCATCCACACGTGGTTATCTGTAACCACTCGCTTTAAACTTATGTCGGGTTTTTCGATTCTGGCGTAACTCCTCAAAGATTCTGACGTAACCTTCCTTCTTTAATTCTTTCATTTTAAAACCCAATAACCTTGTATTAGTATTTTAAATGAACTTTGTGGGTGTGATCCCGTAATCCCTCACGAGACTTCACTCGTCCACTTGGGACACCAAGTGGTTTAAAAACTTGTTGCATATGCTAAATGCAACCGTGATTCCTCTGAAAGTGAGTTAGGTTTGTTTTCATTTTACATTTTTTTCTTTTTAGAATTATGCTTGTCGATAGTGTGATTTCGAGGATTGAAGTTTGCTCATGATGCTTATCTGAAGACGCGTCTCTTTTCATGGGCCTTCTTTCTTTGTGGAGCAAATTTGGGAAGTTCTCACTCTAATTCTACTTTTCTCTTCAATTTATTTTTGCTTAGTACAAAGGGACTTTGTACAATTCAAGTGGGGGACGGGGTAGAATTATCTCTTGAACATTACTTTTCCCTCGATTTTCTTGTTTATTTTGAAAAATTATGCCATTTTAAAATTTTGACATGTTTTCTTAACCTAACTAGATTAGACCTTAGCCACACATACAACCCTTGATATATTATGGTGAGATTAGCCTTATCCGTTTCCAATATTTTACCCCAAAGCCACCAAATTATGAGTGTCTTGGTAGCTTGTAAACTTTAGAACTTGGCCCTTGCATCATTTCGAGACCATAGGCGAGGTATGTTGAGTTAGCTCGACGTATTTGGACTTTTGTTTTAGAAGGCAATATTATAGGATTATCACCCAAATAGCCTACCATTGTGTGTTTATCGATTAGTCACCTCGACTTCTCGACCGTCATGTGAAACCCTTTTGTTGCACTCACCTTTAGTGCAAGATACCCTAGGTACACCCATCCGAGCCATTCCTTTCATTTAGTTAACACGATATATTGTTTGATACACCCATATACCTTAGCATACCACGTAGTCTTTATTTGTGATTGGGAAGTCATCATTTGCCTAAGTTTAAGGTTAGAGTCGAAAGGTTGAAAATCACGCTTTCATCGACTACATTCACGAAGATCATTGAAGACCCCAATTCCCATGGTTCATCTCAAGTGGGGAAGATTATGTTTAGTTATTATTGTTATGTTGAAAAAAAAGTTGTTATGTTATTGTAAAGTGCGATGTTATAAGCACTATGTTATGAGCTTTAAAGATTTAGTATCGAGGAGGCCACCTCGGTCACATTTGAAGATTAAAGTTTGTAATTATGCCAGCAGTTGGGGAAAAGGTAATGTGCCCATCACGGCGTCCTCTAATGACACATCTACCTTATATTTCATGATCCGATTTCTTGACTTCAAAGCTTGAAAGTTTGGCGGACGGTGAAGTGGTGATGACTTGGTTATATATTTAGACTACACCTTGTTTTTATTTTACACCATTTATATATCCATGTCTTATCCTACCCTTTAGTCATGAAGCATGTCTAGGTGATCGCACAAGCAATCTTTGGTGTCTTGGCCATAGATTTGGTCATGTATCATTGATTTTGTCCGCTTCGCGTGACATGTTAGTAATGACGAGTCACCCTTAACCTTTATCGTGTCTACCCATATTGCCTTGAGAATTGTTTAGCCCTTAACTCTAGTGGTGGAGATTTGTGTAACCGCCAAGCTTATGATAGAATACATGCTATGGTATGCGATTGGTGATCACCCCAAAATTGACACTTAGAATAGTTGAGAGATTTGAGTGTTTTGTTCCCTTTCGTGAGGTGTTCGACTTTGTTTTATTCTAGCATAAGGGATTTATAAACTTATATTTTTAGGTTTTGGGAGATATCTTTTAGGAATCTTTCTAATAAGGTCTACTTGAGGGCAAGTAGAGTTCAGTGGAGGATATTTGATAACATCAAATAGTCCAAAATATTAAGTGTCAATTTCCGATAATTCTTGTAATTTATATCATTTATTTGGATTCGCTTGTTTTCCATTGTTTTCCACTTTCAGGTAAATTACGAGCATTGGAGCTAAAGAGATGCGGAATTGAAGAATTATCTAAAGAATTATCATAGTAGCTGATTTTGAAGAGGTTACGACGTAACTCATCTCTCACATTACGCCGTAACTATTGTGTGACTCAGAAAACCAACTTATCATAAGGTTACGGCATAGCTCTTCCCAAAGGTTACGACGTAACTATATTAGGTCAAATGAGGTTCCACGCCACTGATACTTACGCCGTAACTATTTCATCAACTACGGCGTAACCAAGTTTATTGAAGACTATGGCTTAACCACTTATAAGGTTCTGTAGTAACTAGCGATCTAGTGCAAATTACGAAGGAATTGAAGGTTCGGCGTAACTCTTTTTATGGTTCTGCCGTAACCTAGATCCGCCTATAAATACCCCACAATTCTAACATTTCTAATCATCCCATTCCACACACAACAACCGAAACGTGGAAAAAGCTCAAAGCGGGTCTAGAGGAACATACTGGTGTCTCAAGGAAGAAATCACTCCCCTCGATAAGCATTAGCATTTTATATTTTCTTTACTTTAAATTCATGTATTTCGTACCTTTGAATATTGAATTGGTTTGTATGATTGATATGACTAAGCACCTCTTGGTCTTGGCCTAGTTATGATTCATAACTTTTTATTTGCGTTTACATTACTTCCGTACAATTATTTCTAAGTGTATGCATGCATTGTCTATTAGTAGCCACCCTTGGTTCGGTAGTTTTGAATGGCGATAAAGGCCAATTGCCTAGGAGATATAACCAAGCCGACCCTAGGTGAGCGGATTTGAGACGGGAAGGGTAAGATATGACCAACCGGCGACCCTTTCTACTTGTGCGATTTGACCAACGATCACCTATCGTTTGGATGAACTTAAGAATTAGGGGTGAGTGTTTAAGTTGCTAGCACAGGCACTCACTATTATAGATCTAGCATGTAGCGGTATTTAATGACTTGGCAGGGACCGGGAACAACAGGACTTATGAGGGACACGACTTCTCTGTGGTGGCATCTTTGCGATAGGTTAGGGCGAATTGACCAAATGTTGTCCTCTCGACTTTGACCCCACAAGTAATTGGAGGTAAGTAGGCGTAGGCATAACTAGCTAGGAGGATTAACTAGGTTAACACCACTCTCCTCTATTGATTTTCCTTTACCATTTATTTGCTTTTATTTGCTTTATTACGCTTTAGTAGTTTAATTAATTAATTCCCTATCGAAACCATTATTAATCTGTGACACCTAGACTTAGTAATAATCCAACTCACATAGCTCTTGGGTCAACCTCGGCTTTACCGATTACTACACAACACACGACCGGGTGCACTGCCCGTTAGTGCATTAGGGTAGACCTTAGGTATAATGACACTTTATAAATATTAAAACCTGGTCAGTAAAACCTGCATCAATATCACAAGTACCTTGATTGATTTTTCAAATGTTTTTTCAATTGGTTTCGAGGCGGAAAGAACAATACCAAAAGACCGACCAATTTACTTTATGCATTGGAGTTATAAGGATGGTTAAGTTAGGTATTCGTTCCCACGATCCCGAAAGAACCGGAGGGATCTACCCAGGGACAATTCACTAGATAGTGTAGAAGTCCTTAGGTATGATGAAAAAGGAGAAAAGTGAGAATATGGGAAGAGTGCCGGTGAGAAGCAGCTAGAACTAGAATAAACCCAACAAGGTTCTAGTAATGAAGTCTCGGTAAGCCTTGAGCAGGTTGAAGAATAAAAAAGAATTGAATGTGAAAAGTGTGAAAAAAATAGCCCTCCATTAATTCAACCTTAGGGTAGAAACGGGTTCAATTCATATACTCTTGGTGGCTACTAAGGTAACAGGTATTGAAGACAAGGCGTCATGGACCTAGTGACGCCTTGCACTAAAATTGAAAGCCACTCAAGTTCTCTTAAAAGGACTTGTTTCATTCTCACGGGGAACCGACATTATCTATCGACTGTCTCTTAGAGATAGTTGATATTTGATAACATCAAATTAGCCTGATCTTTTATATATCAAATTCCCGTGTTTATGGCCTCAATTGTATTGATATGGTACTTAATTCATTTATATTCATTCATATTTGCATTCCAGGATAAATGAGGCGTTGAAGCGGAAAAGATGTGATATAAGGCCAAATATATATTCTGAAGATAGATTTACGAGGGTCTATGAATTCCGTGTGAAGATTACGCCGTAACTCGTTAATAATGTTCTGGCGTAAATATGATGCTTTGAAGGATACGGCGTAACCATTTCTTATGGTTACGTCGTAATTATTTTTGTGATGGTTACGACGTAGCGTAGCAATTTAGTTCGCCGTAGAGATAATTACGAAGCGGATAAAATATATTGTTGAAGAATTACGGCATAATTCGACAATATAATTCGTCGTAATTAATAACTTGGGCGCAATGGAGTTGAAGTCCAGGGGCTAAATGAAGTTAAATGATATTTATTTCGAGGAATGAAAATAAAAATAACAAGTACGATCAGGGACTAAAGGTGATAATTCATATGAAGTTTATTTACTTCAAGGACTTGTTATAAAAATATGAAGTATGATGAGGGGCCAAAAGCGTACACTAGAGTAAATAAGTTTCAAGAGAATTGGTTGATGATAAAAATACGAAATGACATATTTACGGGCGTAACTAAAAATTAGTTCTGGCGTAATTTTGATTCTGGCGTAATTAATAATTCGATTACTTGTAACTTTCTATTTTCGTAATTATTTGCGCCGACATTGGTTACTGGCGTAATTTAAACTTAAGGTTCTGCCGTAACCATGTCGCGACCTATAAATCTGACACCAAATCTGCACTTTTAGTATCTCTCTTCACCCCTCTCCTAGGGGTCGATTAGGCACCACTCGGGGCAATTTCCGGTGATCAAAGCCATTTTCCAAGGAAGAATTCACCTACAATCATCATCATTATTAGTTTTCATCAAGTAATTTGTATCAAACATAATTCTATTCATGTTTTATTCATTATTGTTGGATTAATTTACTATATGATTGGCTAAGCACCCACAGTGTTGGCCTAGTTATTATTCATGTCGTTTTGTTTACGTTTATATTACTTTCGTATAATTATTTCTAAGTGTATGCATGCATAGTTTATTGGTAGCTTCCTTGTTTGGTAGTTTTGAATGGCGGTATAGGCTAGTCGCTTAGGAGATATGACCAGTGACCCTAAGTGAGTAGGCGGGGCGGAAGAGTAAGATATGACCAACGACCCTTTCTACTTGTGCGATCGACCAACCGATCACCTACCGTTTGGATGAACTTAAAATTAGAGGTGAGTGTTTAAGTTGCTAACACCGGGCACTCACTATTATAAGTCTAGCATGTAGCGATACTTAATGACTCGGCTTAGGGACCGGGAACAAGCTGGACTTATGAGGGACACCGACTTCTCCGATGGTGGCATTTTGGCGATAGATTAGGCGAATTGACCAAATCTTCCTCTCGACTTTGACCCCACAGAAGTAATTGGAAGTAATTAGGCGTAGACATTACTAGCTAGGATGAATAACTAGCTTAGCACCACTCTCTTCCATTGATCTCAACTCTTTCCTTTATCTACTTTCTTTTATTTCCTTGTTTTATTTGTTAATTAGTTAATTCAATATCAAAACCTATTAAATTGTGACATAGACTTAAGTTAATTTCTGATCCACGTAGCTCTTGGGACGACCTCGGTTTTACCGAACACTACACTACACACGACCGGGTACACTTCCCGTTAGTTCATTAGGGTAGACCATAGGTATAACGAGACTTTACAAATATTAAAAACTGGTCAGTAAAACCTGCATCAAGTTTTTGGCGCCACTGCCGGGTAGCTATTTAGGATTTTAATTTAAGTTTTTCTTTTATTTTCTTTTATTTTTAGTTTTCTTTTTCTCTTCTTTTCTGTTTTTGTTTTTTTTTTTATATTTCAGGATATGGAAGATTCAGATTTTGACATGCTCACTATGGAACAATATATTGCTTTAACTCAATGTAACCAAAGATCAGGCATCGTATATCCCGAGTTTAATGATGACATCGACTTTGAGATCAGCTGCCAGTTCCTAAGGGAACTTAGACAAAAGCTTTTCGCGGGAACTGATGATGAAGATGCCCACTTGCATGTGCGAAGAGTATTAGAGATCGCTGATCTTTTCCACACTCCAGGAGTCACTCAAGATACATTAATGCTTAGAGTATTTCCAATTACTCTCACAAGTGCAACAAGAAGATGGATGTACAGGCTTCCTGCTGGGTCGATCAATAAATGGAATCTTTTGGAGAAAGCATTTATTAGAAGATATTATCCTCCTTCAAAGATTGCCAAGAAGATGGAAGAAATAAGGAGTTTCAGACAGAAGATGGATGAAACGCTAGATGAAGCTTTGGAAAGATATAATGACCTTCTTTACAGATGCCCAACGCATGATATCAGCAACCATCAGATGGTCCTTATTTTCTACAAAGGTTTACACATCCCGTCCAGCCAAATGCTCGACTATCAAGGACCTATCCCTACAATGCCACCTGCACAAGCCCTTAGATCAATTGAAAAGATGGCTGACCATTCACAAAATTGGTATGATGCAACAACCACTTGGGCCATAAATAGCAATAGCAATAGCTTGGCTAACATTGACGATATCACCAAAATAATTAATTAACTTGTATGTGATATGAATATGGTTAAGGAAAACATTCATGCTATACAAGAGCATTATCTTCGAAAAGAGCATAAAGAATATGAGCAGGTCAGGTATACTGAGTCATTGGAAGAAGCCGTCAATAAATTCTCGGATAATTTAAAAAGGATGCGACTCAAATTACAAATGGATTAGGAAAATCAAGGAGGGTGCGGACTTAGATTTAAAAAATCTTGAAGCTAAGAGGAAAAGTTTGGAAGCTAAGCTTGAAGAATTAAACAAAAAGGTCCTGGAAAGTAAAAAGAATGCGGTTGAAACTATCAAGGCAACGGTGGGAAAGATGAAAGAAGTCAACACGAGCCGGTTCCTTATATCAGACCTTTTGTCCCACCTATCCCATTTCCAGGGCGTTTGAAGGTTGTGAGAGATGAAGAAACAAGCAATGATCAATTGAAGAAGATGGAAGCATGGAGCATACAGGATGATGAAGCAATTCCACAAGCTAATGTGGAATCAACTACAACGCAAAATGGTAACAGTTCTAACTCTTCTTTTATTACTAACAATCTTGCTAGTTTTCCTATCCATGTTGCTGAAAACATGGATGAAATTATCTGACCCTTGACCTCACAAACCTCGCTTGTCGCATCACCCGATGATGGCTATGTAGCTCGACTCTTGAACCAATTTTACTTGATGTTGCAAAGGAATTAGAGGACAAGATCTTGACACTTGATGAATAACGAGGAGGCGTATGAGCCAATTGATCGGCCACGTCACAAGGTGAACCAATCATTAGTGCCATCAACTAAAGCGGGTAAGGTATGGAGGAAATGACATCTCCTTTTAGGTATGATCATAACTTATCATTTCCCATCCCATAGCAAATTCACACCCTCATGGTGTTTATTGCTATTTTCACCCACACTTGATTTCAAGTGATGGGATGAACACCCTTTACGTAGTAAATAAGGGTGGAGTCAAGCTCGTGACTCGAACAAAACACAGCGCTTAGTGGGAGGCACCCCATGCCTATCTTTTCTTTTTCATTTTATTAGTATAGTTGGGTTTTGTGTTTTAACCATTTTGCGAGAATCGGAGAAGATTGCATCAATATCATAAGCGGGGACGACATGTCCATCGATTCTGGCGTAACTCATCCCAATGATTACGCCATAACATATCTGGCGGCGATTCTCTCGAGCATTACCAACTACGGCGTAATCCCATGCTATGGTTACGCGTAGCTACCCTCTTATGGCGCTGCCGGTTTTGCCATAATTACGGCGTAACTCCTTCATGAGTTACGGCGTAATTATCCTCAATTCAATTCTTTCTATAATAACACACTAGCCTTGTATTAGTTTTAAATGAACTTTGTAGGTATGTCCCTGTAAAACCTCACGGTATGTTCCCTTGCAATGAACTGGATTAATCTAGACTGAGCACACCTACCCTATATTTCCATTGTGTGAGGATAAGCCTTTTCGTTTTCCCTTATACATAATTCCATAAAAATGAGTGTCTTTGGTGGTAGTAGACTTTAGAACTTGGCCTTGTATATCTTTTCGAGACCATTATCATGAGCATTACAGAGGTAACTTGGTGTGATCGGTGCGACTAGGATATAAGGCAATTTTAGGATTAAACCTAAATAACCCATATATGTATTGTGTATATTGACTCTTCACATTGATCAATCAATCCCTGTTAAACCCTTTTGTTGCACTCACCATTAGTGCAAGATACCCTAGATACACCCTTGAGCCATCCCTTTCATTTTTCACCCAATATATGTTGTTTCGTTACACATCACCTAGACTACCCCGTAGTTTCCTTATGTCCATGGTCAATTGTTGGTTAATTTTGGTTCCACTAGTGAAAGTCGCGGGTTTTGAATAAAGGGTTTTGGAGAAAATCGGGTTTAGATGATAGTTGATCTCAAGTAGGGGGGGTACTTTTTATGTTCGTATCTTTTATATCCATGTATACCTTGTCTTGCATCAAAAAAAAAATGCAAGCAAGTGTTTTGTCTATAATTAGTGTTTTCGCCTTGTTCGAACTGGCGCAAATTTTTACAAATCCTTTTTGTCTTACGGATAAAATTAGAAACCCAAACATTTCTATCTCGCCTTTTAAATTTTAATCAATATTTGTACAATGGGGAAATTGTACATTTCAAGTGGGGGGATGGAAGATAGAAATGGTCGATTTTGATAGAAATATGTGCTAAATTGACCCAAATTTTAAAATTTTTTATATAGCACATTCTTTTTTTCATTGATGATGAAGGCCGAGTTAATGCATCTTATTTGCCTAGATTATGGAGTTTATGAGGCACCACATTACATGTCTTATGCATTAACTAGTGTATTGGATTATTGAAGACCCCTTGACTCTTGACCCTCGATTTTTACTATGGGATTTGTAACATATTGGATTTCACAAACACACTAAACCTTAAACATATGAGGCGTATACAAGATGTTTTAGAGAGAGAAAGTTAGAGGTTGGGAACTTTAGTGAGAGAAAGAAAAATCTTATTATGAGCCCCAACTCTCTACCTTTGAAGGTAGAGTATTTATAGTCTTTACACAAAACGCATACCTAACGGGATGTGGATCGGGCATACAGTGGGTAAAGACCCGTCCGTCCTCCACGGTGTTACTAAACTAAATACTACTAAACATTAAATAATCTATGACTACGAGCTTTCTAATGATTACATATACTTGAGGTGACCGACTCTTTAATAACTGGATTTACTAAATCCTAACAATCTCCCCCTAAGAGAGGACACCTCAAAATCACCTCAAAATTACATTGAACACAAACAGATATTATATTAAAATTGTTCTTGCATTATTGATGTAGTTCTTTGCACAGGAGCTCGTAGACATTGATTCTTTATTATTGCATGTTTGGATAATCAATGTGGAGGTCTTTAACTGATCCACGTGATAATGAGTTTTGAGCCAGCTTTTGAGATCATCAGTTATCATAAATCTTTGACTCTTCCATTGTGGTGTTGGTATTATGTGATGTTGTGGCGTTTGGACAGACATGCTCACATTCTGGATCATGATATATTCTCATCGAGTAGCGGAAGCTTTCGTTGATTCATGATATTGGCGGTAGCGAAGCATGGAGTGAAAATATCGAGTCATTGATGCACTTATCATGATTTCTTTAGAAATGAATGTATTGTGTGAGCATGCGGCTAAGGATTGATTGCTTCATTACGATCGTTTGCAAGCGTCGGCGTACACGCATACAATAGTTAGCAATAAAGTGCGAAAGTGTCTTAGATCACTTCGTTGAATTGAGTACCTGCCCATGGTTCCCGTTGATCGATACAAGTCTTGCTGTGATCGGTATAATTCAAAGAATTTCCTTGACGAGGTTTCGCAATTGCTCTAGTTGTTCTCAAACCGAACGTCTCAAAGAAGACAATACGGAGTGAGTGAACCAATAATTGAGATTCAGCGATTGATAAAGAGATTTGAAAAACAATAGTGTATCGCTCAATAGAAATTGTTTTTGCAATACAACGAAGGTTTTAAGGAAAATCAATTATCAATCATGAACACCTTTATTTTGAAATATTTGTACACAATCGATGTGCTAAAGAAAAGAGTTTTAAGCACAACGACCGGTTTTAAACCCCATTGTTTACATTCGGTTGTCACATGGTTGATCTATTGAATAGATGTCACATGCCACCACAGGAGCTTGTTTGATGTTGGCTCGAAGGCTTTCCATCTTCATTGTGAAATATTTTTGCAAATCACTCGGATGTTACGGCAATACCACAAGGATAATCGTGGGACTCAAGATATAATCTCTCTTTCCACATTGTGTGAAGCAGAGAGTCTTCATTGAAAGTGTCCTAATGAGATTTATTGATGATCTCGTGGCTCTAGACTCAATTGTACATATTTGGATCCTATTTCGGAGACTAGGGAGGGTCTCCTTCTTCAATATCAACAATCTCTAAGAAAGTCGATAGATAATGTCGGTTCCCGTGAGAATGAATCAAGTCCTTTTAAGAGGAACTTGAGTGGTTTGGGAAGTTGAAGTGCGGTCGTCCTTTGGGTCCATGACGTCTTGTCTTCAATACCGATGTTACCTTGGTAACCACCGGTAGCATATGAATTGAACCCGTATACGCCTAAGGTTGAATAATTGGAGGGCTATTTGTTTTCACCCTTTTCTCATTCAATTCTTTTCATTCTTCAACCCTTGATTGCTTACCGAGACTTCATTACTAGAACGTTGTTGGGTTCGTTCGATTACTAGCTCATCTCGATCCGCACTCTTCCCATTTCTCATTTTCTCCTTTTTTCAATATACCTAAAGACTCTACACTATCTAGTGGATTGTCCTGGTAGATCCCTCCGGTTACAGCGGATCATGGGAACAAATACCTAACCTTATCGTCCTTATATCACCATACATAAAGTAAAATTGGTCGGTCTATTTGGTATTGTTCATACGCCATTGGAACCAATTGAAAACCATTTGAAAATCAATCCGGATACTTGTGATATATTATCAAAGCATTTTGTACTGAATTGTTTTGATATTTTTAGAACAAGAGCTCCCCTCAATATTTGCATCAAGCATCTTTGTAATAGAACTAATTTTCATCTTTGAGGGTTGGCTTGCATCTAAGAGTAGTTATATAAAGAATGTGGTTTTCAAAATAGTTGCTCCCCCTCAATATGTGCATAGATATTTGAAAAATGTTTTGCACATATTAGGAAAAACGCACATTGGAATAAATTAATCACGTTTCAAATCTTTGTGGTTTAAGATAGATGCTCCCCTCAACATGTGCATGGAAAATTTGAAATCGTTTGGCACATGTGGGAAAGAGAGCTTGTACATCCTTATAAAACCATTTACAGATTATCGGTTTAAATCAATTTAAATCACAAATTCTCCCCGATCACAATTATCAAATCATTTGAGATTTGTGATCTCAGAGATTAAATTGATTTTGAAAACTTTGAAGAAATTGTGACTTGATTATGGAAAACATTTTAAGCGATAAGGATCAGATTATGAGACTTTAAACTCAATGATTAAACATGCATGATTATCTTGTGAGAACAATTGTATGACAAATAACCTTTTGATTTAATTGAAATCATTCTCCCCTCAATCAATGACATAGGTTGTTGATTGAGAGATAGATAATTTTGACAAACGTTAAGTCGGATGATTTTCAAAAATAGAGTCCGAGTTATTTTTCAAAGCAATTAGTTTTCATTAGATAGTAAGTAATTGTTTATAGAATCGAGCATGATTTTGAAAAACAAGATAAAGCATGGCTCTGTTCTTTCTTTGAAAGCGGGTTATTGCACGAAATGACAATAAACCATTGTTTCACTTTCTCCCAAAAATATTTTTGATTTTTGATTTTTTTTTAAATTCGAACAACATCTAAAGTCCCATGTCATTCTTTGAATGACAGCACAAAGATCGTAGATATTTATCGAATCGAGAAAATCATGACAAAACGACAATAATTTTTGGAATTTTTCAAGATTTTTCAAATTTTTATGGATTTTTGAAAGTTTTGTAATTTTGTTTTTTGCTTTTCGAAAAGATATTTACAAGAGATAGATGAAGAAAGACCTTTACTCCTCGTCTTCCTCTTGAAGACGTTTGAGTGTTTCCTGTTGTAGACTCTTTAGACCAAGTCGTGGGAGGATAAACTCAAAACGTTCTCTAGGAAGAGCTTTGTTGAAGATGTCCGCTAACTTATATTCGGTCCTCACAAAATAGAGTTCCACCACACCGTTTTCTACTTGCTCACGATGAAATGATGTCAAATGTCGATGTGCTTTGCTCTTGAGTGTTGTGCGTTGTTGTATGAGAGAGCAATAGCACTTTATTATCACGATGCAGAGGGATTTTGTTGAATTCAAAGCCATAGTCGGATAATTGAGATATCATCCGTAGGATTTGAGCACAACAAGATGACATGGCTATGTATTCAACCTCTATAGAGGAAATAGAAATACTTATTTGCTTCTTTGAAGACCAGCTCACAAGCTTATCACCCAAAAGCCGAGCACCTCGGGCGTGCTTGACGTGTATCTTGACATCTGCATGATCGGCATACGCATAGGTTTGTTAGTGACATACCGGTGTCCTTGGTGCCAAAGTCCCATATTGATGGTTCCTTGGAGATACCGAAAGACCCGTTTAACCGTTTCAAGGTACTTTTGGTAGGCTTAGCATGATATCTAGCACACATGCAAGCAGTGACAGAATGTTTGGTCTCTTGGTGTGAGGTACATCAGGGATCCAATCATACTACGATATTTTGTTTGGTCTACCATGATCCCTGAGTGGACCTCATCCGGTTTAGTATGCTTTATCATGGGAGTGTCAACAGGGTCACTAGAATCAAATCCAAATTTCTTTAAAATCTCATTTGCATATTTAGATTGATTTATAAAAATGCCTCCGGGACTTTGTGAAATTTTCAATCCCAAGAAAAATGACATTTGTCCCATCATTGACATTTGAAATTTAGAACCCATTTCACTTGAAAAATGGTCACATTCATTGGGGTCAGTCGAGGCAAAAATGATATCATCAACATATATTTGAACGTGAATTAAATGTTTGCACGACTTTATGGTGAACAATGTCGGATCAAGCTGCTCCTTTCTTTGAATCCGATGGATAGAAGAAACTTTGATAGCGTATCATACCAAGCCCTTGAGCCTTCTTCAAACGATAGGCGTGAGTAGGATGCTCGGATTCACAAAGCCTTGAGGTTGGTGGCGTATCGACTTCTTTAAGATCTCCGTTAAGAAAAGTCGTCTTTACATCCATCTGATATACTACCATGTTCTTACTTGCAGCATTAGCCAAGAAGATTATAATTGCCTCGATACGAGCAACAGGAGCAAATGATTCTCCAAAGTCAATACCCTCCTCTTGACGGTATCCTTTTGCAACCAATCGAGCCTTGTTCTTTAAAACATCAACATGCTCATCAAGTTTTACTTTGAAGATCCATTTTAGAGCAATGATCATAGCACAATCTGGAGCAGGTACTAATTCCCATACATCAAGTCGATCAAACTCATGAATTTCATCTTGCATGGCATTGAACCATTTGTCTTCATTCATGGCGGTTTAACATCTTTTGGTTCGATCTTAGAGTCTGAGTTGAAGAAGCACCATAAGGCATCGGTTGCAAGTTGTTTACGTGTGGATCTTGGACGAGGAGGGTTTCCAATGATGTTGTCCAATGGATGATCATGTGTCCATTTACGAGGTGTTCATATGGTCATTGTTGAGGAAGCTGAAGTAGCGAGTAGATATCTCGATGAAGATGGTTCTGCGATGATTCATGGGCAAATATGTTTCGAATGGAGCATCTTGAGAGTAGCAAAGGGATTAACTTCATCATGGGTGCGAAAAGAATTCCATGATGTACATTAGATGATTGATGATTTGTTGATGAGGCAGGTGATCGTGAGCTCTTCTTGACTTAATGATATTGAGGCGAAGGGTTGACTTCATTCACGGGGATAGGAGCGACCTCTGTTGATGGAATTGAAATTTCATCGACATTCGGTTCATAGTGTTCATCAAACATTGGATCAAATAATTTCTTCAAATCATCTTGAAGGAGGTACATAAGGAGTTCTTGGTGAGGATTAGAAACAAGAGTAGGCGATAGGACTCTTGGATAAAGGTTGAAATGCGGTCCGAGGCTGGATTGTCACGGAGCCATTTGACCGATCGACTCATCGAGCGTAACGTGAATTGTTTCCATGATATTTCGGGTTCTCTTGTTGTAGATTCGGTATCCTTTTACATTTGGTGCATAACCTACAAATACTCCAATGTCCGCTTTAGCTTTTAGTTTACCTAAATCTTGACCGTCATTAGTTGGGTAACATAAAACACCAAACACACGAAGGTAGGATAGATCGATTTTCGTTTGTGGACAAGTTCATATGGAGTTTTTCCATGAGAGGTGTGAATAAGGGAGCGATTTTGGGTGTAGCAAGGTGGCAATGGCTTGACCATAGAAACATTGGAACCTTTGAATAAATTAGCATTGTTCTTGCGGCTTCCACATGAGTTCGATTTAGTCTTTCAACTACACCGTTACATTGAGGAGTTAGTGGAACACTTCTTTGATGGTGATTCCAACACTTTCATAAAAGCGAATTAAGTCTTTGTTAACAACCTTTGTGCCATTATGCATTGAACAATTCTACATGTTGTTGAGTCGAACTGAAGTTTGTTTGATAAGTTTGATGGCGACATCCGGGTTTCATCCTTTGTTCTCCAAAACTTTACCCAAGTAAATCGAGGTAGTAATCAACCACTACTAGAATGTATTTCTTCCCATTAATTGTTTGCACTCTCATTGGTCCGCACGGATCTATATGAAGTGTATGAAGAACTTCCATTCTTGAGTTTGTGGGTTTTGGTTTGTGGGCATATTTTGTGCTTTTTCCCAATTGGCAAGTGAAAAAGATGATCTTTTTCATACTTTAATCTGGGTAATCCTCTTACTAAGTCTTTTACGAAAAGATAGTTTATGGTACCAAAGTTCAAGTGATTGAGGCAGCGGTGCCATAGCCATGACTTAGTTTTGGAAGCCCTTGACAACAAGCGGATGGGTGAAGATTTCATCATATCTTCGATAGAGATGGTGTATAGGTTTGAACCACGAGTTCCTTTAAAGTTCCACACCATCAAGTTCTCTAACAAAGCAAGTATGTTTTAAAAGCACTTCTAAATCGAGTCACGGGGTTGTCGGCGAAAATAGATTATGTCCAAGACCTTCAACATAATATACCACAAATCACACTATCTCCAACCACGTAATCTCCATAACCCATAATAGCACCAAAATGATCGTTTCGAATCTCACGGTTTCGATGAATTTGCTCACGAAGTTCATGAGCCATGACCGGTCTCCGGTCATATGCTTGGAGCGACTGAGTCCACGTACCCGAGCGATTTGAGCGATCTGCGGTTGAACACGAGACAAGAATGGATAAGCGGATAATTAGGATCCCCATGCAAGAATGGGTTCCATTTGGTTAATAACGATGATTGGAACACCACATCGAGTAGAAACAATGGAATCATTAGAAATAGATGCGATGCTAGTGTCCATATTTGACCTATTCAAAGTATGTTCACTTCTTAAGGAATAGTTCTACCGGTGGGCATCCATTTTCTAGTGGGCATTGATTCACAAATTTAGGACACAGAACATTAATCTTATGGCTTGGGGTATCCATTGATAACCTATATTACTAAATTTCCTTCCTGTGGGTTTCCATTGTTTTCTAACTTTCTTTCGCCTTTGCCTTTTTAGCTTGAATTTTAACATTAACAATTTTAGCTGGGCATTTAACAACATTAGACAAATCATTCACACCACATTCAAGATTAGTAACAGAAACCATGCAATCATCATTACAAGTTTTGCCAAAAGTAGTAGAATTTGCATTAATTACAGTATGCTTAGAGCTAACACTAGAATCAACACGATTCGTCTTATTCAAATTCTCCCTAAGGTGATCTTCTACTCTCTTCCATTGAACATTCCTATCATGCAAGGTCCTATCATTCTTTGTGTTGCCTTGAGGCTTTGACCCGCTTGCTTTGGTGTCACTTCTTACTCCTGTAGAGGGAATTGGAACATTAGTTGGTTGATCTACTTTTTGCATTCTTGATTTAGAAGTGTTGGGATCTGAACTATTTGAAGGCACATTGAAGCTTACATGCTTAACATTAGGCACTGAGTGAGGCATATCAAGATTGGCGATCTTAAAGTCAGTCATAGAACAAGGCACAACTATTTTATCCTTCTTACTAAAGGACTTAGGGCAAGTTGCTCTTAAGCATTCTAACAGTTCCTGAGATCGTTTGGCCTGAATGCAAGCAAACCTAATTTCTCTATCAAGAGGCTTATTTATGAAGTCCTCTTCCACAATCTCACGGAGACATTCTAGACTATCCTTAAGGTGAGCAAAATAGTTATGAAACACAAGTTCATTATTCCTAAGATGAGGAGGAATGTATTTAATAGTCACAGTATATTTGCATTCTGAGGATGACTTTGATGCAACATTCTCATTAAAAACAAGTGGCAGTTTCCTTGTTTCGGACTCCTCGATTCTCAATTTCCTTTTGTAAAGGCGTTATTTTTCATTGTTTTTGTCACGGTGACTTTCATTGAATCATATAACTCTTTAAAGTGTCGTTAACTTTTCATTTTCTTCTAGAAAACTTCCGTTTTCTTTTGTAAAGCATTAACTAAGTTTTGAAGATGTAAAGTTTGAGAATCTTGAGAATCTAAAGAGGA